>BPTQ01000006.1:47935436-47968688 GCA_019973895.1 Chrysanthemum seticuspe | reverse complement strand
TTCTGCATGTAATCAAACTTCTCCCAATTTGAATAAATCTTCTAAGAAGAAGACATGTTTTGTATGTGGAAGTAAATTTCATTTGATTAAGGATTGTGATTTTTATGAACAAAGATTGGGTGCATGTACTACTCACCAGAACCATAGATCTAGGTGGACCAATGTTGCTAATATTCCACCTTATGTCCCTCTAGCAGCTAATACTGACTCTCATTGGAGAGATTCAGTTACCAGACCTTATGTGCAACCAACTAGCCCATACTTTAAACATGGTTATTGGCCTACATATGTTGACTCTATGAATGCTGGGATGGGATATGGGAACACTGCTGTGAAGCCCTCAGCAGGTTGTTCTTGGACTAACAAGGGACCCAATCATCAATGGAGGACCAAGAACAATGGTGGATCCTCTAAATCTTCATGCCCTAAACCTGTGATCCACAAGGCAGGTTCAAGTCAGTAATGACTTGAACCTCCATCGTATTCTAACCTTTTGTACATATTTTATTGTTGTTTGTAGGATCATCCCCTTAAGCATAAGAATATTGGTATTGTTGATAGTGGTTGTTCCAGAAGCATGTCTGGAAACAAAGATATGATGCACAACTTTGTTCCCATAGAAGGAGGAGGCAATGTAACTTTTGGAGGAAGTGATGGAAGTATCACGGGGAAGGGGACCATAAAGACACCTCATCTGGATTTTGAAAATGTGTACTTTGTTAAGGAACTTCAGCATTTCAACCTGTTCTCTGTCTCACAAATCTGTGACACTAAGAACAAAGTTCTCTTCACTGAGAATGAATGTCTTGTGCTGTCTAAAGACTTCAAACTCCCAGAAGAAACTTCAATCCTGCTGAAAGTTCCTCGAACTCACAATTTATACACATTCAACCTAAATGAAGTGCAACCAGGTGGTGACCTCACTTGTTTGGTGGCTAAAGCATCTCTTGATGAGTCCACTAAATGGCATAGAAGAATGGCGCATGTGAATTTCAAGACCATTAACAAACTCTCTAAAATGGGTCTTGTTGAAGGACTTCCCACCAAAGTATTCACAAATGATCATAATTGTGTCGCTTGCAACAAAGGAAAACAACACAGAGCTTCTTACAAAGCTATCAATGCTATGAGCATCATTACTGAACCTCTTCAGTTGCTTCACATGGATCTATTTGGTCCAACTCAAGTCAGAAGCATTGATCATAAGTACTTCTGTTTGGTGATCACTGATGGCTATAGCAGATTTTGCTGGGTTTTCTTTCTCAGAACCAAAGATGAAACATCTCAAGTGCTGACTGAATTCATCACTCTTGTTGAAAATCAGTTGGACAAAAAGGTTAAGGGAATTCGGTGTGATAATGGGACAGAGTTTAAAAATGCAGTTCTTATAGAACTCTGTGGGTCAAAAGGTATAAAAAGGGACTATAGTAATCCAAGAACCCCGCAACAAAATGGGGTGGCTGAAAGAAAGAATAGGACCCTAATAGAGGCTGCAAGATCAATGCTTGCAGACTCTAAGCTACCCACCATGTTCTGGACTGAAGCTGTTGGCACAGCTTGCTATGTGCTAAACAGGGTCTCCATTACAAGACCAAAACTCAAAACACCATATGAACTTCTCTTTGGGAAGGTTCCTGTCATTCACTACCTAAAACCTTTTGGATGCCAAGTGACCATTCTGAACACCAGTGATCCGTTGGGAAAGTTTGATGAGAAGGCTGATGATGGTTATATTGTGGGTTATTCAGCTCATAGTAAGGCCTACAGGGTGTACAATTTGCAAGCCAAGAAGATAGAGGAGACGTTGAACCTGAGATTTTTGGAAGATAAGCATAATGTTCAAGGACATGGTCATACGTGGTCTTTTGACCTTGACTACTTAACTGATTCCTTGGGTTACACTAGACACTCGGCTAATCAAAATGCAGGTTCTCAAGCTTCTCCCACTAACAATGCAGGTCCCTTAGATGATGACTCTGAAAATGAGTTTGAAGATGATGAGCAGCCTATTCTTGTGCCTTCTTTCTCCCCTAACAATATTGCAGGTACCACCTCCAAGGATACTACTGATTCGAGTGATGAAGATGACTCTCATTATGCTGAGGACCTTGCCAGGCTTCAGACTCAAGAATTTGCAGCTAAGCTTGAAGCAGAGAAACTGAATGGAGAGGTTGCTAATGAAGAAGTCGGTGGAAACCGTGTTTCTGCTGAAGTTGATTCTGTCACACCTACCTTCCCCAAATCTGCTGAAGGCTATGCTGTTCCTTCTCAAGTATCTTCAGACTTTGGTGAACCCTATACACGCTTTCCAACTCCTTCAGATCTTGGAAATCATCAACCAAAAGCTGGCATCTTCACCTCACCCTCTTATGATGCTGAATTTGAGCCAACCATCACTAATCTTGATTCATCCATTGAAGTCAACCCCACTACTACTCAGAGGGTCAATATAGCTCATCCTCAATCCAACATTATTGGTGATCTTCTGGCACCTGTTAGAACTAGAAGGGCTATCACCAGTCCTCAGTTTGGACAGATTGCTTTTCTCTCTTATGTCTCCAACCAGCAAAGAGACAATCACACAGACTTCAAGCATTGTCTGTTTGCTTGTTTTCTCTCTCAAGTGGAACCAACTAGTGTTTCTCAAGCTCTCAACGATTCAAGCTGGCTCGAAGCAATGCAAGAAGAAATGCAACAATTTCACAATCAGCAGGTTTGGATTTTGGTTCCACTCCCTGATGGCAAATATGCCATTGGGACAAAATGGGTTTTGAAGAATAAGAGAGATGCTAGGGGTGTTGTGATCAAAAACAAAGAAAGATTAGTAGCTCAAGGCTTCAGACAGGAGGAAGGGATTGATTATGATGAAGTGTTTGCACCTGTTGCCAGAGTTGAAGCAATTCGCATTTTCTTGGCATATGCTTCATACATGGGTTTCATGGTGTATCAGATGGATGTCAAGGGTGCTTTTCTATACGGTGAGATTGAAGAGGAAGTTTATGTCTCTCAACCCAAAGGATTTGAAGACCCAGATCACCCAAATCATGTTTACAAAGTTGTTAAAGCTCTTTATGGCTTACATCAGGCACCAAGAGCTTGGTATGCTAGGCTTTCATCATTCCTGCTGAAGCATGGCTATAGGAGAGGTGCTATCGATAAAACTCTGTTTCTCAAGAAGAATTACTCAGACATCATTCTGGTGCAAGTTTATGTGGACGACATTATTTTTGGTTCCACAAACGAAGCTTGGTGCAGAGAATTTGAGGAACTAATGAAGGGTGAATTTCAAATGAGTGCTATGGGTGAACTTACTTTCTTTTTGGGTCTCCAAGTTCAGCAGAAACAAGATGGCATCTTTATCAGTCAAGATAAATATGTGAGGGACATTTTGAAGAAGTTTGGTATGGAAGGTGTTCGGACTGCCACAACACCTTATGAAGCTCCAAAGACTAAAGCAAATAATGAACCAGATCTCCCTGTGAATGTTCATCTGTATAGGTCCATGATTGGTTCATTGATGTATCTAACAGCTTCAAGACCTGATATTACTTTTGCTGTGAGTGTTTGTTCTCGACATCAAGTCACTCCACTTGCTTCCCATCTCAATGCTGTCAAGAAGATCTTTAAGTACCTCAAAGGCCAACCTCTTTTAGGCCTTTGGTACCCAAAAGAATCTCCTTTCAAGTTGGAAGCATATAGTGACAGTGATTATGCTGGTGCAAATCTGGATAGAAGATCCACAACTGGGGGCTGCCAATTTCTTGGCAAGAGGTTGATTTCTTGGCAATGCAAGAAACAAACCATTGTGGCTACCTCCACTACTGAAGCAGAGTATGTTGCTGCTGCAAATTGCTGTGGACAAGTCCTTTGGATTCAGAACCAATTGCTGGACTATGGGTACAGCTTCATGAACACTACAATTCATATAGATAATCAAAGTACTATCTGCATAGTCAAAAATCCAGTTTTTCACAGTCGAACAAAACACATTGAAATCAGGCACCACTTTATACAAGATGCATATGAAAAACATTTGATAAAAGTGGCTAAAATCCATACTGATGATAATGTGGCAGACCTGTTAACAAAAGCGTTTGATGGACCAAGGTTTCAACACCTCGTGGTCAATATTGGAATGTTAAACCCTTGACTGCATAGTTTGAGGGGAGGCATAGGCCTCAGGGGAGGCATATACCTCAGGGGAGGATTTTGTACAAACTCTGCATATTTTGTTTGTGTCATATTTTGTTCAATAAACTAGGATTGTAAAAACATCATTTTGCCAATAGTGATAGCATTTATTTAATAAATTTTATCTTTTTTAAGTTTCTCTATTTGCATTTTTGCCTCTGTTATTCTTTATTCTTTTCTAACTCTAACTGTCTAATAACCTTTTAGTTGTTTGTCTTTGTTTTGTTCTTGTGTATTTTTGTGTCTGTTTTGCAGTTATCTGGATTGCAGTTTGTCCATTTCATGATCAAGTTCAAATTCATCAAAGTGTGACTCAATGGTACATGGTTAAGATAGCTATAAGAATGTTGCTGGTTTCTTCTGAAAGCAAAAATACTGAAGCATACAATTTGATTCCACTGAAGTAATAATACTGAAGAAAAGAAATTGAAGTCAAATTGTTCATTCATTCATTCAAGAAACAGTTTACAGCTTACAGCTTACATAAAGTCAACCTACTACTATGCATCTTCAAGATACGAGCTGTACAAAGCTAAGCCTAATCTAGTGTATATCTTTCATTCCGAAATCTAATGGAATGCTGGATATGCATTTGATGCTGGCTTTGCTTTCGTAGGTCTTGCATAACCACCCATTTAGTTTAACTGGCTGGTTGGATATGCATGACCAGCACGACGAAGATGCTAAGGACCAAAATGGGAGGATGGATTGATGCAAACGATTGATGATGACGATGACCACACAGGATGACGTAGAGAACTAACGTGTCCTTTGTGCTTCATCTATTCATTTAAACCAAAATGCAATCGATCCACCCTCCTTAAGCCCTTCTACTATACGATGTGTGTTCATGCACCAAAAGATGGCGCAGTGAGACCAAGAACCACCTCTCTATCTTTGGGGAGTGGCGGATTCCTGGCACGAGGTCTTTGTTGAGACCGAGGTACTGGAGGTTGGGAGTAAGATGTTCCCTCCTTATAGGAGTCATCAGAATCATCAGCAGATTCACTTGGATTCACTACACTGTCATCTTCTGAAGAAGAAAGAAAGGGTGATTTATTTGGTCGTGGGTAGGGTTGAGGAAAGTAATGGAACCATGGGTTTGATTCACCACTTGATGATGATGAAGAGGATGATGAAGATGAGGAAGTGAGATCTATGATCTCAGGTTTGGTATTCATGGTGCAATTTGGTTAATTGGGGATATTTTTACATCTAGGGTTTGTGGTAATTATTTGGGGATCTTGATGAAAAGATGAGTTACATTGGGATCATTTTATAGACGGGTTCGAGGTTCAATGAGTTTAATGCAAGTGGGTGGCACAGTAATTCTAGAAACTTACCGAAGCTATTTCGTATCTTTGATGCATTCTGCTGAAGGTATAACTTCAGCAGATTGATCATGTGTTCCTGCTGAAGGGTTGTTTTGGGTTGGGTCAAAGATACAATACACGTCAGCAATAGTCAACCAAACGGTCCATTTTTCTTTGACTATAATTTGGGCAAAAACACTTCATCCACCATCACTCGCTTCAGAACAAACAAATTCCCTCTCATTCCACTTTCACAAACACTCACCATTTCAAAATCATAATCCTAAACACTCATATTCCTCATGGCTCTTGAATTTAAACATGATCACAACAAAGTTGCATTTCTGGGAAACGGCAATGGATATGAACTGTATGAACCAATGGTGGAATTCCTGAAAAGGTCCAAGATTTGTTATGCTCTAACTCATTCTCCTAATGAGATATATGAATCTCTGATCACTCAATTTTGGGCATCTGCTGAGAAGAGGAGTGAAACTGAGATTAGGGCTGTGATTGATGAAACAGAGTACATAGTTACAGAGGACCTAATTAGGAGGAAGCTTCACTTGGAAGATGCTGATGGAGCATTTCATTCTAGTCAGGAAAATGTGCTTACTGGGCTAAGAGCTATTGGCTATCGTGGTACAAGGACTGATATGTGGTTGAAGAAGGAACTTTGCCCGAAGTGGAGGTTCTTGGTTCACACGTTGCTTCAATGCATGAGCAACAAGACTGGAGGATGGGACCAGTTCTCTACCAAACTGGGATATGGTATTGTGTGTCTTTCTCAAGGGGTAACTTTCAATTTTTCTAAGTATATTTTCGAAAACATGGTTGAAAATATTCAAAAGACAAAGGGAAAATTTTTAATGTACCCAAGGTTTTTACAAATTATATTAGACACCTCTACCCAAGCCCAAGCTTTTTATCCTATAGGTTCTTTGACTGCTAAATTGTTTGCAACCATGAGAACTCACTTTCAGGGGGAACATCATCCCTTGCTAGAAGGCATGTTGCCTCAAGGTAATGAGGCTGCTGATGAGGAGAATGTGACTCATAATCCTCCTACCTCACCTGTTGCTACTGATGGTAATCCATTGGTTAACATTGATGAGGGCCCATCTTCAACTGTTGAAGCAACTCATGTTGCTCCAGACCAACCACCTTGTCCCCGTCCAACACCTACACTAGTTACTCATGATGAGACAGATCTACATAGACCACCCACACCAAGTCCTGTTAGGGATCCTCTCAATGAAGATCTTCCTCACTTTGAGCATGACCATACTACTGCTGAAAGGTCCAATGAAGCTCCCCTTTCCACAGAGCAATCTGCTGGTGGAGCTGAGGACCCTATTACAATCTCATCTATCTATGCTCTTGTCAACAGGTATGCTGCTGATGTTACCAGTCTAAAAAAGGAACTTGCAGAGACCAAATCTTCTCTTGGAAGTAAGATTGAAGAACTGCAGAATCAAGTCAAAGTCTTAGAGGACAAACTCAAAGGGAGCTCCAAAAGGAAGCTTGTGGTTTCTTCTGATGAAGAACAAGAAGTACCTCAGTTTGGGTCTCTGGATATGTTAGCTGATGTTTCTCTCAATGATCCTTCATCAGTAGCTGCTACTTCCTGAAGGAAGAAGGAACCTGTCCTCTACAAAAGAAGAAGGAGATCCTTTTCACATAAGGTTTCTTCTGAAGCTTCAGAAGAACCTGGGGTTGATAAGGCTGCATCTGCTGATATGCAAATGGAGGATGCATCTCCAAATCTTGGTCAATCTTCATCTATTCTAGAACCGTCAGGCCCTTCACCTTCAGCAGATCTTCCTGATGTTGTTGTCTTGACCACTCCAGTTGATAATCTACATCAACATGTTGACCTAGGTACTGCAACAGAGATTCCTATAGTTGATCTAACTGAAGAAGAGTGTGTTAAGCAGCCTGATGATAAAGGGAAAAATGTCATCACTGAAGATGAGCTTGGTCCTAACCTGGTGAGTGAGGAGGAAAGACTGGGTCAAGCAAGTAGATTGGCTGAGTTTGAGAAGTCAAAGGAAAGTGTAGCATTGGCTAAACAACTTGAAACAGAGGAATTTTCATCTTTAACTCCTGAGAGAAGAAAAGAACTAGATGAACTGAGGGTTCAGATGCCTGCTGAACACTGGGATATTCTCACTCAGCAAGTCATTTCAAGACCTTCTCTGGCTCAAAGTATACTAGGTGGAGATTTCCTCAGTGACAATTATGTGGAGCGAATGATGGCTCAGGGAAGACAAAGGAAGCAAGAAGCAATCGCACAAAAGAGGGCCATCAAAGCTCAGAAGGCCAAAGACAAACCTCCTTCTAAAGCTGAAATAAGAAGGGTGGTGAAGAACCAATGCTCAATGTACAACTCTGGCCTCACTATGAAACAAGTCATGGCGTTTCCTGATCATGTCCTGTATCGCAAATATAATCAAATCATGAAGGACAGATCATCAGCTTCAGCACAATCTACCAACTTGAGAAGGATTTCAGAGAATGAAGCTGCTCCAGAAGCCAAAAGACTCAAGTCTGATGATGCTCCAGCCAAGAAATCATCTCCAGTCATTCCTGCTGAAGCAACATCTGAAGTTGCTTCTTCCACTGCCAAGAGTCCATCTGCTGAACCATCTTTCATTTCGCCTGAAGCACATGAAGAATCAACCCCCACTCTCTCAGTAACACCTGTTGTCATACTGGAAGATTCTAAAGTTGAGGAAGCTGATCTTGCAGAAATAAAAACAAAACGGGCAATACAGATGCTCCACAGGATGAATGCACTTCGTGATCCAACTAAGTCTTCTTCTACCTCTACAAATCCTACCACAAATGCACAAGATGACAATGCTCCCTCTAGGGAAATCTATCAGCCTGGGATGAGGAAGAAGAGGATGGCCAAAAGATCTCCTTTGGATCTTGAAGCTGATGACTCAACTTTCATAATAGAAGGGTCTGCTGCTGATTTTCCTGATGGAAATTCAGATGAGGTGGTAGAATGGAAATTAAAGGATGATGAGATGAATGTCATTCATCGAAGGAACTCCACTCCAATGGAATTCACCTTCCTAAAGGAGATTCTACACTTGGTAGACAGGGCAGACTTACTTTCTCTGTTCACTCAGATTACCACCTATTACTGCAACAAGGAACCACAAGGTTCTGGAATGTTTTTACCAGGAGATCTTCAAGTCCTGTTAAACTCCCACATTCCCAATAGCAAAGCATCTTCCATTTGGGAAAACTCACATCGGTGGAAGCTTACATCCTGGAGATTCTATCCTCTCCCCCATGTGCATGTGCTTGAGACTAAGGGTGGAATCACTGTGTGCATGTTGTCTGAAAGAAAGTATCCTTTGCCCAAAAGACTAATGGAAAAGATGCTGAGTCAGAAATTGGAAATTCCTCCAGATCTAGTGGGCAATGAAAGACAGTCTGCTTTAACATTGGTGGGATTCATCAAGACTCACCTTCAACAACTGCAATAGGCCTCATCCTCCTCCATATCAGGACACTTGGTACCCTCTGAATTACTTTGTTTGTTGCCTTTTTGTCCAATTCTGATGGTCTTTAACTCACCTGATGTACCTTATGTATGTCAAAGAGTTAGCTAGTCCAAAGGGTACAGCTTTGGTAAAGACACAACAAATCTGTTGATAGCTGTAATGGTTTGCTCAAAATCATAGGGTCTGCAACCACCCATGCTTAACTGCTGAGGGTTGTATGGTCATCAATTCACCATGGTCTATTCCTTTTTGGAATCCATGAATTGGCTAGCGCACATGTATATGGCATGTGGTAAAGGCAACTGAATCCATATTTGGTTCTCAATTCACCAATTCTAAGAATTGACTAGTCCTGAGCAAACGGCTACAGGTAAAGACAAGTCAAATCCGTTTATATGGTTGCTGGTTTGCCAATAAATCAGATGGTTATCAATGTACCATAGTTTTCGAACTCAAACATGTGGCTACTCCAGTAGTAATGGCTATTGGTAAAGAGACATCAAATCCATTAATTTCAATGATTCACCTCTCACAGGAGTTAACACACCTGGAAGTGATGAGAATAGTATTGAACTTATATGTTTTGATGTACATGATGTCATATGTTGCTGCAAAGATCTGGTGTACCACAGTTCAGTCATCATAGAGATGTTCTTCTTCTGAATCTTTGCTGCTGATCTTCCAAAACCTGGACTTTCATAGCTCAGAAGTGTTCAAGATATGGAGAGGATCTTGTTTGGAAATTTTTCGTCAAATGGTACAATCCTCAACAGCATTATCGATCTATCAAGAAAACTGGAACTTAACCTAGTCAAATTCCAGTTTAGGGGAGGATTGTTGGGAATTAAGGTAAACTACTGATTCTGCCGAAGCATCTGCCGAATGGATTCTGCCGAAGAAGAAAGGATTCTGCTGAAGCACCACTTCAGCAGAAGTGTTAAAGCAGATATCGTGTTGCTGCTGAAGATGTGAATCCACGTAGGAGAGATAAGCTCAGTATAGAGTAAAAGTCAGCGCCGTATGTATAGGTTGGCGCCGTATTATGTAGAGCTTATCAGAATAAACAATATGATTAACAAAACAATATGATTAGTTGCATGCTTGTCTAGAAGCATGCTTGGTCTAGTTTAGTATTAGGAGCGTAAATTGTCAACGCTCGTTAGGGTTTCTTGCCTATATAAGAAACCATAATAGTTTGTAATAGATAAGTTTTTCTTAAGTATTTTCAAGTCTTGTAAACTATCCGAAACATAGAGTTTCTATTATCAAAAGATCCATAGAGGATCAAAGAGTTCTTAGTTAATATAACTTGTATTTACTTTCCGCTTCAAAATACGAGTTGTAGAGATCTTCCATTAGTTTGCTTGTGATTACATTGGCAACACTAACGATCTCCGAGTGCTTAAGATCTATCAAGGTCTGTGTGAGTTCAACAAGGTGCTTCTTAAAAACGGGTCGGGCATTGATCGACGTTGATGAAGGGGAAATCACTTTGCGGGTAAACAAGGAAGCCGTTACTTTCAATCTCAATCAAGTTACGAAATACTCCCCCAATTATGGAGACAATTACGTCAACAAAACTGATGTCCTTGACATTGTGTCGGAGGAGTATTCTTAAGAAATTCTTGGATTCTCGAGTGGCAATCCCACTTTGGTTGATCCCATCGTTGCTCTCTCTTCCCCTTCCCTCACTCCGTTTGAGGGAAGTGACTTTATTTTGGAAGAGATTGAAGCATACTTGGCTAGTGATTCTGTTCCATGGGAAATTGATCACGCTCCCATCGACATTGAGGGAGATATTCTTCTCATCGAGAAGATGCTCAATGAAGATCCTTCATCACTCCCTCCTCAAGAACTTCATAAAGAGGAAATCAAAACCATTGAAAAATCTAATGATCCTCCCGAGGTCGAACTTAAGGACTTACCACCTCATCTCGAGTACGCATTTTTGGAAGGGGACAATAAATCACCTGTCATCATTGCTAAAGACTTGAGTGAGGATGAAAAAGCCGTTCTCATAAAGGTTTTGAAGTCACACAAGCGAGCCATCGCTTGGAAACTTTCCGACATCAAGGGTATTAACCCGGAATTTTGTACACACAAGATTCTTATGGAAGATGACTTCAAACCGGCGGTTCAACATCAAAGAAGAGTGAATCCTAAAATTCATGAGGTTATCAAAGCGGAAGTCATAAAACTTCTCGATGCCGGATTGATTTACCCTATCTCGGATAGTCCTTGGGTGAGCCCCGTTCATTGTGTGCCCAAAAAAGGTGGCATTACCGTTGTTGAAAATGATGAAAACGAGTTGATTCCTACTCGATTGGTTACGAGATGGCGTGTTTGCATTGACTATCGAAAGTTAAATGAAGCCACCCGTAAAGACCACTTTCCATTACCCTTCATGGACCAAATGCTTGAGAGATTAGCGGGAAATGAATACTATTGTTTTCTCGATGGTTTCTCGGGTTACTTCCAAATACCCATTGACCCACAAGATCAAGAAAAGACCACATTCACGTGTCCTTATGGAACATTTGCTTACCGGCGCATGCCTTTCGGCTTATGCAATGCTCCCGGTACATTCCAAAGGTGTATGATGGCCATTTTCCATGACATGATCGAAAAGACTATGGAAGTCTTCATGGATGATTTTTCAGTCTTTGGGGATTCTTTTCAAACATGTCTCTCCCATTTGGACAAGATGCTTGAACGTTGTGAAAACACGAATCTTTGTCTAAATTGGGAGAAATGTCACTTCATGGTCAAAGAAGGCATTGTCCTCGGCCATAAGATCTCTAAGAGCGGGATTGAGGTGGACAAAGCTAAAGTTGACGTCATTGCAAAGTTACCTCCTCCCACAACCGTTAAAGGAGTTAGAAGTTTCCTTGGTCATGCCAGTTTCTATCGTCGTTTCATTCAAGATTTTTCGAAGATATCCCGGCCTATGACCCGACTTCTTGAAAAAGACACTCCTTTCATCTTCTCTAGTGGGTGCATTGAAGCTTTTCAAACTCTTAAGAAGAAACTCACGGAAGCACCAATTCTAGTTGCCCCCGATTGGGAATTGCCATTTGAGCTTATGTGCGACGCAAGTGATTTCGCCATAGGTGCCGTCTTGGGACAACGAAAATCAAAACATTTCCAGCCTATACATTATGCTAGCAAAACTTTGACCGAAGCTCAAGCACACTACACCACAACGGAGAAAGAATTACTAGCCGTGGTGTATGCTTTCGAGAAGTTTCGGCCATACTTGATCTTGTCCAAAAGCATAGTGTATACGGATCACTCGGCCCTCAAATATCTCTTTGCTAAGCAAGATGCAAAGCCGAGATTGCTCCGATGGGTTCTCCTCCTACAAGAATTTGATATCATTATCCGTGATAAAAAAGGAGCGGAGAACCTAGCGGCTGATCATCTCTCTCGTCTTGATAATCCACACCAAGGTGTGCTCGAGAAAAAGGAAATAAATGAAACGTTTCCTCTCGAGACTCTTAATGTGGTATCTCATCATGAAAATTCGAGTACCCCATGGTTTGCCGACTTTGCAAACTATCATGCGGGTAACTTTGTTGTGAAAGGGATGTCGTCCCAACAAAAGAACAAAATTTTCAAAGATGTTAAGCATTATTTCTGGGACGACCCCTACTTGTTTAAGGTTTGTGCGGATCAAGTCATCCGACGGTGTGTTCACGGCCAAGAAGCCGATGAAATTCTCAAGGCTTGTCATAATGGACCCACGGGGGGACATCATGGCCCGAACTACACCGCTAAAAAGGTGTTTGATTCTGGTTTCTATTGGCCCACAATTTACAAAGATGCCCATGACCTCGTCAAATCTTGCGACTCTTGCCAACGTCATAGCAACATCTCTAAAAGAGATGAAATGCCTCAAAATGCCATTCAAGTGTGCGAGATCTTTGACGTATGGGGCATTGACTTTATGGGTCCGTTCCCGTCTTCTCGAGGGAACAAGTATATACTCGTGGCGGTTGATTACTTGTCTAAATGGGTGGAAGCGAAAGCGCTCCCTATCAACGACGCCCGAGTAGTTGTGAAATTATTGAAGTCTCTCTTTACCCGTTTCGGAACTCCCCGTGCCATCATTAGTGATCGCGGTACGCACTTTTGCAACGACCAATTCGCAAAAGCCATGCTTAAGTACGGTGTCACTCACCGTCTTTCTACCGCGTATCACCCACAAACTAGTGGGCAAGTGGAAGTTTCGAATCGTGGTTTGAAAAGAATTTTGGAAAGGACCGTAGGTGAAAACCGTGCCTCTTGGTCGGACAAACTTGAAGATGCACTTTGGGCCTTCCGTACCGCTTACAAAACACCCATCGGGTGTACTCCTTACAAGCTTGTGTATGGAAAGGCGTGTCATCTCTCGATCGAGCTCGAGCACAAAGCCTATTGGGCCTTGAAGCATGTAAATTTTGACCTTAAGTCCGCGGGTGATCACCGGAAAGTTCAACTCAATGAATTAAATGAACTCCGTGATCAAGCTTACGAGAACTCATTGATCTACAAAGAAAAGACAAAGAAGATCCATGACTCAAAGATTAAGAACCGCGTTTTCAACGTTGCTGACCGAGTACTTCTTTTCAATTCTAGATTGAAAATCTTCTCGGGGAAGCTTAAGACCCGTTGGACCGGTCCATTCACCGTTGCCAAAGTTTTTCCATATGGCACCGTCGAGTTATCTCAAACCGACGGACCGAACTTCAAGGTGAATGGACATAGGTTGAAGCATTACTTTGGAGGGGACATACCACCTATGGTTGTCCCGGATCTACAAACTTTCCCCATGAACCAATGAATGCGGGGATCGAGTCAAGCTAGCGACTCGGGAATCAAAAACAGTAGCACTCCATATGGGTTTTCACCCGTATTTCTGACTTCTTTCTACTTTCTACCACCCTAGTGTGGGGGATTTGTCCCCCGCTGTTGTATATAAAGTTTTCTAAAAAAAAAAAAAAAAATTCAAATAATGGCCGTAGTATTTCCCTTTTACGTTCTATGTTTCGGCATAACCGCCGGTACTTTGAATATTGGGGGCAATATTCATTTCTAGTGTGGGGGGGGGGGAATTCTCACGAATTTTATCATATGTATTACCACCCTATTCCCCCATTTTTGGCCAAAATTTTTTTTTGGAGTAAGTGTTTTGCACTTACTCAGCTTATGGTTATCAGTCCGCCATGTCTAATAAACAAAAGGATTGGCTAATCCAGGAGCAAACGGCTCTTGGTAAAGATATCTCAAGTCCGTTGACGGCTTGCAATTTGCCCAAATTGTATGGTGTTCAGCTCACCATATCTTTAATTAGTAAAGAGTTGGCTAGCCCGCAAGTTTATGGCTTGTGGTAAAGGCAGTTGGAAAACCATAATTGGTAATCAGCTCACCAAAGATATTTTATCTAAGAGTTGGCTAGTCCAGAAGCAAACGGCTTCTGGTAAAGACAAATCAAAACCGTTGAAAGCTGGTGATTTGCTCAAAATCATTTGGTTATCATTGTACCAAGGTTCTTACTTGAACTAAAACATTTGGCTACTCCAGAAGTAATGGCTTTTGGTAAAGAGATTCAAATCCATTAAGTTTTCTCAAAAGATTGCTAGGGACTAGCAATAGTTTAGTGTGGGGGATTGATGAGTGTCTAAATACTCATCATTTTTATTCCATCTGCACTGCAAAAACAGTCAAAAACACTTTGAAAAGTCTCAAAAAGACAGAAAAAATATTTAGACTGTATTTTATGCAATAATTGTCAAAATCTAGTCCCTGGTTATTCAAAACATGTAATTTTTCATAAAAGGCCCTCAGGGATTTTCAAGTTGTCAAAATTACCCTTATAAAGTTCAGTTTTGCAAAATGGCAACTTTAGTCCCTAAAGTTTCAAAGATTGACAGAATTTACCCCTAGACACTTTAAATTGGAAAATTAATATTTTTTGTCCTTTGGTAATTCAAACTTGTCAAAAGTGGTCTTTATAATAAACTTTGCAAAATTACAGTTTTGGTCCCTCAAAAAAGCAGAAATTACAAGAATGGTCCTTTTATATTAAACCCTACCTTTTCCCCAACGACCCATATTAAAATACCCAACCCAGCCATCAATCCCGACCCACCCCTTTTCCTCTCCAAATACTTTTTCCCTCCCCCCATAAACCCTAGCTGCTCTCTTTCTCTGCTTCCCAGGACACTCCACCTCCATTACACCCTTTTACCCAGCTAAACCACACTCACATATCCCTTTACCTCCTTTCCTTGGCTGCCACCATGGCAATCCTTGTTAAAAAGACTCAATGGATGGCTCAGATATGCTCTCATGGGTACCTAACTGATCAAGGGCTAGGATTGAAGTGAAGAAAGCACAAAGCTCCCTTTGGCTCATTTTGTCTCACGGAAGAAACACAAGACAATGGAGTGAAGACCTTGAAGTTGTAGTATAAATAGGAAACCATTGTAAGCCAAGAAGGCACCCCCTAGTTTTCTTTAAAAAATTTCAGTTTTCTTGTATCTCAGTTTTATTGTAATTTCTTTTTAAATCAATGAAAGTATTTTTTTTCAGTTTCATGGTTTGTTAAATAATTATCTTGGCTTATTGAAAGTGTTAGTGCAAATATTACGATATTTAATCTATACAGTCTCGTTTGTTTTGATTGATGACAAACATGTAACTTGTAATACATAACGTAAAATGTACAAGTTACTTGTAATCACACGTTGTCTCAACATACATTCAACACCTCTCGATGTCTCAAGTCCTCGTATGTTACAACACAGGTTCGTACATGTTTGTTATGTGGCATTATGATCAAACCCATTAACAAATCATTTAGAATGTTTAAAATACGTTTAGAGTCACTAAGTATTTTAATAGGTTAACCATTCTATTTCGAACCTCATTTTACATTTTGCATTCACAAGTATTTCTTACAAATACTAAAGTTTACTTACACTTGACAAAATATATTTTATTTTGACAAGCACTCTTTTACAAAAGGTAACTAGACATTTTATTAACTAGTTACATAATACATTTTACAAGTTTACCTTGATAAACTTTTTAATCTAAAAATGGAAATACATGTTACATCATGTCATGCATCATCTTTGAAATCCTTGGAAGATCACTTGAATATTTTGGTTAGATTGACACACAATATATCAAATATGATCTTAGTAAGATTTGGTAATATCTTGGAAAGATTTGAAGAAAGATTTTTTAGCTTTTCTGTCAGGCACCCACGGAACCCTTTTCTATAAAGGGCGGAACCCTTTAAAGGGCTCCTTGGTCCGTGGACGCTCCTGTCCACTTTTGGCTATAAATAGAAGCCCATTGTTTTCCCATTTCTTGACCACTTCAAAGCACATCTTCTCCACCTTCTTGCATACATTTAGATCAATCATTAACAATGTAGTAACACACATTAAACACCCTAATGATCATGATCATAATGCTTCTAACATTCATCTTTGTTGTAAGCATACTCTTTGATCAACCAAGGAAATCTTGGAGATCTAGCCATCCCCACTCACCACAAGTTGAAGATCTATCACAAGAAGTTTAGGGAACTTGTGATCTTCATCATGAAGGCTTCCTATGAATGGAAGTTCATTTAGAAGTAGTTATTCATATCCATTAGACATTTGTGTCATGGATCATTAGTGTAAACATCATTGCATCATAACAACACTTTCACCAAACTAGATTAGATGGTTTATGTGTTTGTGCCATAAAACACAAGGTTTATTATGTTGGGCCATAAAACATATTGGGAGTGGTTGTACCCTTGTAAAAGAACTCGACATCTAGCTTAGTGTCGGAAATATTGTATAGGCGACGTTAGGTTGGTTCTACCTCGAACTAGAACCCGGTATTTAGCTTTGTACCGAAAAAAGTGTAAGCGACGATTGTAAGGTTTTCTCCGCCAAGAAGGGAGCTTGTTGATTTAGTGAAGTAACTCTCGAGTTGGGTACTCGGGGAGTGGAGTAGGGCGGAAAGGAGATCCGTGACCGAACCACTATAAATCCTCGTGTTCGGTTTGCACTTGCCTTTCTTTATCTCTTTACTTTTATACTTGCACTATACTATTGTTTGTGATGTGGTTTAATGTTCATGATTGTGTGACAACTTGGTTTACCATGCTTTATATTAGTCACAAACAATAATTGGTACTTTCATATTATAACAAGCTTCATAAGCGATTTGATACTAAAGATCTAAAGATTTTAAACGGTAACGTATTCACCCCCCCTCTACGTTTCCACAGAAAGGTTGTTAAAAGATTTTTAGTTCAATCTCAGAAAAGTGGTAGCTTGAGTCTTTGCAAAAAGGGGTGTTTGGTTGTTGCTTGTAAACAGGTCAAAACCACTTTTTACCCGTTTGACTTTCTAAGTCAAACTCCATTTTAGCTATAAACCAGGTTACATGTATCAATTTTGTTTGCAATGGTTTTATAGAAACAAAGATGGAAGTCCAAAGCTTTTTTTTCTGCCTTTTTGAATGCTGCACAGGACAGCCGCACTAGTACTGATCCTGTGAGATTTTTGGTTTCATTTGAGAGTCGAAATGTGTTAAGTTGAATGTTATGCAATCCTTGCATAGTGAATTCGATTAGAAGTTAATCTTGCAACTTAAAATTGTTCCTAGCTTAGTTGAAATTTAGTTCAAAAGTAGTCCTTTGCAACATTTTTTTTTGCAACAGCACAAAACAGCTCACAGCTAGCTGATCCTAGCTTATTTTCAAGCTGTAAACAGCTTCTTCTTGTCCCCCACTTGGTTTATCTTGCATCTCTACTATACTAACTTTGTTGATGTAGCTTGTCCTCACTTTGGAAGCTCATTTTTCAGCTTATAAATAAGCTCAAACAGGTCCCTCCAAGCTGTTTTGGAACTACAGCTGCACAGGTCACTATTAGCTTCTTAGTCTTGCTTATCAGTTTTGCAATCTGCTTATTAGATCAACTTTAATGTCATGTAGGTAGCTTACTTAGGTTTAGATCATATTCAGCTTATTTGAATCTCCCTTTGTGCTTATTAGAAGCTTATTTAAGTTGTTGCTTTGTTGATTCAATCTAGTTCTAGCTTAAGGACCCCCTTAGTGTAACTTTTAAGCCAACTGCTTCTCCCCTTTGTATTTAGTGCTGTTTGATTGCTTATATCTTATTTAGGATTGGATATGTATGTGTTAGCTTAGTCTAGTTTATATAGTGCTTATTCCAATTTTTTATATATTCCTTGTTTAGCTCTTTAGTATTCCCTAGTGTAGTAACTGTTGCAATCTGTCCTTTCCTTGTTAAGTTCATCTTATTTGTAGCTTATCTTAGCTCATAGATCCTTAAGTTAGCTTTTTTAGTGTATTCATTTTGCATTAGAACAATTGTCGTGCCTTTCTTTGTGCTCAGAAATGAAAAAAGTGGTGTTTGTTTTGCTTTTCTGTCCCAACTGTGGGTAATAAGCAGTCATAACTGCTTATTCCAGACCTTTCCTTAAGCAAAGTTTTCACAAAATGTCCTTGCTTTTGTTTCATCTTTAAGTTCCAAAAAGAAAATTTGAAAAAAAAAAAAAAAAAAAATTTGCAAAAAGTGGGAGCCAAGGGATTCGAACCCTAGTCTCTCAGCTCAAAGCACATGACCACAAACACAACACCTCAACCATCTGCGCCCTTGGGACTTGTCTCACAAGTTTTTCACAAAGAATCCCTTTAAAGACTGTACTCAGTTTTGCCTATAAGCTCTTTTTGGCTTAATTACAGCTTATTCTCCCAAACAAAGTAGTGTTTTCTTATTTTTCTTAGATTAAGCTTAGATCAAAATAGTTTTTGTGATTTTTCCAGATTTTTCTTAATTAGTTTAATATTTTTAATTAATTAAATAGATTAAAATAGTTTTTAATTCGTAGAAAATAATTTAAAAGTCAAAAAAATACCCGGTCTTTTTCTAAACTTATTTTTAGTCAATTGGGACGTAGGAAAATTGATTTCACACCCGTAGCCCTTAAATTGCAAAACTTTTACGTTTATGGCTCGGGTGGTTGCCTGTTTTTACGTTTTTTTTAGTTTTAGCACCCTAGGACTTAGTGTAGCTTAGTTTTATCATTCCTTAGGCTTAGTAATAGTTTATTTTTAGTTATTTAGGGTTCCCTTGCCTTAATTACCTTCCCGTTTATTAATTTGTAGAAAACGTAATTCAAACCAAACAAATCATTAAAACCAATTCAAGTTCAAATCACGAAACTCAACGAATCCTTCCATTCACACCTCGTTGGGACACGACCCAGGAAATCACTTTTCTGGTGTCACTTTTATCACACCCGTAAGATTTGGCACGTTAACCCTTTTCCTAAAAGGTTGATTTGTCGGGTTTTACGGTTAATTTGATATATTGATATTGTGTTTATTTTCACCACTCACAAACAACGAATCAATGATCTTGTCCCAATCCCAAGGGAGTCTGAGGTGATATTAATTAGTATTGATTTAGAGTGTAGTATGCCCGTTGATACCTCACCCTTCCCTTGCATTGATGTTTTGGGAGATGAAAATTTTGATGTTGATTCACCTTTTGGAGAGCATTCAATCACCCTCTTAATAGAGGATAAGGAAATTGACTTACCTAGAAAGATGGTTAAACAAATTTTAACCGGGGCGCACCATATTTGGTTCAATCTCAACCTTTCATCTTTATTAATAGGGCGCACCATATTATTTGTGTAAGGGTCAGTGGGTGAAGGTGAGATAGTGAAGCGAACCCTCTTACGAGGTGGCATTGGATCGTTAAGGACAGGTCGGGATGATTGGTGCTAAACCGTCAAGTTATCTCACACAAGCTAGCCACTTGTGAATGGCTAACCGTAAGAAACTTAAAACAGTTCAGACACCAATGCAATGAAGTCCAGGAGAGTATAGTGTTTCCCCAGGTCGTTATGTCCCAACGAGCTGTGCGAGAATAGTCAAACGTGTAGTGATCGAGAGGATTTGAACGGAAAAGGATTGTGATTGATTATATCTAAAGACAAAGTTTATAAATTACAGGGGCTTAAATGAAAATTAAAGAAAATTAAAAAGATAAACTATATTAAATAAACGCTATCACTATTTTTAAAAATGATGTTTTTGATTTTTCTTTTATAAAATTTAACTTAAAAACTACGTAACGTACAAAAGAAAATGTGATACTGAAGCAATATTAATCCTAAAAATATAAAAATGACATTTTTACAAACCTAATGATAAAAGAAAATTTTTAGAAAAAGAAAATTATTTTTATGACTATTTATTTAATTATTATTAATTAAAAACTATTTTTACCTATTTAATAATACCCTAAAATATAAGAAAATATGAAATAAAGATAGAAAAATGAAATTATGATTTAGAAAAATCTAAAATATTATAAAACTTATTTTAAAACTGAAAATATATTTATTACACTTTTTATGTATTTATTATGAATTTAAAACTATTTAAAACTAATTAAAATGCTAGAAATTACTATTTAAACTAAGAAAATTATGGAAAAATATTTTTTTATGACTTTTTGAATATTATAAAACTAAAAAAATTGAAATTGAATTTTTTTGAGCTTTTTCTAATTTATTTGAATAAAAAGCTAATTAAAAATGCTAAAAACTGAAATTAAATGCAGAAAAATAGCAAATGAACAGTGAAAAGTATGAAAACTTCCAGAATATTATTCTAAATATAGGAAAAATAATAAAAGTGGTGCAGGTGTTTAATAATTAGGTTCTGTAGTGAAAAGTGCTTATAAATAAGCACTAAAAATAAGCTATAAGTACCAAATGAGCACCAAATTATCACAGAAGCTAGAGTATGCTAAAATTACTTAAAACCAATATATTCCAACTATCCTAAACCTCTGAACAACAATCTACAATGATATGGGTCTATTTAAGCACTAGTGCCAAACAGCCCTTATGTACTAACTTTAAGCCCTTGTTAAGCCAGCTTATAAAAGTCACAAAAATAAACTAAAATCACCATGAAAACCACTACCAACCAAAGTGTCTAAATCCAGAATTTCAGCTAATAAGGACTAAAATTGAGGAAACTAAAAATGCAAAAGTGGAAGCTATGGAAACGGGTCAAAATGAGCTATTAAGCTTGCATAAGCTAATAAAAAGCTACCACTACTGAACCAAAGGTTGAATAAGCTATAAACAAGTTATGGGAACTTAGAATAAGAAACAACAACAAGAAAAACACACTAAATAAGCAAAAATAAGGAATAAGCAAAACGGGAGTTTTGTGAAAAAGGGCTTAAAAGAAGCTAATGAATAAGCAGTTAATAAGCTAAGTAGAGATAAACTAATATTTTTCTAATTAAGATGAGCAGCTAAACTTTAATATCCCAAAAGCTTATATCCTAAATCCTAAAGGTAAGATCACAATGAAATTACAAAGTTTATTCAAAAACGGGTTTTTATGAAATTTTGACTTTTGGACAGAAATGAAAACTTGACTTATTTGAACTTTGATCTTAATTTGCCAACTGAATATGATGTTTTATGATGAAATGAAGCTAATGCAAGCTATACCTATGATTTTTGAACACAAAACAAGTTTTTGCTTTATCAAAATCTCAACAGATATGAAATGAGGACAGTATCATTGTGATTTTGACTTTTTAAGCAATAAGGTGCAAAGTAATGACTGAATATGACTCAATGAAGCTAGATAAGACTAATGCAACTGATATTAACCTCTGAATTAACCTAAATCTCATATTACTATTTTTTGCCAAACATTACTTAAGGAAACTGAAATACAAGCTACTTAATCAAGAACTCAATGCTAATCTAAAACAGTTTAAATATTTGATCTAGCAGTTAAATGAGGACCTCTAGGCACAATAATGATGATCATATCAAACAAGTTAGAGCTAAGAAAAACTATGCAGTGAAACAGTTATGTAGAGAGGATTCAAGAGCAGGCTTATGACACTTACCAGTTCCCTTGACACTATGGCTTGCACAAGCTACTTAAACCCAATCAATACTTACCATTACACCAATTCCAACCCAATTCCAGCTCCGTATCATCAATCCAGTACCATAGTTGACTTTCGTTGACCAAATGCCATTTTTACTTGAATCTGAGTTATGATCTTACTAAAAGCTATAATAAGCTCAAGTAAGCTTGTTTGAACTATAAATAAGCTAGTTTAAGCTTGAATTCAAGACCATGTAATCTGATTTTATGACAGGAAGCTTAAAATAATGAAACTTGGATCAAACCTTGAATTGATACTTAAAAAACAGATTATAATGATAAAACAACTCGAGTTTAATACAATACAACTTAAAATTACAACTTAAAACCTATTTAAGACATAAGAATTTTAAAAACGACATACATTAATATCTAAAACTAACTACTGCCTTCTTCCTTCTCTCTTCTTCCTTTTTTATACACCAAAATGTCTTCCACTAGACTTCTGATCATTTCCCACTTGCTATGATAGCCATTGGATGAGTAGAATAGGTTTTGGCCGTTGATCAAATTTTGGCGGGAAAAGATTTTGCAAATGGGGTTCTGTGTTTTTACAAATGGGGGGGGGGTGGCATGTAGGTGTGATGATTATGGGGGGTGAGGGGATAAGGGATAAGGCCTGAGGTGATGGGAAAGAGTTGCAGGGCAAGTTGGGAAGGAGATAAGCAGTGGGAGGGAAAAGCAGTTTGACTGGGGTGGTTTGACCAGGGGTCCAAAAAGGGTAATGGCAGGGGGTCAAAATGGGTATATGGCAGGGGGTCAACTCCAAAGGGGTCAAAGGTTTGGTTTTAAATAACAAGGACTTGTTTTGCAATTCTGCCAAATTGAGGGACCAATCCTGCCATTTTCTCAAAGTTGTTTCAAGGGTCACTTTTGACAAGTTTCAATAGTACAAGGACCATTGTTGACATTTTCAAACTTCTAAGGACCATTTATGACAATTTTCAAAGTTTAGGGACCTAAGTTGTAATTTTGTAATTTTAAATCTCAAGGACCAATTTTGACAACTCATGAATCCCTAGGGACTTGAAATGATATTTTTCTTTATTTTGATTTACCAGGGACTGTTTTTGACAACTTTTGAAACTTGGGGGACTAAAACTGCCAATTATGCAAACTTGATACGTTTTTCACCAGATTTTGATATTTTTGCATTTAAAACACATAAAACACTTATTTGTGATATTTTTATCAGTTTGATGCATTTCTGAGTGTTTTCAGATGTTTTTGCAGTTTAATTGGTACAAAAATGATGAGTATTTACACACTCATCAATCCCCCACACTAAGATATTGCTAGTCCCTAGCAATGTTTTGAGAAAAATTAATGGATTTCATCTCTTTACCAAAAGCCATTACTTCTGGAGTAGCCAAATGTTTCAGTTCAAGTAAGAACCTTGGTACACCGATAACCAAGTGATTTTGAGCAAATCACCAGCTTCCAACGGATTTGATTTGTCTTTACCAGAAGCCGTTTGCTTCTGGACTAGCCAACTCTTAGATAAAATATCTTTGGTGAGCTGATTACCAATTATGGTTTTTCCACTGCCTTTACCACAAGCCATAAACTTGCGGGCTAGCCAAATCTTCACTTTTAAGGATATGGTGAGTTGAATACCATACAATTTTGGGCAAATTGCAAGCCGTCAACGGATTTGAGATATCTTTACCAAGAGCCGTTTGCTCCTGGATTAGCCAATCCTTTTGTTTATTAGACAAGGCGGACTGATAACCATAATCTGAGTAAGTGCAAAACACTTACTCCAAAATTGGCCAAAAATGGGGGAATTAGGCGGTATAATTACATGATAAAATTCGTGAGAATTCCCCCCCACACTAGAAATGAATATTGCCCTCAATATTCAAAGTACCGGCGGTTATGCCGAAACATAGAACGTAAAAGGGAAATACTACGGCCATTATTTAGCAAGATTTTACTCTTATATACAACAGCGGGGGGGGGGGGCAACTCCCCCACACTAGGGTGGTACACACGGGTGAAAACCCATGTAGCATGCTACTGTTTTTGATTCCCGAGTCGCTAGCTTGACTCGATCCCCGCATTCATTGGTTCATTTGGAAAGTTTGTAGATCCGGGACAATCACAGGAGGAATGTCCTCTCCAAAATAATGCTTCAACCGATGACCATTCACTTTAAAGTTTGGACCATCTGGCTGAGATAACTCAATGGTGCCATAAGGATAAACCTTAGTGATAGTAAATGGACCAGACCAACGGGACTTGAGCTTTCCCGAGAAAATCTTCAATCTAGAATTGAAAAGAAGGACTCGATCACCGACGTTGAAAACGCGGTTTTTGATTTTAGAGTCATGAATATTCTTTGTCTTTTCTTTATAGATCAAAGAGTTCTCGTATGCTTGATCACGGAGTTCATTTAATTCATTTATTTGAACTTTCCGGTGATCACCAGCTGTCTGAATATCGAAGTTGGCATGTTTCAAGGCCCAGTATGCCTTGTGCTCAAGCTCAACCGGCAGATGACATGCCTTTCCGTATACAAGCTTGTATGGAGTACACCCGATAGGTGTTTTATAAGCTGTACGGAAGGCCCAGAGTGCGTCATCTAGCTTATCTGACCAAGAGGCACGGTTTTCACCAACCGTCCTCTCCAGAATTCTTTTAATCCCCCGGTTGGAAACTTCCACTTGCCCACTTGTTTGGGGGTGGTACGCAGTAGATAGACGGTGGGTTACACCATACTTTTGCATGACACGATCAAATTGGTCATTGCAGAAATGCGTACCACGATCACTAATTATAGCTCGTGGAGTTCCAAACCTGGCAAAAAGAGATTTCAAGAATTTCACAACAACTCGGGCATCGTTGGTAGGTAAAGCTTTCGCTTCAACCCATTTTGACAAATAGTCAACGGCTACGAGTATGTATTTATTACCGCGAGATGAAGGAAATGGCCCCATAAAGTCAATGCCCCAGATGTCAAAAATCTCACACACTTGAATGGCGTTTTGCGGCATTTCATTTCTTTGTGAGATATTCCCGTGACGTTGACAAGCATCACATGCTTTGACAAATTCGTGGGCATCCTTGTAAATTGTGGGCCAATAAAACCCGGAATCAAACACCTTTTTGGCGGTGTAGTTTGGACTATGATGGCCCCCTGTGGGTCCAGCATGGCAAGCTTTGAGAATGTCAAGAGCTTCTTGTCCATACACACATCGCCTGATGACTTGATCCGCACAAATTTTGAATAAGTAGGGGTCGTCCCAGAAGTAATGTTTAACATCTTTGAAGAATTTGTTCTTCTGTTGGGTCGACATCCCTTTCACTATGAAGTTACCCGCATGGTAATTTGCGAAGTCAGCAAACCATGGGGTAGAAGAGTTTCCACGAAAAGAAACCGCATTGAGTGTCTCGAGAGGAAATGTTTCATTTATTTCCTTTTTCTCGAAAACATCTTGGTGAGGGTTTTCTAGACGGGATAGATGATCAGCAGCCAGGTTCTCAGCTCCTTTTTTATCACGTATAATGATATCAAATTCCTGGAGGAGGAGAACCCAACGGAGCAATCTCGGCTTTACATCTTGTTTTGCAAAGAGATATTTGAGAGCCGAGTGATCCGTATACACTACACATTTGGTCAAGATTAAGTATGGCCGAAACTTCTCAAACGCATACACCACAGCTAGTAGCTCTTTTTCTGTGGTGGTGTAATGAGTTTGAGCTTCAGTCATAGTCTTACTTGCGTAGTGGATAGGCTGAAAATGCTTAGCTCTACGTTGCCCTAAGACTGCACCGATAGCAAAATCACTTGCATCGCACATGAGCTCAAAAGGTAAATCCCAGTCGGGAGCAACGAGAATGGGTGCTTCAGTAAGCTTTTTCTTTAATGTTTCAAAAGCTTCGATGCACTCAGGTGAGAAGATAAAAGGAGCATCTTTTTCAAGAAGATGGGTCATAGGCTGGGCGATTTTAGAAAAATCTTGTATGAATCTGCGATAAAACCCGGCATGACCTAGAAAACTCCTAATACCTTTGACGGTAGTAGGATGAGGCAGTTTAGCAATAACATCAACTTTTTCTCTATCAACCTCAATCCCGTTTTTGGAAATCTTATGGCCAAGGACTATGCCTTCTTTGACCATAAAGTGGCTCTTCTCCCAATTTAGACAAAGATTGGTGTCTTCACACCTTTTGAGCATTTTATCTAAATGGGAGAGACATGTCTGAAATGAGTCACCAATGACCGAGAAATCATCCATAAACACCTCCATTGTTTCCCCGATCATGTCGTGGAATATGGCCATCATACATCGTTGGAACGTGCCAGGAGCATTACATAAGCCAAAAGGCATACGTCTGTAGGCAAAAGTTCCGTATGGGCAGGTGAATGTGGTCTTCTCTTGATCCTGTGGATCAATGGGGATCTGAAAGTAACCCGAAAAACCATCAAGGAAACAATAGTACTCATTCCCTGCTAATCTCTCAAGCATTTGGTCCATGAAGGGTAGAGGAAAATGGTCTTTACGGGTGGCGTCATTTAACTTACGATAGTCAATACACACACGCCATCCCGTAACCAGCCGAGTTGGAATTAACTCGTTATCTTCATTTGTGACAACAGTTATGCCACCCTTTTTAGGAACACAATGAATTGGGATAACCCAAGGACTATCTGAGATTGGGTAAATCAATCCTGCATCAAGAAGTTTGATAACCTCCTGTTTGATAACATCATGGATTTTTGGATTTACTCTTCTCTGATGTTGAACTGCTGGTTTGAAGTCATCCTCCATCAAGATTTTGTGAGTACAAAATTCAGGGTTGATACCCTTAATGTCGGAGAGTTTCCAAGCAATTGCTTGCTTGTGTGACTTCAAGACCTTTATGAGAGCAGTCTTTTCATCTTTACTCAAATCTCGAGCAATAATGACGGGTAATTTATCATCACCCTCAAGAAATGCATACTCGAGATGAGGTGGTAAGTCCTTAAGTTCGACTTCAGGAAATTCTTCAGTTTTCTCAACTGACTTGACTTCCTTGTTATGAAGCTCGACGGGAGGGAGTGGAGGAGAAGTGTCCTGATTTAACAACTTCTCAAGAATAAGAATATCTCCCTCCGGATTAATCTCATGGTGATTAATCTCTTCTGGAATTGCATCACTAGTGTGAGGGGTTGATGAGTGATCATCTTTAAGCAATTTCTCAATGAGAAGTATGTCCCCCTCGATGTCAATTGGAGCGTGATCAATTTCCCATGGAACAGAATCACTAGCCAAGTATGCTTCAATCTCTTCCAAGATGAAGTCGCTTCCCTCAAACGGAGTGAGAGAAGGAGTAGAATTGGCTATGATAGGTTGAGAAGATGTGGTGGGATCCCCACTCACAGAATTATGAGAATAACCAAGAACTTCTTGAGAGTACTCTTCAGAAGCAACATCAATGATATCTATTCGGTTAACCGACTCAGAATCATAATTTGCGGAGTACCTCGAAGTTTGATCAAGGTTAAAGGTGACAGCTTCATTACCAACACGTAATGTGATTTCTTGCTCGAATACATCAATGAGAGCACGGCCCGTTCTTAGGAATCCTCTTCCAACAATGAGAGGAACCCGTGGATCAGCATCGAAATCAACAACTACAAAGTCAGCTGGAAAATGGAACTTTCCTACTTTCACAAATACGTCCTCGGCAATTCCAAGAGGACGGGATATTGTACGATCTGCAAGCTCGAGAGTCATGCATGTAGGAGTAAGGTCCGGAAGAGAAAGTTTCTTCCATACTGAATGAGGCATCAGGTTTATGCTTGCACCAAGATCGGCTAAGGCAAAGCATTCAACCATTCATGGAAATACACAAGGTAAGAGTAATTTTCCAGGATCTCCAAGCTTTTCGGGAAGCTTCTTCAAGATAACTGCAGAGCAGTTCTCGTTCAGAGGAGTTTTAGCCATTTCAAACAGCTTTTCCTTGTTGCTTAACATGTGTTTGAGAGTTGATTCAAACTTGGGCATCAACATGATAGCATCCGCAAAGCTTATGTCAAAATGTAATTCTTGGAAAATTTGAAAAAATTTGTCCATTTGATGACTGGCTTTTTCGCGGAGCTTTTGCTCATTCAAACGTGATGGGTAAGGAATAGAAGATTTGGATTTGGGTTTTCAACGGGAGCTACAGGAGGTTAAAAAACAACTCCTGGATTGGATTTGGGTTTCTGGACAACTTCAGGATGGACATCGTTGGTACCTCCATTATTAGTAGGAAGTTCCTTGTCCTTTGTTGCCTCAGGTTCACTTTCCACTACCTTCGGGAGAGAAGAAGAAGAGGTAGTAGGAATAGCGGGTCCATTATATGAAACACCACTTCTGGTTGTGATCGCCTTTGCATCTTCCCTCGGGTTAGCGATCGTGTTGCTCGGAAGTTTTCCTAAGCCCGAGGGTTGATCATTTAAAGACTTCTTGAGATCAGCGATCTGACTGACCAACAACCTGTTCATTTCATCTTGGGATTTCATGAATTGCTTCAATAACTCATCAGATGATGGTACTGGAGCAGGTGGAGGGAAATTTTGAGGTCGTATGTTTTGATTATGACCTTGTTGTTGAAAATTCCCTTGATTAGGATTCATATTTCCCTGAAATTGATTCCCTCGATTGAAATTGTTGTGATTAAGGTTTCCTTGATGTGGGAAACCTTGATTGGGTCCGGAATAGAAATTACCTTGGTTTTGATAACCTTGGTTCATTCTAGGTTGGTTCTGATTCCGGTTAGGATTCTGGTTAAAACAGGGTGGTGCCTGATAAGTGTTAGCATGGTAGTTTGGTTCATTTTGAGGACGGTATTGATTACCTCCCTGATGTGAAGTACCGGCTATAGCATTAGCTTCAAACGGACTACCATCGGTGGCAGTACAGTTGTAGTATGCATGAGGACCACCACAAGTAACACAAACTTCAACTTTCTTCACTTCACCATGTGATGGTGTCTGAGTGAAAGTGACTTTCTTTTGGTTAGCAAGAACCAAAGCCTAAACAATATCCGTGAGTTTGTCAATCTTAGCATCGGTGCTAGATGTACTCACGGGAGATGAAGTAGAAGGTCCAGCATTAGACTGAGTCTGATATGTCTTTGTGCGGAAAGGACGGACCTGGGACTTGTTTTCAATGATTTGCAAGGCTTCTTTTGTGGTCTTGCTCAAGAAATTACCTCCCGCGGAGGCATTTAAAGAGTCTTGATTAGTCTGGTTCAGACCATTGTAGAAAGTATCCATTTGCATTAACTCGGTAAAACCATGATGCGGACACTTACGGAGCAATTCTTTGTAACGATCCCATGCCTCCCCGAATGATTCATCAAATCTTTGAGAGAATTTCATTATCTCATTCTTAAGACTTGTAGTTCGGGATGGAGGATAGAATTCGTTAACAAACTTAGTGACTAAATCCTCCCATGTCTCAATGGAACGAGGGGGTTGTTTCTCAAGCCAATTCCGGGCTTGTCCCTCTAGAGAAAATGGGAACAGAAGAAGCTTAATTGCTTCATGTGGGACATTCTTGTATTTGATGGTAGATGCAATCTTGTTAAACCATCGAATGTGTGCATGAGGATCATCCTGCTCAAAACCATAGAATTGGCTTTGGGTTACCAGATTAAGCAACCCGGTTTTGAGCTCAAAAGTATCAGCCACGATGGCTGGGACAACAATAGCATCTCCGTAACCCTCGATGGGTGCTTGGAGAAGCTCATTCATCGGCTTGTCTTCTGCCATTACGGCAGGGGGTGGTGGTGGTAGACGTTCCTCAGTCACGGCTGAAGGAGCAGAACGTCCTCTACGTCTACGAGGAATATTTGCAAGCTCAGAAAGTGGACTTGTAGAACTGGAAGAACGAGTGCGCATGCACTAAGTATAAAAATCAGTTTTCAAAACAAATGCGAGGCAAAAACGACAAGTGAACTTAACCAATAATCACAAATGAAATGGCTTCTTTGAAAAAGGTACACCAAATCACAAGGACACAAAGGAAAGTTTTAAATCTGTTGTTCGGGAACTTATTATGGTCACACCCCCAGTTAGTAGGTGTACTGCCTTGATTTGCGGTGGTTGATTTTTATGTATATATTAAGTACCACTGAAAAGACATAGGTATAGATTTGTGCTGATGGTTTAAAAACTTTTGGAAAATATTTTTGGTATCGTCTCGTTTAACCAAATCGTATTTCTTTAAGAATCACCTTAAAAGAAACACAAGCTAGAAAACGTTACGATTGTTTTGTTGTTTTATATTGTTTTTGGTGTTGTTAACACTTTAGGAAAAGTGTTAATGAACTTTTTGATTTATGATAACTTTACAAAAAACTGTTTACAAACGGTGGTATATGTGCAAGTACGGGTCTGAAAACTGCTTAAAACACGCTTACAGCCTCCCCGGCAGCGGCGCCAAAAATTTGATTGGTGCTAAACCGTCAAGTTATCTCACACAAGCTAGCCACTTGTGAATGGCTAACCGTAAGAAACTTAAAACAGTTCAGACACCAATGCAATGAAGTCCAGGAGAGTATAGTGTTTCCCCAGGTCGTTATGTCCCAACGAGCTGTGCGAGAATAGTCAAACGTGTAGTGATCGAGAGGATTTGAACGGAAAAGGATTGTGATTGATTATATCTAAAGACGAAGTTTATAAATTACAGGGGCTTAAATGAAAATTAAAGAAAATTAAAAAGATAAACTATATTAAATAAACGCTATCACTATTTTTAAAAATGATGTTTTTGATTTTTCTTTTATAAAATTTAACTTAAAAACTACGTAACGTACAAAAGAAAATGTGATACTGAAGAAATATTAATCCTAAAAATATAAAAATGACATTTTTACAAACCTAATGATAAAAGAAAATTTTTAGAAAAAGAAAATTATTTTTATGACTATTTATTTAATTATTATTAATTAAAAATATTTTTACCTATTTAATAATACCCTAAAATATAAGAAAATATGAAATAAAGCTAGAAAAATGAAATTATGATTTAGAAAAATCTAAAATATTATAAAACTTATTTTAAAACTGAAAATATATTTATTACACTTTTTATGTATTTATTATGAATTTAAAACTATTTAAAACTAATTAAAATGCTAGAAATTACTATTTAAACTAAGAAAATTATGGAAAAATATTTTTTATGACTTTTTGAATATTATAAAACTAAAAAAATTGAAATTGTATTTTTTTGAGCTTTTTCTAATTTATTTGAATAAAAAGCTAATTAAAAATGCTAAAAACTGAAATTAAATGCAGAAAAATAGCAAATGAACAGTGAAAAGTATGAAAACTTCCAGAATATTATAAAATATTATTCTAAATATAGGAAAAATAATAAAAGTGGTGCAGGTGTTCAATAATTAGGTTCTGTAGTGAAAAGTGCTTATAAATAAGCACTAAAAATAAGCTATAAGTACCGAATGAGCACCAAATTATCACAGAAGCTAGAGTATGCTAAAATTACTTAAAACCAACATATTCCAACTATCCTAAACCTCTGAACAACAATCTACAATGATATGGGTCTATTTAAGCACTAGTGCCAAACAGCCCTTATGTACTAACTTTAAGCCCTTGTTAAGCCAGCTTATAAAAATCACAAAAATAAACTAAAATCACCATGAAAACCACTACCATCCAAAGTGTCTAAATCCAGAATTTCAGCTAATAAGGACTAAAATTGAGGAAACTAAAAATGCAAAAGTGGAAGCTATGGCAACGGGTCAAAATGAGCTATTAAGCTTGCATAAGCTAATAAAAAGCTACCACTACTGAACCAAAGGTTGAATAAGCTATAAACAAGTTATGGGAACTTAGAATAAGCAACAACAACAAGAAAAACACACTAAATAAGCAAAAATAAGGAATAAGCAAAACGGGAGTTTTGTGAAAAAGGGCTTAAAAGAAGCTAATGAATAAGCAGTTAATAAGCTAAGTAGAGATAAACTAATATTTTTCTAATTAAGATGAGCAGCTAAACTTTAATATCCCAAAAGCTTATATCCTAAATCCTAAAGGTAAGATCACAATGAAATTACAAAGTTTATTCAAAAATGGGTTTTTATGAAATTTTGACTTTTGGACAGAATTGAAAACTTGACTTATTTGAACTTTGATCTTAATTTGCCAACTGAATATGATGTTTTATGATGAAATGAAGCTAATGCAAGCTATACCTATGATTTTTGAACACAAAACAAGTTTTTGCTTTATCAAAATCTCAACAGATATGAAATGAGGACAATATCATTGTGATTTTGACTTTTTAAGCAATAAGGTGCAAAGTAATGACTGAATATGACTCAATGAAGCTAGATAAGACTAATGCAACTGATATTAACCTCTGAATTAACCTAAATCTCAGATTACTATTTTATGCCAAACATTACTTAAGGAAACTGAAATACAAGCTACTTAATCAAGAACTCAATGCTAATCTAAAACAGTTTAAATATTTGATCTAGCAGTTAAATGAGGACCTCTAGGCACAATAATGATGATCATATCAAACAAGTTAGAGCTAAGAAAAACTATGCAGTGAAACAGTTATGTAGAGAGGATTCAAGAGCAGGCTTATGACACTTACCAGTTCCCTTGACACTATGGCTTGCACAAGCTACTCAAACCCAATCACTACTTACCATTACACCAATTCCAACCCAATTCCAGCTCTGTATCATCAATCCAGTACCATAGTTGACTTTCGTTGACCAAATGCCATTTTTACTTGAATTTGAGTTATGATCTTACTAAAAGCTATAATAAGCTCAAGTAAGCTTGTTTGAACTATAAATAAGCTAGTTTAAGCTTGAATTCAAGACCATGTAATCTGATTTTATGACAGGAAGCTTAAAATAATGAAACTTGGATCAAACCTTGAATTGATACTTAAAAAACAGATTATAATGATAAAACAACTCGAGTTTAATACAATACAACTTAAAATTACAACTTAAAACCTATTTAAGACATTAACTACTATGTCTCGACCTTAACCCAACCTTAACCACATTACCATTCATCACTAACCCAAACTCATCGAACACGTTCGGTATCACAGTTCCCTTGACCATTCACAGTATTCGGACGAGAACTTAGGAGAGATGTATTGACAAAGTGACGTATCAAAAAGAATCGAGATTGAACAAACTATACTAGTAGTAATAACACGGATCTCCAGGAGTAAAT
>BPTQ01000006.1:46417952-46523962 GCA_019973895.1 Chrysanthemum seticuspe | reverse complement strand
CAGTCCCATACTAATTTTTGGATTTTTTGTTTATAATCACGTTTTGATATAAGCAGTAACCTGCTCATTCACTATATGTTGTTTCACACATATTCTACTTAAGTCATTTAATAACTGCCTTCGAGGGGAACGAGATCCAGTAGTTCTACTTGGAAGTTTTATTTATAATCATATTATCTTCGAAACAGAAATCTGTTTATACAGTATATGTTTGTTCACATATCTGCTACGTTATACTCACGAATTTCCTATAAGGAGGAACAAGCTCCCACAGTTCTTCGTGGATTTTATTCTTTTATTGCACTAATGTTTTTCATTGTAGGTTCATCATCATATACACTCGATTGTATATAACTTACTCATCTAAGGATGAAGTTTGCATCAATTATTTTTCTTATTTTAGGTGCTTCTTGACACCCTCGAACAAGGAGGAATATCCTTTAAGCACTCATATTGCATCGTCTATACACTTGTTTGTATATGACATATTTGTCTAAAGACAAAGCTTCTATTATACTAATATTTATTTTGAAGGTTCATCTTGATGACCTAGAGCAAGGGGAGCTTCCGTCAATAATTTACTGAATTCATCTTATACACACTTTGTTGTATATCACTTACTCGTCCAATGACGAATATAGTTTTGCACTAATATTTGTTTTTTAGGTTTTTAATCATACCCTGACGCGTTAAACAAGGGGGAGCAACCGTCAAGGGGGATCATGCACGCATTTAGCATCATTCTCACTTTTCAACAAGCATTTTTGCTTCGATAAAAAGTGGAGAAAATAGGCTAACATTGCTATGCATTTTTCTTTTTCATATATTTCTCATAATTTTTGTTGCATAAAACTAACCTTGATGTAGGTTAAGCCTCTTTATTTGATCCATGGATCCGCTACCAAACAAGGGACGGATTGAAGTAGACGATTTAACTTCACTAGGGATGATGCAAGCTCGCCTTTTTGGGGAGAAATTAAGTTAAACTCCAAGGACATGCCCTTTTTGTTTCGACAAAAGGGGGAGAAGAGTGTAAACAGAGAAGGTAATGTAAAGGTAGTAAGGATACAAGTAACTTTTTACATTTTACTTTCTATTACATTTACATATCTTTTTCATCATCAAAAAGGGGGAGATTGTTAGTGCAAATATTACGATATTTAATCTATACAGTCTCGTTTGTTTTGATTGATGACAAACATGTAACTTGTAATACATAACGTAAAATGTACAAGTTACTTGTAATTACATTTGTCTCAACATACATTCAACAACTCTCGATGTCTCAAGTCCTCGTATGTTACAACACAGGTTCGTACATGTTTGTTATGTGGCATTATGATCAAACCCATTAACAAATCACTTAGAATGTTTAAAATACGTTTAGAGTCACTAAGTATGTTAATAGGTTAACCATTCTATTTCGAACCTCATTTTACATTTTGCATTCACAAGTATTTTATACAAATACATCTTTTGTAAAATGTCTAACAAATATATACTTTTATTTGTACAAGTAAACTAACTATAATATTCATACTAGTACTAAAGTTTACTTACACTTGACAAAATATATTTTATTTTGACAAGCACTCAACTAGATATTTTATTTTACAAAAGGTTACTTACATTTTATTTACAAGTAACTTACCTTTTTAATAAGTATATACATTTGTTTAAATGTATTTTTCATAAAAAGGAAAACACTCTTTTATTACCTCATGCATAGTGTCATCTAAATCTTTAAAAAATTTTGGAAAGATTTTGGAAGATATTCTAAGATATCAAATCTAATAAATTATTATATTTTTGATTACCACTTTTGGTTATAAATACCATCCAATTGTTTTCTCATATCTTGATCCCTTCCAACATACATTCTCTCTAACATTCTTTCATCACTTAGATCTATAGATAAACATATAGTAGCATACATCAATCACCCTCACCATCACATTATCATAATGCTTCTAACATTCATCTTTGTTGTAAGCATATTTTACATTTTGATCAACCAAGGAAAGTTTAGAGATCTAGCCATCGTCATTCACCAAAGCATATCAACATATGAAGATTCAAGATCTCTTGATATCCTCATTGATTGAAGACTTCTTATTTAAGAAGATCATTTAGATTAGTCATTCATATCCATTAGACATTTATGTCATGGATCATCATTGTAAACATTATCGCATCATCACAACACTTTCACCAAACTATATTAGATGGGTTATGTGTTTGAACCATAAAACACAAGGTTTGTTATGTTGGGCCATAAAACATAACGGGAGTGGTTGTACCCGAAAATAACTCGACATCTAGCTTAGTGTCGGAAATATTGTATAAGCGACGTTAGGTTGGTTCTACCTCGAACTAGAACCCGGTATTTAGCTTTGTACCGGAAAAAGTGTAAGCGACGATTGTAAGGTTTTCTCCGCCGAGAAGGGAGCTTGTTGATTTAGTGAAGTAACTCTCGAGTTGGGTACTCGGGGAGTGGAGTAGGGCGGAGAGGAGATCCGTGACCGAACCACTATAAATCCTCGTGTTCGGTTTGCACTTTCCTTTCTTTATCTCTTTACTTTTATAATTGCTTGTGATGTGGTTTGATGTTTATGCTTGTGTGACAACTTGGTTTACTATGCTTTATACTAGTCACAAACAATAATTGGTACTTTCATATTATAACAAGCTTCATAAACGATTTGATACAAAAGATCTAATGTTTTTAAACGGTAACGTATTCACCCCCCCCCTCTACGTTTTCACATAAGGGAATCATCCAAACCAACCATAAATAAAGGCTGTTTGGTTGGGGTGTATGAGTATAAGTATATGACTTTGAAAGTCATTAATGTTGTTTGGTAGGTTATGCTACCACAATGGATTGAGGACATCCAAATGTGAAGGTTTCCTTATATCTTCCATTACCATTCCATCCTATACCAACACTCATACCTATTGTGATTCATAGTAACAAATCAAACGCACCCTAAAAAAATTAGAAGGTAATGGAATCACTCTTTTAAGAGAGCATAATATCCTATCCCTTACAAAAATTAGATAAAAAGGACAAGCAAAACTTTGTTGACAATCACACATAAACTCCCCACATAGTCTAGTCAATCCAAAGTGGTTCATGATATGGTAGAAAAAAGAGCTCTTCCCAAAATGGTCACAAGCGACCAACCAACTGATTGTGTGACTCCATTTAAATAATGACACTTGTCCTCAAAAGTACAATTGGTGGAGTATTTTCTAGATTGATGTGACACTTGCTTTTGTCGTATATGTAATAATAAATAAATAAATTAAAAGAGACACATTAATTCGGTTAGACCGAAGATGCCTCACTCAAATGCTTTGTCTTGGAAATTGAAAAGTTTATTTATTTATTTTGATTTTCGTTCATGAGTATTTAAGTAACTAAATATGTTTTCCATCATCAAACGACAATTTTTTATAAATACCGATTACACTATAATTTTTAAAATTTCCATTTTAGATTTGATCCATTTTAATACATGGTTGAAAAAAAAAAAAAATCATTTATAATGTAATTTTTTTTCTTCTGAAAAATATATATTAAAATGCATATTAAATTAAAGATCATTCAATTTTAGAAATCATGATGTAATCATTTTTTGATAAACCTTTTTATTTAAATAACTAAAATAATAAACAACTAAAATACTCGTTACATAAATTAAATAAATAAAGCAAGTGTTACATTAAAAATAATAAACAACCTACTCTACTATTTAAAGAGAGTCATACACTTATGGTGCAGTCATATTTGCTCGACGCCATTCACACGTGGCAAGGAATTGGCTTGGGCACCACACCGCCTCCCTCTGCGCCATTGAGTGAGTGAAACCAGTGGCTTGCGGCGAAGAGGAGATTTTTATTTTTATTTAGTTGTATTTTGTGCTGAGTTTGTGTTCTAATCGGGTATGGTCTGTATGTCCACCTTCCTGAAGCATGTTTTATTTCCCGGTTTGCCCCAAAATTTCAAAACACACTTTCATTCACCCACTCCCTCCACATTCTTCAAATTTTTTATCTACCATAAAATCCCTCATTCTCATCTCACACAAGATACAACAATGTAAGTCAGACAAAAGTTCAATGCAGAACAAAAATTATCTAAAGATCAAATCAAAAGATCTCAACCATCCATCTATTTTAAATCTAAAGGTGTAGATTAATTGTCATTTTAATAGAAATAATTACTGAAGGGCATATTTGTAATTACACGCTCAGAAATAATACACCCCGTCACTTACATTTTTCCATTTCTCTATTTCAAAACACATACTCATTTCTTTATTTCTCTCTCACCAATCTTTTTCCCCATTCCCCCAAATCAAACCCTAACAGTTATTTATCACATCAAATGCAAAATCATTCAAATCGGTTGTAAATAATGGACATACGAAATGAAGTAACAATAGCTAAAGTTGAATCGTCATCTGAATTGTCTTTGTTTCATCTCGATGATCAAAATGAGCATCAAATGTTGATATTGGTAAAGGAATTTGAATACAGTTTGATTATTGTTGATATTATTCGATTAATTGATATTTTTATTTTTATTTTTAGTATTAACTACTAGTAGTTTTTTTATGATCTGTGATGTTATTAGATTGATTATTGTGAGATTACTCGTTTGAGATTGAAATGAATGTTTAGTTATTTTTGAGGCATGATGTGTTGCTTAGTGCTATAAGGTTATAGTGGATATGTAAATGATGTTAGGTTGGGCTAGAGAACATATTCGGTTGTGTGCAACTTGCTTCTGAACATGCACGGGGTTAAATGTTTTATGTTTGTAGTTTTTTATTGTTTAATATAAAGGCATCAAAATGTGCTTTAACTTTTCGATAAAATTGTGGTTTCACTTTGTTTTTGTTTGTAAGTGACTGCTTATTTGTGAGTGAGATAAGTTATTTAGGATTGAAGTCAGTGGTTAGTTTGAGTGCTAAATGACCTAAGTCATTTCTGTTTTTATTTGATTTGTTACTGAGCGTGTGTTTGATTTGTAACTACTGGATTTCGTTATAATTGAGGTGTCAGTTATATGGTAGATTGGGTTAGAGACATATTCAGTTACGTGAACTTGCTTCCAAACTTGCAGATGGTAAATTGTTATATGGTGTGTAGCTGTTTATTTTGACATCCTAGTCAGATCCTGCACTTAGTTCTGATTGATGTTCTGATTGATGTTAGACTGTGTAATGATTACACTTATGTTCGTGATATTCTTTGCACATTGGAAGTATTTGGTGGTTAGTGTTATTGTGTAAATAACATAATATCATTTATGGGTGCAACTTGTAATAGAATACTACTTCTTAAGCATTTGCGGGTGTCCTTTATGATCCTTTTTTTTGTTTGTAGTTCTTTCTGAATATCATTTGTTGATCTATAGAAAATAAAAGTTTTACATACTTCCACTCTCAGCACAAGGAATTTGAAGAAGTTGAGGGACGGATGCAAAGACGTGGACCATTAATCCTGGCAAGTAGCAGCAGAAAAGTCAATCTGGCAGCCTCCTGTTGAGGTTATTAGTGATCCTTTGAGTGATATGGAGAATGATCCTTATGAAAATGTGCACAAGCAGCCAAAAGTTCATCATGTATATCACTGTTCTTCATCGAATGTGACATCTAAATCAGCTTGTCGCTACTAAACTTGAGTATATTCATGAGGAGAGTCATTAACTTTCATTGTTATGCATGAGATGAGTCTATTTATTATTAGTTTTTTAACATGCACAATCTGAGTCATTATTATTCAGTTTCATGCCACAGGTGATCATTATTCTTTAAAATAAATGAAATTAATAACATGTGGCTCGTTATCATTATTTTTCAATAGCATGCTTACTAATCATAGGTTCCCACAGGTTAATGATGCTCGATTACGTGTTGCTGGGGAAGCGTCTCATAATAACATTCTGAAAGAATTTCATGTAAATGCATATTGGCACTTGTATGTCATTGCTACAGAAGGTAGTGGGTGGGTGCATACAGTTGATGTGGACACAAGACTACTGGTTTATACTCCTCGTGAAGGTTTATATGAATCACATGTGATTTACCACAAATCACATGTGATTTACCACAAATCACATGTGATTTTACCACAAATCACATGTGATTTACCACAAACCACAAGTGATTTTACCTCAAATCACATGTGATTTTATGCATGTTTTACTCTTCTTTTTTAGAAATCGTTGTTTTCTCCACATCTAAAGTTGTACAATTATCGAAGACAGGCTAGTTTTGCTAAAGCAAAACCATGAATCCCATAGTTGAAATGCAGGACCAAGAAAATGACAGAGGTTGTTGAGTTTTCATAGTGCTTCATTTGGAAAAGTATTTGGGTGAAGCGTTTGAAGTTCAAGTACGCCACAAAGATACTGTTACACAAGTTGAATGTGAATGCATCATGGATGATTGAATTGGCTAAATAGCTTGATAAGTAGGTTGATGAGGATGTAATGAAATTAGGTAGAGTTATTATGAAAACATTTATATGGTAGTTTGTAACGTTCTTTTGTGAAAGATGTATCTTTATGAATTAGTGAAATTACATATTTTTTGGTACCTGTTTCTATATCTCAATTACTTAGACGGGTAAAATACGTGTTTTTTTAGGTAAATCACATGTGTTTTACACATGAATCACATGTGATTTACACACGAATCACATGTGATTTGCCACAAACCACATGTGATTTATACTTGATTTGATACCATGTTTTTTTTACAAATCACATGTTTTGTTTTCCTACGAGTGATATCAATGTGTTGATCTTAGGTGCTTCTGTTTAAAAAAAATCATAAATGAAAAAGACAAGTTTAAGTCATAAGCCCTATTTGTTGCTTTGCTTGTTGTATTTTAAGGGGCATATAATATGCAACTCACATGTGATTTTTTTATGAATCACATGTGCTTCTAAGATTGTAACTTCGTAAATTGCATTTTTATTCAACGTAATACCAACTGCTAGAACATCAAACCAAAATGTATTCAAGTAAAATTCCATAAACCTCAATTAAAATTCGTATAACACTTTTTGCAGAAGTTAAAAAAAATATGAAAAATCCAAATCTAAAATAAAAGATAGGCTAAATGTCATAATATGATGATTTTTATATCTAGATCACATGTCATTGTTTCACAAATCACACGTGATTTGTTCAAAATCACATGATGTTCAAGAAGCGTTACAATCTAAACAAAGTATGATAAAACGCAATTGTAAACAAAGTATGATATTCAAGAAGCGTTAGTAGCTGAACAAGCTGCATCAACTCTCGTCGCTTGTTCACTTGCATCAATTCTAGCCGCTCGTTCAGCAGAAGCAATTTTCACTAGTTTTGCAATATTTTTTGGATTTGACGGACATGTTGTCTCAGTATGACTGTATAAACTTGGTCTCGGTGTGCTAATAAAATCTGTTACAAAATCAGAGAAGACTGAATTAACATATAACTGAAGTGAGAAATCACATGTGATTCTACTACTATCACATGTAATTCTACTACAATCACATGTGATTGTACTAAAATCACATGTGATTTACATATATAAACTACTCACAACATGAGATATTGCATTTCCCTGATTCTACTACAATTACATGTGAAGCACTGCAATGATGAGAATTGTTTGAAAAATTTAACCCTACAAAGTGAAAAACACCTGAAAAGACACACACAATTGACACTTTTTCCTTTGATACTGGATTACACAACATAACTAGTCGTTAAATCCATACAGGCAAACCAACTGGATACTATAAATACGATTTTGGATAAAATCAAAAGAAATATAATTTCAAAGGCATCATCCACATTGAAATGGAGATCAAATTCTCAAGACAACTTACCCCAAATTTACTGAACTATGGGTACCTTTCTTCATAACAAAACACTCCAACAGCACAATCACGTGTGATATACTCCTTTCTAGATAAAAATTCATCCAAATTTGATTGCCTACAACAACAAAGAGCAAATCACACGTGATTTACCTTTCTTCATAAAAAACATTACAACAACATACTACGTGTGATTTTACCATTTCATAAATAACAGCATCTGCTAGGAATTCAACATAATTGCTAACGTTTGGCTGATCTCATCAACTAGGATACTGGTAATACATTTCATACCCTGTCACACAATAGAATCCAAAAAAAATCGTTAATTCACTTTAATTTTAGCTTGATGAGTCTAAAAATTGAAATAAGACTTCAATGCCTTTAAACTGTTTTGACTTGTTCAATGCAAGTTAAATGACTATCATACTCATGTGTTTCTTATTTCGTACTAAAAGACCCCCAAAACTAGGAACTCTCTATTGACAAATAAAACAAGATTATACACAAAAGTAACTTTACTAGCCAAATCCAAAGATAATAGATCTTGGAATTAAATATTAAATGATCAAAAATAATATTCCTTTCACATGACCAACCTACTCAACTGATGATATTACTAAAATAGCATAGTTGAGTTCAGGCTGAATCTGTTCGGCCTACAACAAAGTTTGATCTTTTCCAATCTGACAAAAAGCATAACGAAATAATTCCAATATTAAAATAGATCTAACTTACGGTTAACGACGGTGATTCGTGCAATTTTCCGGTGACTGAGAGTGATTTGTGTGATTTCAGATGATTGACAATGGTTTTTGTGGATTTTCAGTGATTTTTCGGTTAGTTTCCAGCGATTTTATTATTATTTCCGATGGTGTGGTTTTAATGAGAGAGAAAGTGGCATATTTAATGAGATGGAATGGAGATATTTTTGATTTTATTGAAGAAGATGGAATGACGTTTTTGCCCTTGTTTGTTATTTTCTTATCTCATCTCTGCCGTCGGATGAAAGCATGATAGATGGTTGGGATCTTCTGCATTGTTCTTTAGATATCACATGTTTGTTACGGATCTCAACTCATGTAAGTCATTTTTCTCCAAATTATATACAGTTACATTGTAATTAGTACAACTATTTACTTTTAGGGTTTGTTTCCCCTACTTAAATTTTCTTCTAACGAGTTCGCGTTCGCGCTCGATGGAAGCTTCATTCTTATGTGTAAATATATAGTATAAGTTTATTCCGTTATAAATATAATTGTTAAATGTACCTTTTTTTATCACCTGAACTTAACAACCAAAGGGTTTGTGTCCGGGGCCGAGCCAGAAAGTTATGGTCGAGGGGGCGAGCTTTGATAATTTATAGAAACTACAATACAAATCGGTTCGTTAGGGGGCAAATTACAAAAATAGCCAGATATTTAAAAAAATTTACACTACAAATTTTTTCGCTAGGGGGCACACGCCCACCCTGCCCCCCTCTGCTTGTGTCCCCAATTGTACCTCTTGTTGTGTGAGAAGCTCCCCAACCAAATGTTGTAGGTAAGTCTTGCTTAGAAATATATTGTGTGAGATAAATAGTTGCCGTTAAAAAGAAATCAGCTGAACTTAATGTAAATCAAATTTTTGTATAAATACAGTTATTTAGTGATTATTATGTTTGTTTGTTTGTGTTATAAACCGTATTGGACGTGATTTTGTCAGTTTCAATTATATAAATGACGATTCCTTATTTTTTGTTGCAGTCAATGGACGTCGAAAATTGGATGAAAGCTCAGACAATTTGGGAAAATGACACATTTTTTGTTGTCAAGTCAGAATTTTCAGCTGATACGGTATGATATTTAACCCCTTTATCGTCAGTTACAAACACATTCGTGAGGTTTTATTTGATGGAACTTAATTGCATTGTTTGAATATGATGGAAGACTACCTAAATGATCCACTTCCAAAAGAACATATATGTGATTTGATAATATCCCCTGAATTTGTTTTCGTTTAGTTGAGTTAAACTGTGTTGTTGGCATACAATGGTTAAGGGGATGTTTGGGTAAGCTTATGAATTAGGCTTATGCTTATGTTATATGCAGCTTATGGCTTATATATACTAAGCTCATAAGCTCATACTGAGTGTTTGGATTAGCTTATGTTTGGTAAGATGATAAGCTAAGTGTTTGGTTTATCTTATGTTGGTAAATGGGCAAAAAAGACATGGGTTAATAAGCTCATGAGCCAAGGTGTTTGCAATTGGAGGTAAATTTGTAATTTGTAACGGAGCAGGTTATGTAATCCCAACCCTCCTTAGAAAAGCTGCAATTTTGGGGCTTATAAAAAACCCCTAATATAAGCTCATAAGCCCGCTCACATAAGCTTAGCAAAACAAGTAGGGTTGGATCAGTTGGAAAACCCCTTGCCTCTCAACCGAGAGGTCAGGGTTCGATCCTCACTCCCTACAAAAGGCCGGAGGTCCTTTCTACCTTTGGTAGAACTGGAACTTTCTACCTTTGGTAGAACTTTCTACCTTTGGTAGAACTGGAACAGCCTCTCTACCTTAGGTAGGGGTAAGGCTGTCTACATCTTAACCTCCCCCAAACACCGGAAACGGTATTGGGTACCCATAACCCGTGGAAGACGGTATTGGGAGTTACTTTTCTTTACTTTTTCTTTTGAGTCTCATAAGCTCATAAGCCATCATATAAGCTTACCCAAACACCCCATAAGTGATTTTTAGGTTTTATTTTTGTTTGTGTGTAATTATGCCTAAATGGACGTCATTCTGTTAGTGAGGATTACATAACTGATAATTCACCTTTTTTTTTTGTCACAGTCAACGGAGTCGATGGATGTCAAAGATCGGATGAAAGCGTTGTATAACAATTATTTCACAAACACATTGTGTGAAAATGAAAGAACATTTGATGTCAAGTCAGAACTGTTAGCTGACATGGTATAATATTTAAGTTTATCAATATATATTATATCTTGTTATAACAACCCTTCGCGTCTGGATATGAATTATCTTGTTCGAAACATAATCCGGAATTTTATAGACGTGTTTTCTAGTCTGATGGTCTTGTTAGTGGGTGTTTAAGTTAAGCTTATTCCATGGGCTTACTAAAATTTTGGAAAAACGGATAATCTCGCTTTTTTTTTTTTTTTTTTTGGGCTTATGAGCTTATCAACTTGAGTGGCTTATTGATCGAGTGGATGGAAGCTATTTGTAGTTGCACCTGTCTTCAAGTTTCGATTGGGTGCGACTGATATTAAATTTTGGGTGCTGTCATTTTTTTGCATACTCAGACTTTGGATGCAAGAGTAAACAAATTGGGTTTTAGTTTTTATGGGTGTGTATTGTGTTTCGTAGATATGTGTGATCCTTGTTTGTGTGTGTTAGGACTTAGGAATTAGTCCTGCGTGTTTGTTGTTACAGTCAATAAACGTTGAAAATCGGATGAACACAAATATAACACACATTTTACCCACACAATGTGTGACAATGAAAGAACTTTTGCTGTCAACGGCACATCAGATTTTTTGAGTCACTATAAACTTAATCTTGCTAAATAAACCCTGGTAATGATTTGTATGTGTGTAGTTACACCTAAATGGACATGGTTGCGTTAATCATGATCATTATAATTGATGTATCCTCTTTTTTGGTTACAGTCAATGGATGTCGAAAATCGGATGAACATGCAGTATAACACAAGTTATTCCCACACAATGTGTGAAGATGAAAGAACTAATGCCACTGATGGTACATCTGAATTTTCTACCGACAAGGTAAAATTTTTAAGTTCATTACTTTACATAGCAACATTGCCATTTTTATAACTAATGATGGTCAATTTCAGATGTTCAAGTCTCATCAAGATTTGATAGATTGGGTGAAAACTACCGGACGCTCTCTTGGTTATGCTATTATCACTCGAAGATCCAAGAAAGACACAAGTGGTGTTTTGGCTAAAGCTATGCTTATGTGTAACCGTGGTGGTATATGTAAAAATAAAAAGTCGACCAGTAATAGAACCTCCAAAAAAATTGATTGTCCATTTCAATTGGTAGGAAAGTATTCAAAGGTGTATGATAGCTGGACGTTACGGGTAAAATGTGAAAAACATAATCATGAACCGACACTAGATATGGAGGGTCATCCACACACTAATGTCATTGCTGATGCTGATGTCATTGCTATCCCAGCTGAGAATGAACCCACATTTGGAAGGCTTTTTCAACCACATCGAGACTTAGTTTTAAATAAGCCTCAAGGGCCGTTTTTGATGAGCGATTCTCTGGTATATTGCCTAACCTTCCACGACTTGTGTTTTTCTATGCAAATTGTTATGGATTCAAACATATGGCATGCTGTTACCTGTAGAGAGCAAAATGGGTCAGTTGGATTCAAACATATAAAGTTATACTAATTAATAGTGAGTAATTAATTAGTAAGAAATCTGGAGATTGTAACTTCATAGCATTTTAGATACACTCTTAAGTGGTTTACACCCCGTTTGACCCATTTGACATGTTTCATGCTTTGCTGTGATTTTATATTTTACATTCAGCAAGTTTTATTTGTCACTAAGTTCTTGCACTGTACCCAATTGACCGGCGGGGGTAAAATAGAAATTATAACTGACCCATTTTTAGGTAAAGTAGCCGAAATGGCTACATCTAGCTACTGGTTTAAATAATATTTTTCTAAATATTATCTTCTTTCTCCGTTTTGGGTAGATAGTTGAAGAGGTGACAAAAAGAATTGAAGTTTTTATTAGTGCATGTTTTATGTATCTGATACTTTTATTCTTCACTGTGCAGGAGGGAGATCATGTTCAAGGCCAATCTGCAGAACGGAAAGGAGGACGGGTAGAAGGAGGTCAAACAAACATTGCAATTGACTCAACAGATAAACAAGATAAAGTTCAGCATGAAGGTGTTCAATCCAATTCAGATATGGAGGAAAATGGTCTACAGTATGATATATGGAATGAAATGAATGTAGGATTTGAGTTGAACAAGGTAGGTGGATACGCTATTTGCATAATGAAATTCATATGTTTTTTTATGTGCTTCATTACACCTAAATGGATGTGATTCTGTCAGTTTCTATCATATATATGATAATTCACCCTTAATTGTTACAGTCAGTGGACATCGAAGATGGGATGAACTCGCAGTATAACACAAATTTTACACAGACAGTGTGTGAAAATGAAAGAACTTGTGCTGTCAAAGGCAAATCTGAATTTTCCACCAATATGGTATAATATCTTATGTTATATTACTTGCGGATTGGAGATATATTCGCTGCAATTTAATGCCGCCAACTCGCTGCATTCTCACCTACAAGAAACCATAGCTTCTTATTTAACTTAATACGATGGTCTCTTTTCCTTCACATTCGGTCAACCAGTAGTAAGTTCAATATTAATTTAGTTTACTTGTCAAGATTATAATCCATGAAATACATTTTTTCTTTTCATTGGTGTCACTGACTTAATTTGACGACCCTGGGTTTAGTTTGAATTATATTAAATGATAATATCTTTCTTGAATATGACCTCGAATATAAAGAAAGTATACCTTCTTGAAGTTTAATGACACAGTTCATAAAATGAACCGTGGGCTTTATTTTGGATGTGAGAAACTGAGAATGCAGCGAGTTAGCGGCAGTAAATTGCAGCCAAGATATCCCCATATTACTATACATGTTATAAACTAAATCTTTAACAATAAATGGTTGATTTTAGGTGTTCAGGTCTCATCAAGATTTAAAGCATTGGGCACAAAATTCGGGACGTTCTCTTGGTTACGTTATCGTGACTAAAAGATCCAAGAAGTATAAGACAAAACTAAGTGGTTGCCTATCTAAAGTTACGCTTATGTGTGATCGTAATGGCATATCTGAAAGTACAAGTTCGGCTACAAATAGAAACACAAAAAAAACTAATTGTCCATTCGAACTAGTAGGAAAACATATGAAAATGTATAATTTTTGGACGTTAAGGGTGATATGCGAAAAACATAATCATGAACCTGCGCTAGATATGAAGGGTCATCCATATGCACAGCGACTATCTGATAATGAAAATCGTTTGGTGGTGGATTTGTTGAAAAAAGATGTGAAGCCACAAGATATTCTATCAACATTAAAGGAGAAGAATCTGAATAATGTGTCTACACTCCAAACTATATACGAGGCACGCAAGAAAATTTGGAAGACCATGCACTATAATGCACAGAAACGCTTGGGGGTCGCCGTTCCCGTACCGGAAACGTTTCGGAAACGGGAAACGGCCGGAAACGGCCGGAAACGTGATGGAAACGTATCAGGAAAATGGGAAACGTTTCATGTAGATTGGAAACGCATAGGGTTGAGCGGGAAATGTTCGGGATACGTTTCTGGGCCTTATAATCACGTTTCTGGGCCTTTTAATACGTTTACATAACTTCTGGGCCATTAAACCCTAGTGAAACGATGGCAACTAATATATATACTCCTTTGATCAAGATTAAAACGTATTATTTTCTTCCCTTTGTCGTCGTCATTCTCTGATTCTTTGTGTCTTCTCGAACAGGTATCAATCAAACAATGAATGTATGAATATGATTATGTGTTGGTGATTGATAGTTTGAACTTTAGAGTAGAGATGTAACATGGTTTATCAATCAAGATGGATCCATATTCTGATAATCTGATTCTCTGTATCTTCGTTTATATTGACATAGTTTGTATTTGTAATAGTTGGAAGTTGGAACTTAGAGTAGAGATGGTTTGCTTTTTGTATCTTGACATAGTTTTTTCAAAACTATCTCTACTTGACAGTTTGTAATACTAGCAGTCAAAGAGTAGAGTAGTTTTGAAAAATGCTTGCTTAAGGTGATCATGTGATGTACTGATGTGTATAGTTTCGTATTGAAAAATTCATACTTATATAGGTTTATAATAGTTACTGACAGTTTGTATAGCTTCGTATTGTGTGAATGTGATCATGTGATGTTGTTTGATTATGTTGCACGTGTGACTACAAAAGTACAAGTGTCTACACAGTTTGTATTACAAATTCATGTGATGTGGTCATGTTGCACTTGTCACAGTAACAACTTTGTACTGTGTAGACTACAAAGTCTAAATATTACTGGTATAAATTATTCAAATGTGATCATGTGACTACAAAAGTACAAAGTGCAAATATTACTACACATGGTGATCTGTGATTATATGAGTATATGACTACAAAGTGCAATCTATATACTAAAATATTATAAAACACATGACGTTTCCCCGCCGTACCCGTTTCTTGAATTTTAAGATGTTGCCGTTTCCCGTACCCGTATCCGTCCCCGTCCCCGTCCCCGTTCCCGTTTCCGTCCCCGTGCTACTTAGAGTCCATGCATGCAGGTTGAAGTTAATCCGATTCAGCTTTGTATTTTTTGCATAATACTTATGTGCATCCCTTTAAAGTTGCTGACTGGATGCATAGTTTCTAACTATCTGTGACTTGTGTTTGCATGTATCAGAAACAAGACAAATGGCCAACAGTGAAGCAAGTGTATCACCTAACCCGCCATACACCCTGCATACCTTTGATGCAAATAAGATGAAGCAAACTGTTGATCACACAAAGCCATTTGCTATTAGTAAGTTGGTACAGGGGTTCGATTTAGCTAAACATGGATCTGTTGCAGGACAGATGCCTATGCCTTGTTATAGAAGGTCCTCGTCATTTCAGACTGATTTAATGCTAGTAAATCCTGTGAAGGAAGTTTCCAATGCAAATCTCGTGAGGGATATGTTTATGTTTGATGATAAGCCAGAAGGGCAGTTTTTAATGAAACAATTTCTGGTAAGCTGTCCTAACTCTTTAAACTGTTACGGGTCAAAACTAACGATATGTTTGAATGAGTGGGTTGGGTAACATGTCAAAATGTATCTTGGGCTGGGTTGACCTGCTAAATAAACAATTTTAGAGGTCGTAATTTTACAAGTATTCAAATACACTTTAGACGACTAGCAACTCGTTAGGCCTGTTAGTATTTAGTTAGTTTTTTGAATTTCTTTAGCTATTCGACCTTTTTGAGATATAACATAATATAACCTAAATGGGACCTATTTTTAGTAAACTTTGCATAATATTTTTGTGGATCTTATCTGGTTGAATACGTGACATAGAATAATGGTTTGAATTTATACGTTTTTTTATTTATCTGATATTTTACTGTCATTACCATGCAGGAGGGAGATTATTCTCTAGGCCAAACTTCAGGAGGTCAAACAAATACTGCTGTCAAGTCAAGAGATATAAAAGATAAAAATGTTTGTGACATGGAAATTAATAAGAAGCATGATAAAGGTGAGTATGTTGGTGTTCAGTCTGGTTCAAATATGGAGGAAAATAAATCATCTGATGTTAACTATAATGGGTTCGCTGATATTTGGAAATATTTGACTGCTGGATTAGGGTCCTCAAAGGTACAAGAATTCTATATATGTGTGTGTAATTACACCTTAATAGATGCGAGTCTGTCAGTTTTGATCATATGATTGATAATTTTTCCATTTTTGTTACAGTCGATGGATGTCGCCGATTGGATGAACACGCAGTGTGACAAATGCGACACTCACTTATGTTAAAAATGAATGACAATTGGATGTCAGAAGCGCATCAGAATTTTGCTCTGGCATGGTATAATATCTACCTTTATTAGTACTATACATTTTATCTTTTTAATAGTGCCTTCTAATAAACATGAGTCAATTTAGGTATTCAGATTTTACAAGATTTAAGGGATTGGGTACAAAATGTGGGACTTTAGTGCTACACCAAGTGGGATCATGTCTGAACTCTGAAGTTTTCCTTATCTGTGATTGTGGTGGTATATACTAAAGTAAAAGGCCGATTAGAGATGCATGAATGCATCCACCAAAAAAAAAAAAAAAATCAACTGTCCATTCTGATTGGTAGTAAAATATTCCAAGATTTATATTGCCCCCCCTAAATAAATACTTTTCACGTGCCCTCTTTACCAACAACGTTCAAGTTCCTTCCCATTTATGATAATGGCTATTAAACTTGCATCTGTCTGGAAGTGACAAATTAGTAAGGTTTAATGGGTTGGGCAACGGGTTAATACGAGTGCTGTTTAAAAATTGTAATTCTTCAAAAAATGAGTTGGGTTTGTTGGGCTGGCACACAAACATTTTTTTGTCTTTTTGTTTCTAATGTTCAAAAGTTGATTTAATAAACGATACTACTTGTATTAGAATGCGCATTTTACCTGTCCGCTTTTCATGTAGGCAAAATTTTAAAGGCATTGCCATATTACACTTATATCCAAGGAAAGACTTATGCTCACTAGTGTCCTAGCATCTTATTTGGCATTCTCGTGTGCTTTGTGCAGATCATGACGGGGGATGATGCAAGCCATTTTGATATGTCTGTATAGTGAGGGTCACATGCTAATGAGTTGGATATATGCTAATATAACAAGATTTGATCGGGGGCCTTGGTTGGATACTGATGTATTGTGCCATGTTAGTGCAAGTCCCAGCTGATCTCGGTATCCCACAAACATCGATCTGTCAACTAGCTGTATTGCTGCTGTGTTATTTGTGTCATAGTTTTGATTTATTATCAAAATTGTCGAAAAAGATTACGAATCTATAACTAAAGTGGCTAAAGCTGGAAGCTTATTGCGAAAGATGCCAACTTTTGATGGCGGGGAAGTGAAATGATCTGAACTTATTGTGAAAACGGAATATTATCAGGATTTTTAGTGCTAATGTTGGAACTCTATCATAAAGCGGAAAACTGTACAAGTCAAACTTTGGTTGCAAGAAGTTAGTTTTATGGAACAAGCTTAAAACTAAAAGAATTATTCGATTTTTAATTGAGGGAAGTTTAAATTGCTCCACGGTTTTTACCCTAGATGAACAACTCTAAGGTATAAACAATAAAATTTTTACAGACAATGGTCATGTTTGGCAACAAGCATTTGGAAGCATTTGGAAGCATAAGCGACAAGCGGTAAGTATTTCAAATGAAAAGCTTGTTTGGCAACACCTCAACAAGTATTTAAATATTGTGTTACCGCTCCAATCTAAATGCTTATTGCATAAGCATTTCAGAATTGCTCCAAGCATTTGGTTTATGAAATTACATATATACCCTCATTTGTTTAATCATTTATTTTATTTTGGGGCTTTTGCATATATATCCTTCTGAAAATACAAAATTGCATATATATTCAAAGCATGCATAAAAACCATTGTAAAATGTGCATAAAAAACTTGTACAATTATTCACTTTAAGAGGGATATATATGCATTTTTGCCTTATTTTTAATGTCTAAATGACATTTTTCGTAATTTTACACTTATAATTACTGCTATAGCTACGTTACCAAACATGTTTTTTTAAACAAACAACTACTGCTTACTTCTTACTGCTACTGTCTACTGCTTACTGCTACTTGTCGCCAAACATAGCCAATATCTTGTAGCAAGACAAATTCTCTTCCTTAGAGCTAGCATCTTCAATATATGCACCAATTTTTTACACTATATTAGTAAAAAAAAGAATAATTTTAAAATGAGAATATATTAGCTACAATTTATTGTAGCTAATTATCTACAATTTTGGGCTAAAAACTGTGGGTTCCTGATTTTTTCTTTGTGGGTCCCTGATTTATTGTTTGTGTATTTTTGTGAAGGATTGTAGGTAATTGGCTACAAAAATTGTAGCCAAGTTATCCCATTTTAAAATATGCTTTCACTAAGATATTGTAAAATTTTACTTCAATATATGCATTAAATCTTGCACCAAACTTTGTTTAATAGTAGTTTTATTTACTCTGAGAAGATGTAACTTGAAAAATAAATAATATTATCTATACTACAATAAAGTTGAACCTCTTAGTTTAATGTGCAAGAGTGATTGTGCACAACAATTTGTACGGTACAATCCGTGTAAAGCCATATGATTGAATATCGAGTATTGAAATATATAAGATTCAATGAAGTTTACATAATTAATGCGGAATATCAAGTGATGCGGAATATGAATTGTTGCTACGGTTTCGAGTATATGAACCATCTTTGCACTTACTACACATAATGATCTCAATACTATAAATAAGAAATGTATTATGTGTGCTTTTGTAATATGGCAAACATGCTGACATATGGGTAATTGTTTGTGATTGTATTGTTAATGATTGATTATTACTAATCTTATATGTGTTGTTGTTGTTGTTGAAGGATAGGTTGTATTTCCTCAGGTTTTTATCACCAATGAAATGTTTTTTACAATATTAGTTTCACTTAGTAATTCCTCACTGATCAGTATGATTAATGTATCGTTTGGTTTTTATTTTGCAGCCTCCTTTTGATATCAATGTAGCTGATCCACATCAGCATGTACAATCAGTTCTTTTTCTTTCTCTCAAGCTGTTTTCGGTGGCTATACCATGTTAATGAATCTGTCTTTTTTGTTATCCAGATTACTTGCATTACAAATCCAGGAATCATTTCAGCAAATAAGGTAAAGTCGATGTCCTTTCATCATGTGTATTATAGTCATAAACTCATCTATTCATCTTATATGGGCCAGTTTGACCATAACAAGTTTCATCTTTGGATACGCATGAAAGGTCTCCTTCAATGGATACGCATGAAAGGTCTCCTTCAATGGAGGCATACAAAAGGGCTATAGTTTTAATGGAAGGTATACAAAGAAACATGAAGTTATTATAACTTTTGGATGACTCTTAATAATGCTCTCATTTAATGTTAATTGTAAAACTTTATGTATAAATACCATGCATGTGGATATGCCATATAATTGGTGGTGTTCAATTGATGATGATTTTTCCATACAGGATATGCTTGCTGGAGGTACCAGTGATGATGTAGATTGGAATTTGTAGGCATGTCGCAAGATCATGTATATGTGCTAGATTGCCTTGCATGTGTGTTATATATATGGCTATTGTGATGACTATTTTGTTTTGTTGTCTTTGACGGAGGAAAAAGAATAAATGGCTATTGTATCGACTTAACAAATGTGTTGATTTTATTATTTATCGGCTTTAAAAGTGATATACATATATTTTGCTTTGATTAATTAATCCTTTGAATCTCATTTTGTAATATGCAGCAACTTACTGATACTCTCTTGGCAATCGAGGAGAAAGCAATATGGTCAACCACCTAAAAAACTTCAGTTGAAGCCATTGAAAGCAAGTCAAAGTTGTATGCTACTGAGATTGCTTTGTTATCGGAAGCAATGTCAAAGGTAAAGGCCAAGTTCATTACTATAACAAGTTTGTTCTTAGATTCACGTCCTTTTTTTCATCAAGAACAGACACCAACTAATTTATATGAATTTGGAAGGCAATGATGATGAAATCGAATCTGCTCTAATTCGAAAATAAGGTGTCGAATCTTACAATAATTTGTGACGAAGTTCAATAGTTGGCTTTCTTTTGGATAGAGTACACTAGAGCGAACGGGTCAATCTCTTTATGGATTGATTGGTGTTTAGACCCGTCAAAGCATGCAAATTTTAAATTTACATCAGTATGTTATTTGCTTCTTTATGGCATCACTGACCAGGCTTACAAGTCCTTTATCTTCGATATGGTCTTCGTTTTTGAAGCTCTACAACTCGGTTTATGGCTTATGTTTTGTTTCGTTGGTGTTTGGGCCTAGGCATTCTTCATCATAGTGGTCATATGTGAAAGTCATTGGCCATAGTTTAGGATTTTATGTTTTTTGGCTATGGAAGGGTTGTTGCTTTAATTTCAATTTGTACCCATTCTAAACTCCTAATATAATTTTGTATTTTAAATCTTAATGAAGACATCATAGTTGTTGATTGAGATTTGTGATTTATAACATTGTTGAGATCTATTGTCTTTCACAAATGGTTTCGTTACAAATATTATACAAGATAATGGATTGCATGTGGTATATGTTGTTGTTTTTCATTGTACATGTTTATTTAATTCTGCTATGTAAGCTGCTGTTATATACATGATTGTTGAAATGTTGTCATTCGCTTTTTGTTAAATAAAGTAATTGTAATCAATTAGTATTTGTATTTGCATTATGTAATGTTCTTCATCTGTTGTGTTATACGGAGTATTTGTTCGTTTAGCAAATGCATGTATGTTTTTGTTATTTATTCATCGATTATGTCAAATAAAATGGATTCAGTGAATATGTGTGCATTTATTTTTATTATTGTTTCTTTTTTTGGTTTTTTTTTTTTGGTCAAAGAAAGAAGTCCAATGGATAAATTATGACGATCTGAATCAAAACTTCTGGTATGCTTCTTTTACGAGTTATACACATGAAAGTACTTTTCTGACCAATGTTTGTGTTATCGCAGGTTAGTGAAAAAGATACCATTGAAATAAAGATATTCAATATAGAAGAAGATGTTGATCATACAAGCTGGATTTAAGGAAGTCCATGTTTTAATGATTATTTACTTATGTTTGTGTAGAATTTAAATTACTTTGACATGACATCAAGTTTATAAGTACCTCTTCCTTTGTTAGTCACTAAAGTATAGTAAATGAACAAATTTATTCCATCATTTCTTATACACATAACATTGTATGTTTTCAATTTTCTACACTTTACATTTGCCACGATAGAATATTTTGACGTTCAAAGTTCAAACTATGGACCTTTCATGTGCACGGAACAACAGCCAAAACATGCCCATCATGCATGCATCATGTAAATGGTACTCACAAGTTGGCATGGATGGTAATGGGATTAGTTATCATGGATGTTATGAGATCTTTGAGGGAAATTTAAGGTTAGAAGATGGGATGTTTAATATCCCACCATTAGATAACATGCCTCACAGGAATGTAGATATGAAAATGGAAAATCTTGATGATACAAACACCATGATCATGACTAACATGAACAACATTATCATGAATCAATGCTATAAAACAATAGCAAGCACAAGGTACAAGCTATAGCCGCAGGGTTCGAAAATTGTTGGAAAGGAAGAGATGAACTAAAGGTTAAAGAATGGTACTTTGAAGAACTAATGAGAGAAGCTTCTTCGTTTCCTTCGCTTGATTAAATCTTAAAAAACATAGACATTTACCTAAAATTTCTTTTGCTATTTTTGAAAAGTGGAATATCTTTTAATTACCATATATTGTAGTAGTAAAATGATGAATATCGTAGAATAAAATGGCACTTGGTTGGTTGCATGAAGTTGGTTGTTCACTTTGACAGATAGTTCTTTAGATTTTGTTATTATGTTCAATGGATCTTTATCATTTATGTTACTTTGATCTAACTATTATACTGTTAACAATGTTTTAAAATGTGTAGTTACACTAGCAATCGAGTTTTTGCACCAAACATTGATCGGAAATATCATATCTTTGTAATATCATATCTTTGTAATTGAAATTTATATAATTTGCCATCACCGCCGACCGAATAATTTAATTTATTTACTTATTTTATTTAATTTCGTATTTTTCATTTTGTAATTTTTTTATGTCTTTTTTTTTTTTTTTTTTTTTTTTTTTTTTTTTTTAATTTATTTATTTATTTTTTAATTTTATTAATGAAGTATTAGATTGTTTAATGAATGTAATTGTTGAGGGCAAAATTTGTAAATTATAATTACAAAAAAAGTGAGTCCCAAAAAGTGGTGTTATTTGGTGTTAAATATAATAGATTCGACTAATAGCACGTGTATCGCACAGGTTGTATAAAATATCATGAAAATAACAAAAAAAAAAAAAAGCAATTTTGAGAATACATCATCTTCACGTGCCTATTGCACAAACCATAAACGCATAAAATCGTGCAATTTATAAGAGCCAAAAACATAACAAAAGTGACAAATAAATATCTAATTAGTACCAACCATTTAGCTATAAAATACTAGACACAATCGGTAAAGCCACACAAAAATTATATCAATTACATCAATTGCATCGCACGGGTTAAAAAAACACGTATATATTCAACCCTTAACCAATCGGTGCAACGCACGGGTTTTTGTAGCCTCGTAAAGATAAAAGTTAAAAAGTTGTACTTTAATGCTATGAATAGTATAACATTACATAAGAGCATCTACAATACATCAAGTCTTTAAAACTTTGATGCATTTAATGCACGAGACATTTAATAACCAAAGATTGAAACAAAGACTTGAGCTTTATCAAGTCTTTGTAGCAAAGCTTTTCAAAAAGTCTTGGTTGCAATGCAAAAAACATTTTTCAAACATTTTTTAGAATAGTGAAAAACTTTTTAGCATTTGACTCATTGTGGATGCTCTAAGTGCATTTTTATAATTACTATTCATAGCACTAATATAATGTCAATGTTTAGTGCATATATTGAAAGAGATTTTTTTTTTCATCTTTTGCACTATCTTAGTGCAAAAAGTACATTCAATATTTATATTATAGATGCTCTTATGATGTTACTATAAAATGGGCAACTACGTTACTTTTCTAATACATTCTTATGATGTTACTATAATTGGTAAAACAAGTAAAATATCCTTTTTTAAGCAATTAGCCATGTAGTAATTACCTGATTCAGGTATAGTTTGTAAAGCAGGATCCAACTGCATTTACATTTGCTGCATTTACATTTGCACATCACTGATGGACTTCTACTTCTACATTTTTAGTTTAAGAGATGAGTGTTTTACTTGAATTCATCAAAGCTTATGGTGTTGGCTGCAGCGGAAAGTGGTATGGTGGTCCTTTACAAGATTTGGTTCTGCTCAAATTGTGTCAACACCACTGTCACCCTCACATTGTTCTTCGTTGTTGTAGGTTGATACGATAGCTGTTTCCATAGTGGCCTCAGCTGCTACATAGTCAGCTTCTAGCATGAAACTCATTTCTTCTTTTTTTGGAAAAGTCATTATTGCTTAGGAATTAGGATAACCTGATCATGCAGACATGCAGTGTGAAAGTTACTAATGGTTTTGTTTCTTCTAGTTTGTTTTCATCATGGAATTCTCCTGATATGATCATTGGTTTCAGCCCATCTTAAACAAACATAACTGAATGAACCTTTTTGATAATATATTTATATAGTCCTATTATAGGTTTATTTTTATGTTTGTTTTAATGTAAAAATATACTATATATAGTAAGTTAGTGTAAGCAACTCTAGTATGACTGTATGCAGTGGCGGAGCTAGAAAATCTAATCGAAGGGGGCAACGACCAGTAAGAATGACTTGACAACGGGTAATTTTTTTTTTATGTAAAATTCAAAATAGGCCGGGTCGGGTCGGCCTTAATTAAAGGCAAAATTATACTTATTCTACGTAAGTTACATCAACTAAAGAAGTGACACATATGCAATAAGACCTAACTGAGAATTTCATCTTAAATAATATAAACTTAGCTTGTAGTCTATTACTACAGTATCACTTATTGGATACAAACATGTAACTAAATATAAGCATAAATCAAGCTATATGCTGCCAAATTTATATCATAGTAACTAGACCTTTATTAATTTCTTATGTAAATTAGACATATAAACTTATATAATATGGATGTGTTTTATTCTTTTTGAAGTGTTAACATAAATCATTTTTGAATATAAGTTTTGACCTAAAATAACACCACCTATTTATAACTCATAAAGCTATTAGATAACTAGTGACAATTCCCAATGCCTATTAAAAGTAAAAAAATTGAACTTTATATTAAAACTAAACTAACGAATTAAAATAAAATATGAATAGTTAGATAATATATTTAATGATACCCACTTCCCAATAACTCTTTTAAACTTTTGATATTCATCTTCCTTTTTCATCCTTCAACCTTCCTCAACAGTCTTTCTTTGCCACTCGTGATTTCCAGAAAAGCACTTTGAAGATCAAACAGTCTTTCTTTGCCACCGATTTTTACAACTAATTTAATTATTTTTCCTATTAGTTTTGCTAATCCGGTGAAGCTTTATTGGGGGCCTTTCCCCCCACTACCTACATGGTGGCTCCGCCCCTGACTGTATGGATAATCAAGGACGGAACCAGGGGTTCCCGCGAGGTCCCGAGACACCTATGAATTTTTTTTGGATGCATCTTAAATGCACATGTTCCATCGAAATATGTTTTTAGTGTTATTTAGTTAGTATACATAAAAAGAAATTTGTGCACCCGGTCATATTTGATTATGGTTTCGTCTCTGTGGATAATGTTATATAATAGCGTTTACAAAAGAAGTATTTTGGCCTAACAATGTCAAAATGGTTTACATACTGAAATGCCATGTTCAATCATTTAAAAAAGTACTAGTAAATCACACAAATATTTCTATAGATAAAAGAACTAGTGTATTGTGATAAAAAAAAATATACAAAAAACAAATAATAATAAAAATAAAAATAAAATTATTGAAAAAGATTATGACAAACAAAATATTCCAACATTCACATTAATATAAAATGTATGAAAACAGTGAAGAGTATTATGGTTTTGTTACTATAATACTACATATTTAGTTTGAAGTTACCTTAATTAGTTTATTATATTGGCAATTGACAACCACTAAATTGTATAATACCGTTTTGCAATTTTAAAAGAAAAGTTTATTATATATGTCTTGATAGGATAAACTTATAAAACATGAAATTAGAAGTTGCCTAAAATGAAACAAGAAGTTCATGCAAACAAGAGCAGCTCACCGCCACTCATTACGAAATCAAACAAGAAGTTCATGCAAAAGAAAAGTTTATTATATATGTCTTGATAGGATAAACTGGAATTGATTTATCATTATTTGATACCGGACATCCAAACAAGAGCAGCTAACAAGACGATCGTTTGAGTATGTTTTTGCCGTTTAACCAGACTTCCTCTGCTTCCCTTGGCGCTCCCTTCAAAACAGAGTCTTTATCTAGCCCAGGGCACCGATAGAATCTGATAATTTTGATAGATGACATATTGGTTAACCACATTGGAATTTCTCGTATACCAAATTCAACTATCCATAACACCTCCAGTGAGGTGAGGTGTTTTACTTCTTCCGGAATCGACTCCCAATTACTCCTACCATACAATTCTAAAGACCAAAGGTTGCTCCTCAGCTTCTCTATCCCTTTGAGACTTGGGAAACAATCAAGCTCCTTCGAGTATGGCCCAAGTTCCAACCCATATAACAAGGTAAGACTGTCAATTCCACTAGGCAGGGAAGTCAGTTTGTCACAATCGGTAATCCCTAGTTCCCTCAAAGAACCACCAAGGTTGTGCAAATCAGATATTCCTAAAAGACTATCACAGTTTCTGATATTTAGAATTTCAAGAGATGTGAGCCCTTGTAAATTGGGTATTCCTTGAAGACTAGGACAGTGGGAGATTACTAGCATTTCAAGAGATGCGAGCCCTTGTAAACTCCGAATGGACTCGAGATTTAGGCAGGCCTCAATCTCTAATTTAACAAGAGATGTGAGCCCTTGTAAACTCGGAATGGACTCGAGATTTGTGCAGTTCTTAATCTTTAAATTAACAAGAGGATGGATATGATGTTCATCTAAGAGGATGATCTTCGGGCAATCTTCTATGGACAACGTCTCGAGCACAGGCGATATCATCGTTGAGGAGTTCGTTGCTGCATCTGCCCACTTTTCCAGACTTCCCATACCATATAGTCTGAGATTTTTCAACGATGGAGATAAGGGCTCACTTGATCCTTGACCAGAAGAACTACTCAAACATGTCAAACCTAACATATATTCTAACACAAGATCACGAAGAAGTGGCAGCTTCAAAACCATTGGAAGACTGAGGGCTTTGTGACACCCAGATAATGTGACATCCACAAGCTTGTCAAGGAGAATCCATTCCCCTCCAATATTGGTTGACATATTCATCACCCACTCAGGAAAACAGTCACTTGAAAAGTTTACGATTGTCAAGCTTTTCACATTTGCAGGGGGTTGCAAGCCTTCCAATATATCCGTGTCCTTCTGCCTCACATGGAAGGATAACTCCCAAAAGAAAATTATCTTGTATAGATTTCTCTTTCCAACTAAATCTGCCTGGATAGCTTCTTCTTTGCTGCTAACTTCTTCAAGATTGGAAATGTGAAGCTTCCCCCCAAGGTGTTTCAAACAGCCTAGCTCTTCAATCTGATATCCTTTCTTTCGACCCACGCTAAAGTAGGACAATGTTCGTAGAGAAGTCAACTGTCCCACGTCCTTAGGGGATCTAACAAAATATTTAGACTCAAGATGTTGTAGGCTTATCAAATTCCGCATGCCTTCTGGGAACTTCTTCAAACCGTGACAGTAACCCAGCTTCAATGTTTGCAGATGATGAAGTTTACTAATAGATTTCGGAAAAAAACGGATATTGATACCTAACAAATCAAGATACCTCAAATGGACCAAATCTCCAATTGACTCGTCTATCCTTGTTGTTCTAATGCCAGTTAACTTTAAGATACGCAGGCACTTGAAAACTTGAAATGAAATCTTCTTCCCTGTTCCTTTCAGAAACAATGTCTGCAAACTTCTACTTCCTGTTTCCTCTATGAATTTATGCAAAAATGAATTGTTGTATTCTTTTTGGTACATAGATAGATGTTTTAAATGAGGGTTGTGTACTTTATCGCTACTCGGTACCAGCAAACACAAGCTTTCATCACCCAAAATATGTAAAGAAAGATCATGGACTAGATCATGCATCTTACATCTATACCTGTAACCATACTTATCCATTTCAACATCTTGGAACAAGGAATTGCTTACCAATATTTTGAAAATATCATTTCCCACATCCTCCATATCACGGTTTCTCGTGCCATCCACTTGAAGCAAACCCAGTGCCATCCAAAGTTGGATAAGTTCTTCCCTTTTTATGACTGTACCCTTCTCAAATATCGAACAATATGCAAAGCATTGCTTTGAAACCGAATTCGGCAAATTATCAAAGCTTAGTTTCAAGATGCTTCGAACCATGTCACCCTCTTCTTCACCCCAAACCATGTTTTCTTTGACGGACAACCACTTATCTTTGTCACCACTGTAATTTTGCAACATGCTTCCTAATACCTTTACTAACAATGGCAAACCACCACATTTTTCCACAATAACACGCCCTATCTTCTCCAATTCTGGCAACGGTTTTGCTATTTCTTTAAACATGGACCAACCCACATCATCTGAAATACTTTGCAAAGTATGAGAATTCCTTTTCATATCATTTGTTCCGATTTCAAGATTTCGTGTGGTGACAATAATGACATTTCCATTCTGTGAATTCACATTTACCATACAACTCCTAAATTCATCCCAGTATGCCATCTTGTCGTCCCAAACATCATCCAAGACTAGCAAATATCTTTTTAATCCCAAAACTTCTCGAAGATTTTTAATCAAACTTTCTCTAGTTGTTATTTCACATTTCTTGCCGGTTAGGGACTCATAGATCATTTCCAGAAGTCTATTGATGCTAACCTTAACCGACACACACAACCAAGCTTTAACATCAAATCGTTTTTGGATTTTTGGATTATTGTAGACCAACTTAGCTAAAGTGGTCTTCCCAATCCCACCCATTCCCACAACAGGAACAATAGTTAGTTTTTCTTCTTTTTTTGATTCCGTTAAAAGCTCAACTATATGTATTTCATCGTTCTCCCTCCCAACAATCTTAAATTCGTCTATATAAGAATGAGTCTCCTTACGAAGACTATTTGGAATAGGGCCTTGCGGTTCATTTTGTAGTCCCAACTCGAGTGCTTGTTGGTTGATCTCTGAAAACTTTTTGTTAATTTTTTCTATTTTATGACCCATTTCTCTATGAAATGAAAACTTTTTCAAACTCGAGCAACAACTTATCTTTCTAGTTGTGTGATACTGTTTCTTTACCTCACGCCTTAACACTTCATACTGAATCTCATCCAACAGATCATCAGCTTCATTCACCACAGTTTTTAGCTGTTTCAGCCATACTGTCACAGCCTCTGAACCTTTTTGTCGCTCGGCATCACGTAACTTGGCCCGAATCATCTCCAACTTGTTATGGAGGATATTCAAATTATCTGTGAAACCCCAAACAATGGCAAATTCATTAGTAGCTAATGAAATTGCCTTTTCCAGTATCACCTCGGCAGCAACACTAACAAAGACCTCAGTCATTTTCACTGTTAAGAAAACAAGGAAAAAAACTTAGTCAACATCCATATTTATATCCAAATCCATAAAACTATCATTTTCAAGGTGTTTACTATTTGAAAAATTAATAGTTTGTTACTCGTATATTTTTTTAGAGTTGCTAAAGGTCTGTTTGGGATAAACAGAATTAATTTCATATATCACCCTATTTTCATGATTTATTTCATGTATACGTTAACAATTTTTCGAAAAGAAATACCCACAATACTTCAATATTCCAAAACCTTAAGAGACCTAAAAACTATTAAGTACACATAAACGTTAAAAGCTAGTAAATAATAATACGAATTTCAAGTTTTCCATCACATGTAATTTTGTAGTATTTCAAAAATTCAATTGAAAATCTCTGATATAATAAAAGAATACACAAAATGGGAAAATGAATTTTTTATATTAATCAATCGGAGAACTTAATTTTGAAATCGAGCTTTTTAACTGACCAATAAAAGTCAAAATTGGCTTCAGTTTGGTCAAATTCATCTAAATTTCATCCACCAAAATATATTTGTATCAAAACACATGTATCGATATTATAAAGGGTACGGTTATAGTCCCGTCGAGGAAATGTAGAAGTGAGATTGGATCCAAAGCTAATAATGAGCAAGTTAAAATGTATAGTAAGATACGTAAAAATGAAGAGGTATAAATCTAAAAAAAAAAAAAGATCAACTATGTATCCATTTCACACACCTATTCGGGGTGCTCAAATAAAGTTATTTAGGTAAATTTAGGGCGTGCTTCATTCAAACTTAGGAAAGGTAAAGGGAAAAACAATGATAATAGTGGGGAATGACAAAGGAAAAAAAAATCATTCTTCCCAATTTGTTGTGCAATGACTCATTACCCACTATTGGGTAATGGGTCATTGCATTATACTCCACCAACCACCTTTTTTTATTATGTTTCCCATTCCTTACCCCTTTAACCCTTTACCAAGCATGCCCTTACAGTTTATTACTTCCTTCGTCTCATATTAAGTGTCCACAACGGAATCTTTGGATGTCACAAATTAAGTGTCCATATTCTATTTCAACCAATGATATGAGACTTTAGCGGGTGAAAATGATATTTGATTGATGGAGAGTGTAGTTAGTGGAATTTTCTAAAGCTTTGTGCATGATGTAAGCGGACACTCAATATAGAACGGAGAGAGTACATGGTTAATATCATAAAATAGACGTGTTTTTGTCAATGCATCGCTTTAGTAATTAATTTATATCTGTACGATTGATGAACTAGCATAGTTATTATTTTTTCGCTTTTTTAACACGTAGTTGACATAACCGATCAAAATATCTACAGTGACAAAATATATTTTTTCGCTTTTAATATGTTATGCATAAGCACTTACGTTTTTTTGGCTAATAGAGTTAAAGGAGTAAATCGTATGTTCTTGTACTTACTACTTTTTGCCTCTTTTTTCCAAGTAAGCAAAAAACACCAAAAAACATCAACAGTAAAATAAACTTGTGTCAAGTTAGATATTTGATCGGTTATGTCCGTTGCCGGTTGAAAATCAAATAATAACCATTTTAGTATACCAAAACTACATATAATAACTAAAGAGATTTTTTTTAAAAGAACCTCTATGCGAGTACTTTATCAAAAGGAACCGCGTATATGTATTTTACAAAAATGGACTTTTCACCAATGATCCGTTAGATACACTACACCGGGCTAATCTAAACGTTTAAAAATAGGCACACATATGTTAACTAAGTAAAATGCGCTTGGACAAACACAAAATTCGAATAAGACAAAGTTAGGCGCAATTGAAACTTAGGTGCGTTTAGAATTTTTAAAATGACGAAAAAAATACAATACCCAAAACTTGAGGTGCACTTGAAACTTAGGTGCGTTTGGAATTTTTAAAATGACGAATAAAGGAGTATTGTGTATTTTAAATGGTGGAGGTATTAGGTTCTTCTGGTGTGTATTTGAGGTGGGTAGTTGCGATTTATGTGTGAGAATAGAGATTGAAGATAAGAGTAATCGGTATGAGAGTGTTTTTACTCGCCAAATGCTCCAAAAATTGACAGATGGCGTGTCATCTTCATACCACCAAATATGCCAAATGCATGCCAAATGAGATTCAGCCAATCTATAGGCTCATGCCAAAAGCAAAAAAACCACCTTTTTTTTTTTTTTTTTTTTTTTTAATTGTATTGTGAGTGAGTGGATATTTTTAGTGAGGTATTTTGTGGAACGCAGTAACATGTTAGTAGTGTGTTATGAGCGAGTGTGTTTTAGTTATTGGTGTGTTATTGGGAGGTGTATGATGTGGCGCTGAGTAGAAACGAATGGTATTTATAAAATTATGTGAGTGTTAAAACCGCATATGAGAATATAAGTGTAAAAAACCGGTGGATGAAAATTTGAGATGTAAATGAACATGAGACTGAGAAATATTGTTTGGTTGGCTTTTCAATATGAGAATTGGGTGTTATACCGATAAATTCAAAACCTACAAATAATGGTGGGATTAGGCATTTATAATGTAGATAGAATCATAGAATGTTAGGTTATGTTTGTTTTACATTTTATTCTTTTGATCAATTGTTTCTGCACTATGTTATATTTGTGACTCAAATGCTATATTTTATGTTTAGGTATATTTATTATTTGTAAAAGTGAAACTTTTTTATCAGGAGGTGTTGTAACACACACTTTTATAATACCATTCGTTTCTGCTACTAAGCATGGTACCAATTATGTAGTTTTTGTCGTATGTTGATCATCTAGTGGTATGCAATGATAGTCGGTATATGATAGTTTACCGGTTTGATAACTCTAAAAAAATAAACGTGTGTTTAAATTTCTTAAAAATATATTAATAGAAATATATATTTTCATAATTATATTCATTTGAACTTAGTAAAAATTGAATGTATATGATAAAATTTAGAACTTTAAATTTGTATTATTGTAGGTTTGTAACATGCATTTTAATACTAAAATTTAATGTGTCATACTGTCATTAGTGCACATTATAATGTTATTAGTGTAATGTAGTATTTAATTATATGAATTACTAAATATATTAACATGTGTAAGCTTAAAAAATTAAGACTTTTATTCATAAAAGTCCCAAATGCATTATAGATAGTTATAGATAGATTATAAATTACAACACACACTTTTATCTTAAATTCCAATACACTTTTACCTTCACAAAGTGCCTTTCATTCCTATTAACATTCTTATGGATCCAGTATGAATTCCGACTGTGATTTTTATGATATATACTCCGAAGATGTAACTAGTAAGTATATGCGTCTTTTTCATGTGGATGGACAATTTCAAGCAATAGGTAATCAAGAAGTCGAGAGTTCAAGTCCTTTTTTTTAACAAACATAGCAAGTGAGCAGAAGGTTGCGGAACAACATTTTTGCACGATTATTTTGGCGAGCATGCCACCTACATACTCAGAAAGGAATTTTTGGCAAAGGTACCGTATGAGTTCTAAAATTTTGAAATAAAAGCCGGTGATATTAAGAATTACAATATTGAACATATATCTGAATACTTCATGTTTTGTAATATGGGTCGTATGATTATTAATTTATTCATGTCGGTTATGCGCTAATTGGCATGCAACTCATCACCTGATACATTTGACGAGTATTTGCAAATTAGTGAACATTGCTCATGGGATTGTTTAGAAAACTTCATTAAATGCATATATTTTTTATACTTGCATATTTTAATGTCATCCAACACATATATGCACATACATTGCATGAAGAGAAATATGGACTCGTGAGAATGCTCGAGAGCATTAACTGTAAGCATTGGGAATGAACAAAATGTCCCGATAACATTACACTGACGATTCAAAAGGGTGATCATAGTAACCCAACAATAATGTTGAAGGCATTACACGGACAATTTAAGAGTTTAAGAAAGTGCAAGAAAAGATGTTGAACGAGATTACAGAGTCTTTCGAGGTTGTTGTGGAATTTACAACAACCTGCTCGTGCATACAATGTAAAAAAAATACGAAAAATTATGTATTCTTACATCATATTTCATAACATGATATTAAAAGATCAAAAAATACGTGATTTGTGAATTTAACAAATTGTTCGTTAATTCACAATTGAATGTTAAACGTACTTGGTAAGAAAGATGCACCACAGAATTAAGGATGAATAAAAAACCTTTGACAATACATCGTGGAGCACCTATAACAACTTAATCACTAGATTGATATTAGAAGTTAATCCTTTGAAAAATAGCAATAAGTTACAAAACAGGCTATATGATCCCTCAAAGTTTATCGACCACAAAATTTGCAACAATTTCTGTATCCTTGATTCCGTAGAAAAAAAATCAAAAAACAACTAGCATGCATCAAATATAGATTATAGTTATGTAAAAAGAGTGGTTTACATGCTTAATTATGTGTATAAGATGAAGATATTATTAGAGCATAAGCTGCGTACGGATACGCATGGCTGGTAGCTTGGCGCCATCCGACAAGCCCACCCTATGGCGCGACTCAAATATTGTGGCTGGCGCCGTCAACTCTTGAGAGATAGTGATCAGCTCACGCCATAGGATTTTTTTTTCTTTTTGTAAACGTTTGATAACGGGCAAAAAAAAAGTGAACGTAAGGTGATTAAAAGTTGTTTTTTTGGTATTAATACCCCTTTTTCAACTTTTTATCTTTTAAAAATTCTATAAATACCTCATTAATATTGTAATATTTACACACACTTCCACCTTTACTTCTATATCTAAACTCAATAATAGTTCTCTTATTTCTAACTCTAAACTAACTAAAATGGATCCCAATCACCAATGGATCAACTCAATACTTGCCGACTAGCAAAACCAAATACCAAATTTCTCATCTTCCTCTAATCCAAACACACCAACATCCAAACACCAACCAACTTCCTGCGTACTTTCCGGTCAGCAAAACCAAATACCAAATTTCTCATCTTCCTCTAATCCAAACACACTAACATCCACAATTTTTATCACCTCAAACACCAACAACCTTCCATCATTTGGCTCACCATACTATGGATCTAGTGGACTCGGCTATTATCGAGGCGGCCAAAAAAGAATTCGGGTCACATATTATCCCAAAAACTAGTTTAGTTTATGTGCTTTTATTTTTATGTTTTTTTTATGTCTTTTCATTATTAATTGAATTTTAATTTTAGTTTAATGTTTGGTTTTATTTAAAACAAAAAAAAAAAAAAAAAAAAAAAAAAACAACTATGGGGTCCATGGGTGTTCAAAAATGATATTATAGGAAGGAGGGTGTTTTGTACTGAGTTATAAGTTACATTGTTTAAGAAAAGTGTTGAGGTGACATCATTTTTCTCATGGCACGAGACACATGGGTGATGGGACTATGGGTACCTTGTGCTCTTAGAGTGCACGGTAGCCTTGACTATTAGCTTGGGTGCCATTTGACCAGCCCACTTCATAGTGCCAGATGGATACCGCGGGTGGCGCCATGGCCTCTCGCGCCGTGGTGAGTAATTTTCTTTTTCTTTTTCTTTTTTCTCTTTTGTTGAACCCATGACACCACTTTTACCCATGACATAAGTTTTGTTGGAAGGAGGGAGTTTGTTTTAAATTATATCCACAGCCAACAAATCATTGCGATTAAAAGATGTTTAAGCAGTAAAACTATAGTACGTTATAAACATATTATCCCTCCTATGAATCCAGCAATATACATGACAACTTGAGGTTTGGTTTTACTGCATCCATTGATTCGAGTAATGATGAAGTGAAATAGTGGTTTTTATCATTAAAAATTGTTATACATGAAAATATGAGCAAGCAACAGTATATTTACTAAAAATATGGATCGTAACAAGCAAGCAAGCATAATAAAAGGAGCAATCAATATGTGTGCAAACTAACATTTAAAAGAAAATACCTGTGAGATTGCTTTTTTATTGATCCTTAATTTCCTTCGTAAAGACAAGTGCTCAACCTTTGATAGATAGATGTGTTAGTTGTGAAGAAAAATAAGTTTAAGACACAACCTATATATAAGAATAACACATTTTATACACACACTCACACGGTTATAAAAATATTACTTTATTGATTCTTTTCTTCGTAATGAGTTTAACACATTTAGACCACCTACACGACAAACCAATTTATAAAAATATTACTTTATTGATCCTTTCCTTCGTAATGAGTTTAACATATTTTAGACACAGACCAACACGGTTATAAAAATATTAATTTATCGATCCTTTCCTTCGTAATGAAGTTAACACATTTTAGACCCCTACACAACAAACCAATTTATATTAAATATTACTTTATTGATACTTTCCTTCGTAATGAGTTTAACACATTTTAGACACAGACCAACACGGTTATAAAAATATTACTTTATCGATCCTTTCCTTCGCAATGAGTTTAACACATTTTAGACCACCTACACGACAAACCAATTTATATAAATATTACTTTATTGATCCTTTCCTTCGTAATGAGTTTAACACATTTTAGACACAGACCAACACGGTTATAAAAATATTACTTTGTCGATCCTTTCCTTCGTAATGAGTTTAACACATTTTAGACCACTTACACGACAAACCAATTTCTATAAATATTACTTTATTGATCCTTTCCTTCGTCATGAGTTTAACACATTTTAGACACAGACCAACACAGTTATAAAAATATTACTTTATCGATCCTTTCCTTCGTAATGTGTTTAACACATTTTAGACCACCTACACGACAAACCAATTTATATAAATATTACTTTATTGATCATTTCCTTCGTAATGAGTTTAACACATTTTAGACATAGACCAGCACGGTTATAAAGATATTATTTTATCGATCCTTTCCTTCGTAATGAGTTTAACACATTTTAGACCACCCATACGAAAAACCAATTTATGTAAATATTACTTTTTTTCATATTTCTGCCTATAATATATTGTATGTATGTAAGAGCACAAGGTATGGGGTACCATGGGTGTGTCAAATGCATGTCATTCGTGTGCCAACCATACCGGAGTATTGTGTCATTCGTGAGCCAAACATTTTGAGCCAATGCAATGGCTCAAGCTATTTGCATTTTTTTTTTGTAAGTAAGTGAGTATTTTTAGTAGGGTATTTTGTGGGACCCAGTAACATGTTAGTGGTGTGTTATGAGGAAGAGTGTTTTAGTTATTGGGAGATGTATGATGTAGCGCTGAGGTGACATACCAATAACGTATTATTTGTATCCACTCACCTTGTGCTCTAAGAAGCCTTGAATTACTGTGCGAAGCTTCAAAAAACCATAGTTATCTCCATTCATTAATTTCTGAATATTAGTTATTTCCCACATCTTTATATATAATGTTGTTTGTGGTGTTGATGGTGATGAACACAGTAGCTTTCACTCATGCATCCTTGTATTATGAGTTTTTTTGTTATATACAACCACAACTATGAGATGTGTGACTTACTTTTGTTTTTCTTTCTACGTTTGCAACCCAAATGACTCGAAGGTGATATATGCTGTCATTAAAAAGTTGGAGATGGTTTAGTGTGTGGCAGGAGCTAAGATTGTATTTGTTATAGATGTTTTAGTTATGAACTTACTTCAATGGTTATAGGTTACTTTTTTTTCCCTTCATTTCTTTAAACTTTAGGGTGCGTTTGATATGCGCTTATCGGAATGGATCTATGGATTTCATTCCGATTAGCGGCGTTTGTTTAGTGGGCTCGAGAATGAAATAGGTATATCATAGTCATAAATTCATTACACACTAATTTAGTGTTTATGAAAGCCATTCCCACGGGCCCCTCTCTTTTCCACTACAAAATTCAAATATTTATACACTTTAGATTCCATATTTTATCAACCAAACATAAACAATCGTAATGACACGTTTTTTCATATCCATTGTCATTCTACCCATACCAAATCCAATACCCATTGTGATTTATATCAACAAACCAAATGAGCCTTTAGTTTATTATTCTTTTTAATGTTGCGTTTGTGTTGATGATGGTGCTCATGTACAGAGGCGGATCTATGTACAACAAGGTGGTTCCCAGGAACCACCTTAAGAATCGAGAGCCTTTAGAAGTAATGGATTAAAAAAAAATAGGACCTACCTTAGAATATGGTCAGGAACCACCTTAGATCCGAAACTAAGAAGAAAGAAAGAAAAAGAAGCGATTAAAAAAGGAAAACAGATAGCAAATCTCATGTTACTTTAATGGAGGTCTATGTTTCATGTGAAGAAGAAGACCCAAAGTCCAATGTTTATGTTACGGAGTATTTTAATGCCTTGTGTTATTGAAGTTCTATTTAACCCCTCAGCTTTATTCAAAGTGTTATTTAACACCCTCTACAAAACACAGATTGCACATATATCCTAATATATTAACAAGAGGAAGAGTGAATGAAGTACAAAGAAAAAGAATAAAGTTTTTTTTTTTTTTTTTTTTTTTTTTTTTTTTTTTTTTTTTTGGGATAAAAAGGAAGGAATATCATTCCATATTAGATAAGATTACATCTTTAGTCATCCATACATTTGCACAACTTGGAATACTACCGACTAAGATAAACTCATTAGAACAACTCAATGCCAAAGAAGCTATGCTATGAGCTACCCTATTTCCTTCCCTTTTAACAAAAGACCACTTACAATCTTTGAAAGCCATTGAACGGGACAATATCTCTGAGAAAAGAATCGCAATTTCAAGCAAGATGACTTTATTATGGAGCGCCTTAACTAGACACAATGAGTCTGTCTCGAATATAACGTTAGAGTACACTCTATTGAGTGCATGACTCATAGCCCAGTGAACGGCTTTTGCTTCAGCTTCCAATGGAGAACTCGCATAACATTCAAAACGAGCACCTGAAAATAAGACCTCGCCGTTGTAGTCACGGGCTACAAAGCCCAAACCCGCCTTTCCAGACTCTTTTTCCACGCAACATCAATATTAATTTTTATGTGCTGAGCGTTTGGCCTTAACCACACATCCGTATGAGTATTATGTACCCCATTGGTGTTGCTCATAATTCCTCTCTGATTTTCCTTCTGATAATCTGATAAAACAGATTTCGCTATTTCTTCTACGTTCCCCTCCCTACCATTCAACTGACCATGAAAGTGTTTGTTTCTTCTCGTCCACAATCCCCACAATATCATCATAAAAACCTCCCATTCAGCTCGAAAATTGTCAAGAATTATCTGACAAAAATCGTGAAATGTGACAGCTCCTTGTGTATCATAAAAACAACCAAGAGTACAACGGTCCCATACCTCTTTTGCTGCCGAACATTTGAACATGACATGAGCCAAATTTTCAGAAGTTTCGCTACAATGAGTATAAGAAGATGTATGATTTAGCCCACGAGACTGTAGGTTGTCAATAGTAGGTACATAATCATTCCAGGCTCTCCACATAAATAATTTGACTTTACCGGGGACTCTCGCTTTCCACACAACACGCCAAAAGTCAATCGAGTCATCAGAGATAGCAGTGCGAACCATGTCTTCATTTGCTTCAAGTGCCAAGAAATAAGCAGATTTGCATGAAAATCGGCCTCCTGGAGTTTTGTGCAATAAAGAACATCATTCGTAGAATTACTTACAAAACAACAAGCAATCTTGCTTGCAATATTATGAGGAAATAATGAATACAGAAGCTCATGATTCCAATAATCACCTTCAAGATTTAATAAATCACGAACCTGATCAACATCACAATTGTTCGGTTTTGTACCTAGATTTGTGTGATCATCGACCCAAACGTCATTCCATACATTCACACTACGACCATCACAGATATTCCATTTGCACCCTTTACGAGCAATATCTTTAACTGAAAGAAAACTACGCCAAATATAGCTTGGTCGGTATCCAATCTTGGCATCAAAGAAGCTCGATCTTGGAAAATAATGTGCCTTAAGAATTCTAGCTGCCAATGTTAATGGGGATGTGATTAAGCGCCAAAATTGCTTTGCCTCCCCGAAAATAAGTGACGGAATCCAAGGCCTCCCCGAAACTTTGATACACACATCCTTTCCCACTTACACCACCGAATTGGGTTTTCTTTAACCCCGTCCCCCCACCAATATACATTAGGAGCCTTGTGAATATCATCAAGTTATCTGGAAGTAAAAAGATATTCATAATATACATAGGCATCGCTTGCGCTACCGACTTGATAAGAACTTCTTTCCCCGCGATCGATAAAGTTTTCTCCTTCCATCCACCAAGTTTCTTTTTTATTTTATCCAAAATAGCTTGAAAAACCACCTTTTTAGATCTTCCAATTACTGATGGCAGTCCCAAATATTTATTTTGATGAACAACTTCACGAACATTCAAGCATTGACTTATACGATTTCGAACATGAATATCAACATTGGCACTAAAAGATATTTCTGATTTTTCATAATTAATAACCTGTCCAGAAGCTTGGCAATATCGTGTGAATATACTTTTCAACCTGCAACTTTCCTCAACCGAAGATCTTGTAAAAAAGATGTTGTCATCAACAAAGAACAGATGAGAGATTTCTGGTGCTCCCCGACAAACTTTAACTCCATGTATATGACCTTCCGTTACCGATTTCCTTATCATAGATGATAGCACTTCTGCACACATAACAAAAATATAGGGCGAAAGAGGATCTCCTTGGCGAAGACCTCTAGTTGGGGTCACATGACCTGAAACTTGCCCGTTAATATTAAAGGAGAAGGAAACCGAAGAAACACAAGCCATAATCATGTTAGAAAAATGTGATGGGAAGCCAAATTTGCTAAGAACAGCTCGATTAAAAGGCCATTCGACTCTGTGGGCTTTTATTCTTGCTACGAGAAACTGAGAATGAACAGTGGGCTTTTATTCTTGCTACGAGAAACTGAGAATGCAGTGAGTTGGCTGTAGTGAATTGGAGCCAAAATATCCCCATATTACTATACGTATTATGAACTAAATCATTAATAAATGGGTGATTTTAGGTGTTCAGATCTTATCAAGATTTAAAGCACTGGGTACAAATAAGGGGCCGTTCTCTTGGTTACGTGATCGTGACTAAAAGATCCAATCTAAGTAGTTTGGTGTCTAAAGTTAAGCTTATGTGTGATCGTAATGGCATATCTAAAAGTACAAGTTCGGCTACAAATAGAAACACAAAAAAAACTAATTGTCCTTTCCAATTAGTAGGAAGATATCGGAGAATGCATAATTATTGGACGTTAAGGGTGATATGCGAAAAACATAATCATGAACCTGCACTAGACATGAAGGGTCATCCATATGCACAATGATTATCTGATAATGAAAAACGTTTGGTGATACGAACCTATCCCATACTAGCCTCGTATCGATGTTCATAAGTCCAAATGTAGAACTCACTCAAAAAGCTAGCTTGATGAGGAGGGGACACTTAGACATTATAAACCACCGCCCAATCCCATACTTGGGCGATGTGGGATCGTAACAATACCCCACCCTTTGAAGAACCAACGTCCTCGTTGGTCACGACTATGTTGGTCACGGTTGGCACCCCTCTTTGGGTCCAAGCCACCACTCCATAGGCCACCACTCCGAGCTCGTTGTCACGGCTATGTTGGTCACGGCTGTGTTGGTCACGGTTGGCACCCTTCTTTCGGGTCCAAGCCACCACTCCATAGGCCACCACTCCGAGTGTTGGAACCTCAAAAGGTTGGGCTGGCTCTGAAACCAATTGATACGAACCTATCCCATACTAGGCTTGTATCGATGTTCATAAGTCCAAATGTAGAACTCACTCAAAAAGCTAGCTTGATGAGGAGGGGACACTTAGACATTATAAACCACCGCCCAATCCCATACTTGGGCGATGTGGGATCGTAACAATACCCCACCCTTTGAAGAACCAACGTCCTCGTTGGTCACGGCTATGTTGGTCACGGTTGGCACCCCTCTTTGGGTCCAAGCCACCACTCCATAGGCCACCACTCCGAGCTCGTTGTCACGGCTATGTTGGTCACGGCGTGTTGGTCACGGTTGGCACCCTTCTTTCGGGTCCAAGCCACCACTCCATAGGCCACCACTCCGAGTGTTGGAACCTCGAAAGGTTGGGCTGGCTCTGAAACCAATTGATACGAACCTATCCCATACTAGGCTTGTATCGATGTTCATAAGTCCAAATGTAGAACTCACTCAAAAAGCTAGCTTGATGAGGAGGGGACACTTAGACATTATAAACCACCGCCCAATCCCATACTTGGGCGATGTGGGATCGTAACAATTAGGCTCGTATCGATGTTCATAAGTCCAAATGTAGAACTCACTCAAAAAGCTAGCTTGATGAGGAGGGGACACTTAGACATTATAAACCACCGCCCAATCCCATACTTGGGCGATGTGGGATCGTAACATTTGGTGATGGATTTGTCTAGAAAAGATGTGAAACCACAAGATATTCTATTAACATTGAAGGAGAAAAATCCGAATAACGTGTCTACCCTCAAAACTATATACAATGCACTGCAGAAAATTCGGAAGACAGGGTATGCAGGTAGAACTTAATCTGATTCAATTTTGTTATTTTTGCATAATACTTAGGTGCATTCCTTTATACTTGCTTATTGGATGCGGAATTTCTCACTATCTGTGTTGTGTCTGTATGTTTGTTTCAGAAACAATCACAGGACAGATGGCCAACGGTGAAGCAAGTGTATCTCCGAGCCCACCATACACTCCACATACATTTGATGCAAATAAGATGAAGCAAACTGTTGATCACACGAACCCGTTTGCTGTTAGAAACTTGGTACAAGGGTTTGATTCAGCTAAACATGGATCTGTTACAGGACAGATTCCGATTCCTTGTTTTAGAACATTCCCTCCACTTCAGACTGATTTAACGCAGAATCCTGTGAAGGAAGTTTCCAATGCAAATCTTGTGAGGGATATGTTTATGTTTGATAATAAGCGAGAAAGGGAGTTTTTAATCAAACAATTTCTGGTAAGCTTCCTTGACTTTTTGATGCAAACTATTGCAGATCAAAATTTATATACGTTACTCCTAGATGTTGGGTAATATGTCAAAACAGGTCAGGTTAGGTTGAGTGGTAGACCCATTACCCTTAAATATGATTATTAAACCTAATAATTAGTTTTTCTAATTTGCAAATTTTTGCGGTTGTAACTTGCAAGTATTTGAACATACTTTAGACGACTTACAATCCGGTTGACCCGTCTCTTTTGTGGTTAAGTTTTCTATATTTACCTATTCGACATGTTGGAGATATAGCATATAACCTAAATCGATATAACTTGCAAGTATTTGACGAGTTTATACAAGATTTATTTATCTGATATTTTGTTCTCATTTCCATGCAGGAGGGAGATTATGCTCAAGGCCAATCTTCAGGAGGTCAAACAAATACTGCTGTTGAGTCAAGGGATAAAGAAGATAAGAATGTTGATTGTGACTTAGAAATTATTAAGAAACATGATAAACATGAGTATGTTGGTGTTCAATCCAATTCAGATATGGAGGAAAATGAATCATCGGATGTCAACTTTGATGGGCTTGCTGATATTCGGAAAGATAAGATTGCTGGATTAGGGTCCTCAAAGGTACGATAATTCTCTATATGGGTGTGTACTTACACCTAAATAGATGTGATTCCCTCAGTTTTGATCAGATGACTGATAATTTCCCCTTCTTTCTTACAGTCAACAGACGTCAAGGATCAGTTGAATACATGGTGTTGACATCACACTTGATGAAAATGAAAGACATTTTCCTGTCAGCAGCACATCCGAGTTTTGCATGTATAATATTTAACTTTATTATATTATATTTTATCTTTCTTAATCATAGTTTTTAACAAACATTTGTCGATTTAGTTGTTCAGGTCTTATCAAGATTTAAGGGATTGGGTTCAAAATATGGAACGTTCTGGTGGTCGTGCCATTCTCAGAAAAAGATCTAGTGCTAAACCAAGTGGGATCATGTCTGAAATTTTACTTATCTGTGATTGTGGCGGTATATACAAAAGTAAAAGGTCGATTACAAATGCAACTACCACAAATTTTTAACTCTCCATTCCAATTGGTAGGAAAATATTCCAAGATGTATAACAGCTGGATGTTAAGGATTTGTGAAGAACATAATCATGAACCTGCACTAGATATGGAGGTTCATCCATATGCAATGCGATTATCTGATAATGAAACTTGTTTAGTTATAGATTTTGTTAACCAATGGTGTGAAGCCACAAGCTATTCTATCAACATTGAAGGAGCAACATCCAAATAATGTGTCTACGATCCAAGTTGCAAAACTATACTATTACAATGCACATTTGACCCTTTAAAGGAAGGGAATCATCCAAACCAACCGTAAATAAGGCCCGTTTGGTTGGGGTGTATGAGTATAAGTCTATGACTTTGAAAGTCATTAATGTTGTTTGGTTGGTTATGAGGTCTACTACAAATCTACAATGGATTGAGGATATCAAAATGTGAAGGTTTCTTTATATCTTATGTGTGATGGTGGTTTAATCATACCTTCCATTACCATTCCACCATATACCAACACCCATACCCATTATGATTCATAGCAACAAATCAAACGCACTCTTAAAAAATTAGAAGGTAATGGAATCACTTTTTTAAGAGAGCATAATATCCTATCCTTTACAAAAACTAAATAAAAAGGACAAGGAAAACTTTGTTGACAATCACATACAAACTCCAGATATAGTCTAGTCAATTCTAGTCAATTCAAAGTGGTTCATGATATGGTAGAACAAGGAGCTCTTCTCAAAATGGTCACAAGCGACTAAGTGATTGTGTGACTCCATTTAAATAATGACACTTATTTTCAAAAGTACAATTGGTTGGTGGTGTATTTTTTAGATTGGTGTGACACTTGCTTTTGTCGTATATGTAATAACAAATAAATAAATTAAAAGAGACACACTAATTTCGTTCGAGTTTCGACCGACGACGCCTCACTCAAGTGCTTTGTCTTGAAAATTGAAAAGTTTATATATTTATTTATTTATTTTGATTTTCGTCAATGGGTGTTTAAATAATTAAATATGTTTTTTACCATCAAACGGGCAATTTTTTATAAATAGCGATTACGCTACAATTTCTAAAATTTAACCCATTTTAATATATATGCATTTTGATATATGGCAAAAATGTCAAAAAACACTTAAGAAATAAGACCCATTTATAATGTACTTTTCTTCCCCGAACAATATATATCAAAATGCATATTAAATTAAATATCACTAAAGTTTAAAAATTATGATGTAATTTTTTTTAGAATCTTTTTAATTAAAATTTATATGTTCATTTGAAGTTTGAGAATGAAAAACAAATAAAATGACAAATACCCATTACGAAAATCAAATAAATAAGTGTCACATAAACATTGAAAATAACAAGCAACTTATTGTACTTTTAAGGACACATGTCATTATTTAAAATGAGTTACACAATTATAGATGCAGTCATATTTGCTCGGCGCCATTCAGATGTGGCATGAAATTGGCTTTACCCAAAGCCAAACCACCACACTGCGCCTCCTATGCGGATACAAGATAGAAAAACCCTAAAACAAATTGTGTTCACACCAAAATTACTTTCCTAATCTTTTTTCCAAATTGGAATGAAATGCATAAACTTGATTTTAAAGTTTCAGTTTTTTTTTCAACTTTAGTACACAAGATAAAAGATAGTAACTTTTTATTCCCCTAAAGCGACACGTGTAACTTATTTGGGTTTTTCCTACCTGAAGCATGTTTTATTCATGGTTTGCCCCAAAAATTCAAAACTCACACTTTCATTCACCCACTCCCTCCATTTTCTTCAATTTTTTTATCTACCATAATATCCCTCATTCTCATTTCACACAAGATACAACAATGTAAGTTATTTTTCTCCAAATTATATACAGTTACATTATAATTAGTACAACTATTTACTTTTAGGGTTTGTTTCCCCTACTTAAATTACTTCTAGAGAAAATTACCAAAAGGGGACTTTTTTCTAATAGTGGTCCGTTTTTAAGACTTTTTTCTTACCTTTTTCCCAAAAGAGCCACGCTCAACTGCTCAACTCCATTACTTTTTTGACATGTGTCTATGTGTTAGGTAGACATGCTTTTTACTTTAAAGTTAAGTGACCAATATGCCCCCTATATAAATTGTACCCTCTCTCTTCAATTATTGTTGCTTATTTTCTTCTTCTTCTGGTTGGTTCGATCACATGGAATCAGTTTGTTTTTTTTTCTTCGATCCCATCTTAAACATTATTATCGAGCCTCTTCTTAGCAACTCTTCACTCGGTCAAATTCGAATTCAAGATTTTGCCTGGACTTACTTTGCAGTAGAAGTCCCGTCTGGTGCAGCTGGAGGAAGCATTCATTTTCGAATTAATTCAGATACTAAGCTGGATCACGAAATTTATGTGTCATATGGTGGATTATCATTACAAGTCAAAGTCAGACTACTATGTCGATTTCGGCCGAAAGATGTCCAAGAAAGTGCTCTTCTCATGGAACATGTCAAGATGTTGTTGAGATGAGTGGACTGTCAATCTACAGGTATTTCACAACTTTTCTTTCTGAATGATTCCGGCGAGATTCCGGCGATAGCAGCAGATTCCGGCGAGATTTTAAAGACGAGGCTACTTGATGTTCTTGTGTTTTCACCATCAATCTTGTTAGTTATATGTCTTTTTTTTTAAAAGACTTGATATATGTATTTCATTATACTTTTTTTTTTTCTTTTTTTTTTTTTTTTTTTGCGTGGTTTTTAAAGAGTTGATAGATGTATTTCTTTGACATTATACGAAGTATTTCATTTTTTTCTTCCTTAAATCTTAGTGGTAATAAGCACATTATTACTGTAATACTAGTGTAATACTCCCTCCGTCTCAAAATTATTGTCATGAGAGAGAAAACACAAAGTTTAATAAAAGTGGGGTCATATTAATTTTCAACCACTTAAATGGAATATTCCCCCACTATATTCTCTAGTTTTTACTTAATAAGGTAAGTGGACAATTAATTTGAGACAACCCAAAAAGGAAATGTGGACAATAAATATGAGACGGAGGGAGTATGATATATTAATTTTTGTAAGTACAGATAATTTTTGTGGTTGAGCAGTGGTGGTGGTGGTTATGGACTGCTAAGGTGGTGAGCAGTGGTAGTCGATCAGTTGAGCTAGCGGTGGTGATGGTGGTTATGGACTGCTAAGGTGGTGAGCAGTGGTGGTCGAGCAGTTGAGCAGTGGTAGTCGATCAGTTGAGCAGCAATGGTGGTGGTGGTTATGGACTGCTAAGGTGGTGAGCAGTGGTGGTCGAGCAGTTGAGCAGTGGTAGTCGAGCAGTTGAGCAGTGGTGGTGGTGGTTATGGACTGCTAAGGTGGTGAGCAGTGGTGGTTGAGCAGTGGTAGTCGAGCAGTTGAGCAGTGGCGGTGGTGGTTATGGACTGCTAAGGTGGTGAGCAGTGGTGGTTGCGCAGTGGTAGTCGAGCAGTTGAGCAGCGGTGGTGGTGGAGATATGGCCGGACCCCTTTTGGTAATTTTCTCCACCACTACCACCATCGCTGCTCAACTGCTCGACTACCACTACTCAACCACAAAAATCCATCTCCAACATAACTTTACTTAATATTGGCGCAATTAATATGGGTGCCATTTGTTATAAATCGAATAAAAAACAATTAATAACTGTGCAAACACCTTAATCTAAATAATAACAACATAAATAAAACTAAGAAAAAATTGAAACTTTTTACAAATAAAACTAGGAAAAAAAGAATCTTTACATGATATTTTTCGGCATATGTATGAAAGATTCTTTATCCATTTCAACAAATGTGAATGTAACTTTACATGATATTTAATGATGCAATAGTAAACCTTGACTGTCCAACAAAAAATTGAAAAAATAATACAATATCCAAGATCTTGCACAAGAAAAAAGATAAAAATAAAGAGAGAACCATTAAAGATCTTTTTTCCTGTAGCAACAAGAAACATAGGTCTTGTAGCAAGAGTACTATCTATCAATAACAAGAGGAAAAAATAATACAATATTCAAGATCTTTTTTCCTGTACATTTCGGATTATATTCAAGATCTTTTTTCCTGTACATCGGTCTTCAAGCTCAAGACCTGTATATTCAAGATCTTTTTTCCTGTACATCGTGATATATTACACCGGATCTTGACGATGGGTGTTGGCCGGATCTGGATCTTGAAGGCCGGATCTGTATCTTGAAGGCCGGATCTGTATCTTGACACCGGATCTTGACGATGGGTGTTGGCCGGATCTGGCCGGATCTTTGACGATGGTGATGGTGACAGGATGGCCGGATCTTGGTGGTAGCAGGTTGGCCGGATCTTGGTCGTGGCAGGATGGCCGGATCTTAGGTGTGGTAGAGAGAGAGAAAAAAATTAGAAAAAATGAAATATGTGTGTCTTTTATATATGTGTTTGAGGGCATATTGGTCACTTAACTTTAAAGTAAAAAGCATGTCTACCTAACACATAGACACATGTCAAAAAAGTAATGGAGTTGAGCAGTTGAGCGTGGCTCTTTTGGGAAAAAGGTAAGAAAAAAGTCTTAAAAACGGACCACTATTAGAAAAAAGTCCCCTTTTGGTAATTTTCTCTTACTTCTATGTGTAACTACACTAGTAAAATATATATAAGTTTATTCCGATATAAATATAATCATTAAATGTACCTTTTTTATCAGCTCAACTTAACAACCAAAGTGCTTGTGTCTCAATGGTACCTCTTGTTGTCTAAAAAGGCGGAGATATGAGGGTTAAAATTTAGCGAAAAAAAATTAATGTAAAATTTTTAAAATAACCGGCTATTTTTGTAATTTGCCCTAACGAACCGATTTGCAGTTTTTAAAAATTATCAAAGTTTGCCCCTCGACCATAGCTTTTTGGCTCCGCCTCTTTTCCCAACCAAATGGTTGTGGGTTCAAGTCTTGCTTAGGACGTGTGAGACATAAATTGTGGTGTATATTGTGTAAGATAAATAGTTGTAGTTAAAAAAAAAAAAAAAAAAAATTCAGCTGAACTTAACTATGTAAGTCAAATTTTTGTATAAATACAACTATTTAGTGATTATCATGTTTTTTGTTTGTGTTATAAACCGTATTGGACGTGATTTTGTCAGTTTCAATTATATAACTGAAGATTCCTTATTTTTTGTTGCAGTCAATGGACGTCGAAAATTGGATGAAAGCTCAGAGAATTTATGAAAATGGCACATCTTTTGCTGTCAAGTCAGAATTTTCAGCTGATATGGTATCATATTCAACCCTCTTTTTTCGTCATTTCATCGAATTTAATTGTTACAAACACATTTGTGAGGTTTTGTTTGATGGAAGACTACCTAAATGATCCCCTTCCAAAAGAACATATATGTGATTTGATAATATCCCCTGAATTTGTTTTCGTTTAGTTGAGTTAAACTGTGTTGTTGGCATACAATGATCAAAGGGATGTTTGGGTAAGCTTATGAATTAGGCTTATGCTTATGTTATATGCAGCTTATGGCTTATATATACTAAGCTCATAAGCTCATACTGAGTGTTTGGATTAGCTTATGTTTAATATGATGATAAGCTAAGTGTTTGGTTTATCTTATGTTGGTAAATGGGCAAAAAAGACATGGGTTAATAAGCTCTGGAGCCAAGGTGTTTGCAATTGGGGGTAAAATTGTAATTTGTAACGGAGCAGGTTATGTAATCCCAACCCCCCTTAGAAAAGCTGCAATTTTGGGGCTTATAAAACCCCTAATATAAGCTGATAAGCCCGCTCACATAAGCTCATAAGCCATCATATAAGCTTACCCAAATACCCCATAAGTGATTTATTTAGGTTTTTTGTTTGTTTGTGTGTAATTATGCCTATATGGACGTCATTCTATTAGTGAGGATTATATAACTGATAATTCACCTTTCTTTTGTCACAGTCAACGGAGTCGATGGATGTCAAAGATCGGATGAAAGCGTTGTATAACAATTATTTCACAAACACATTGTGTGAAAATGAAAGAACATTTGATGTCAAGTCAGAACTGTTAGCTGACATGGTATAATATTTAAGTTTATCAATATATATTATATCTTGTTATAACAACCTTTTGCGTCTGGATATGAATTATCTTGTTCGAAACAGAATCCGGAATTTTATAGACGTGTTTTCTAGTCTGATGGTCTTGTTAGTGGGTGTTTAAGTTAAGCTTATTCCATGGGCTTACTAAAATTTTGGAAAAACTGATAATCTCGCTTTTTTTTTTTTGGCTTATGAGCTTATCAACTTGAGTGGCTTATTGATCGAGTGGATGGAAGTTATTTGTAGTTGCACATGTCTTCAAGTTTCGATTCGGTGTGACTGATATTAATTTTCGATTGGGTGTGACTGATATTAAATTTTGAGTGCTGTCATTTTTTTGCATACTCAAACTTTGGATGCAAAAGTAAACAAATTGGGTTTTAGTTTTTATGGGTGTGTATTGTGTTTCGTAGATATGTGTGATCCTTGTTTGTGTGTGTTAGGACTTAGGAATTAGTCCTGCGTGTTTGTTGTTACAGTCAATAAACGTTGAAAATCGGATGAACATGAAATATAACACACATTTTACCCACACAATGTGCGACAATGAAAGAACTTTTGCTGTCAACGGCACATCAGATTTTTTGAGTCACTATAAACTTAATCTTGCTAAATAAACCCTGGTCATGATTTGTATGTGTGTAGTCACACCTAAATGGACATGGTTGCGTTGATCATGATCATTATAATTGATGTATCCTCTTTTTTGGTTACAGTCAATGGATGTCGAAAATCGGATGAACATGCAGTATAATACAAGTTATTGCCACACAATGTGTGAAGATGAAAGAACTAATGCCACTGGTGGTACATCTGAATTTTCTACCAACAAGGTAAAATTTTTAAGTTCATTACTTTACATAGCAACATTGTCAATTTTGTAACTGATGATGGTCAATTTCAGATGTTCAAGTCTCATCAAGATTTGATAGATTGGGTGAAAACTACCGGACGCTCTCTTGGTTATGCTATTGTCACTCGAAGATCCAAGAAAGACGCAAGTGGTGTTTTGGCTAAAGTTATGCTTATGTGTAATCGTGGTGGCATATGTAAAAATAAAAAGTCGACCAGTAATAGAACCTCCAAAAAAATTAATTGTCCATTTCAATTGGTAGGAAAGTATTCAAAGATGTATGATAGCTGGACGTTACGGGTAAAATGTGAAAAACACAATCATGAACCGACACTAGATATGGAGGGTCATCCACACACTAATGTCATTGCTGATGCTGATGCTGATGTCATTGCTATCCCAGCTGAGAATGAACCCACATTTGGAAGGCTTTTTCAACCACATCGAGACTTAGTTTTAAATAAGCCTCAAGGGCCGTTTTTGATGAGCGATTCTCTGGTATATTGCCTAACCTTCCACGACTTGTGTTTTTCTATGCAAATTGTTATGGATTCAAACATATGACATTCTGTTACCTGTAGAGAGCAAAATGGGTCAGTTGGATTCAAACATATAAAGTTATACTAATAAAATAGTAAGTAATTAATTAGTAAGAAATCTGGAGATTGTAACTTCATAGCATTTTATATACACTCTTGAGTGGTTTACACCCCATTTGACCCATTTGACATGTTTCATGCTTTGCTGTGATTTTATATTTTACATTCAGCAAGTTTTATTTGTCACAAAGTTCTTGCACTGTACCCAATTGACCGGCAGGGGTAAAATAGAAATTATAACTGACCCATTTTTAGGTAAAGTAGCCGAAATGGCTACATCTAGCTACTGGTTTAAATAATAATTTTCTAAATATTATCTTCTTTCTCCGTTTTGGGTAGATAGTTGAAGAGGTGACAAAAAGAATTGAAGTTTTTATTAGTGCATGCTTTATATATCTGATACTTTTATTCTTCACTGTGCAGGAGGGAGATCATGTTCAAGGCCAATCTGCAGAACGGAAAGGAGGATGGGTAGAAGGAGGTCAAACAAACATTGCAATTGACTCAACAGATAAACAAGATAAAGTTCAGCGTGAAGGTGTTCAATCCAATTCAGATATGGAGGAAAATGGTCTACAGTCTGATATATGGAATGAAATGAATGTTGGATTTGAGTTGAACAAGGTAGGTGGATACGCTATTTGCATAATGAAATTCATATGGTTTTTTATGTGCTTCATTACACCTAAACGGATGTGATTCTGTCAGTTTCTATCATATATATGATAATTCACCGTTAATTGTTTCAGTCAGTGGACATCGAAGATGGGATGAACTCACAGTATAACACAAATTTTACTCAGACTGTGTGTGAAAATGAAAGAACTTGTGCTGTCAAAGGCAAATCCGAATTTTCCACCAATATGGTATAATATCTTATTTTATATTACTTGCGGATTGGAGATATCTTCGCTGCAATTTAATGCCGCCAACTCGCTGCATTCTCACCTACAAGAAACCATAGTTTCTTATTTAACTTAATATGATGGTCTCTTTTCCTTCACATTCGGTCAACAAGTAGTAAGTTCAATATCAATTTAGTTTACTTGTCAATATTATAATCCATGAAATACATTTTTTCTTTTCATTGGTGTCACTGACTTAATTTGACGACCCTGAGTTTAGTTTGAATTATATTAAATGATAATATATTTCTTGAATATGACCTCGAATATAAAGTATACCTTGTTGAAGTTTAATGACACAGTTCATAAAATGAACCGTGGGCTTTATTTTGGATGTGAGAAACCGAGAATGCAGCGATTTAGCGGCAGTAAGTTGCAGCCAAGATATCCCCATATTACTATACATGTTCTAAACTAAATCTTTAACAATAAATGGTTGATTTTAGGTGTTCAGGTCTCATCAAGATTTAAAGCATTGGGCACAAAATTTGGGACGTTCTCTTGGTTACGTTATCGTGACTAAAAGATCCAAGAAGTATAAGACAAAACTAAGTGGTTGCCTATCTAAAGTTACGCTTATGTGTGATCGTAATGGCATATCTAGAAGTACAAGTTCGGCTACAAATAGAAACACAAAAAAAACTAATTGTCCATTCGAACTAGTAGGAAAACATATGAAAATGTATAATTTTTGGACGTTAAGGGTGATATGCGAAAAACATAATCATGAACCTGCGCTAGATATGAAGGGTCATCCATATGCACAGCGACTTTCTGATAATGAAAATCGTTTGGTGGTGGATTTGTTGAAAAAAGATGTGAAGCCACAAGATATTCTATCAACATTAAAGGAGAAAAATCCGAATAATGTGTCTACACTCCAAACTATATACGAGGCACGCAAGAAAATTCGGAAGACCATGCATGCAGGTTGAAGTTAATCCGATTCAGTTTTGTATTTTTTGCATAATACTTATGTGCATCCCTTTAAAGTTGCTGACTGGATGCATAGTTTCTAACTATCTGTGAGTTGTGTTTGCATGTATATTCCAGAAGCAATCATGGGACAAATGGCCGACGGTGAAGCAAGTGTATCTCCTAGCCCACCATACCACCTGCATACCTTTGATGCAAATAAGATGAAGCAAACTGTTGATCACACAAAACCATTTGCTATTAGTAAGTTGGTACAGGGGTTCGATTTAGCTAAACATGGATCTGTTGCAGGACAGATGCCTATGCCTTGTTATAGAAGGTCCTCGTCATTTCAGACTGATTTAACGTTAGTAAATCCTGTGAAGGAAGTTTCCAATGCAAATCTCGTGAGGGATATGTTTATGTTTGATGATAAGCCAGAAGGGCTGTTTTTAATGAAACAATTTCTGGTAAGCTGTCCTAACTCTTTAAACTGTTACGGATCAAAACTAACGATATGTTTGAATGAGTGGGTTGGGTAACATGCCAAACTGTATCTTGGACTGGGTTGACCTGCTAAAGAAACAATTTTAGAGGTCGTAATTTTACAAGTATTCAAATACACTTTAGACGACTAGCAATTCGTTTGGCCTGTTATTATTTTGTTAGTGTTTTGAAATTTTTTAGCTATTCGACCTGTTTGAGATAGGTAAACTTTGCATAATATTTTTAAGGATCTTATCTGGTTGAATACATGACATAGAATAATGATTTGAATTTATACGTTATTTATTTATTTATTTATTTATTTATCTGATACTCCCTCCGTCTCAAAATTATTGTCAAGAGACAAAAAACACAAAGTTTAATAAAAGTGGGACCACTACAATTCACAACCACTCATATAGAATATTCCTCCACTAACTTCTCTTTTTCTTACTAAAAATGGAAAGTGGACAATTTTTTTGAGACATCCCAAAAAGGAAATGTGGACAATTAAATTGAGACGGAGGTAGTATTTTACTGTCATTACCATGCAGGAGGGAGATTATTCTCTAGGCCAATCTTCCGGAGGTCAAACAAATACTGCTGTTAAGTCAAGAGATATAAAAGATAAAAATGTTTGTGACATGGAAATTAATAAGAAGCATGATAAAGGTGAGTATGTTGGTGTTCAATCTGGTTCAGGTATGGAGGAAAATAAATCATCTGATGTTAACTATAATGGGTTCGCTGATATTTGGAAAGATTTGACTGCTGGATTAGGGTCCTCGAAGGTACAAGAATTCTATATATGTGTGTATAAATACACCTAAATAGATGGAGTGTGACAGTTATGATCATACGATTGATATATTTTCCATTTTTTGTTACAGTCGATGGATGTCACCGATTGGATGAACACACAGTGTGACAAATTCGACACTCACTTATGTTAAAAACGAAAGACAATTTCATGTCAGCAGCGCATCAGAATTTTGACCATATGACATGGTATAATATCTACCTTTATTAGTACTATACATTTTATCTTTTTAATAGTGCCTTTTAATAAACATGAGTCAATTTAGGTATTCAGATCTTACAAGATTTAAGGGATTGGGTACAAAATGTGGGACGTTAGTGCTACACCAAGTGGGATCATGTCTGAACTCTGAGGTTTTCCTTATCTGTGATTGTGGCGATATATACTAAGTAAAAGGCCGATTAGAGATGCATGAATGCATTCACCAAAAAAAATCAACTGTCCATTCTGGTTGGTAGTAAAATATTCCAAGATGTATAACAGCCGGACGTTAAGGGTGATTTGTGAAGAACATAATCATGAACCTGCACTAGATATGGAGGGCCATCCATATGCAATGCAATTATCTGATAATGAAACTCGGTTAGTGGTAGATTTGTTAAGCAAGGTGTGAAGCCACAAGCTATTCTACAATCAAAACCTTATACAATGCACGGCTAAAATATCTAAGGACAGATGCAGGTAAAAAATCAATGGTTGAGTGAAAACATAATTGCATTATGATTGGATGGAACTTAGAAGGGACGAGGGGTTGTGGCCCCCTCAAATTTTTTGACCATATGTACATTTTATACCATTTTATATATGGTTTAGCGTGATTTATATTGCCCCCCCCCCCCCCCCCCCCCCCCCTCTCTTAAAATAAATACTTTTCAGGTTGGCCTCTCTACCAACAACGTTCAAGTTCCGTCCTATTTATGATAATGACTATTAAACTTGCATCTGTCTGGAAGTGGCAAATTAGTAAGGTTTAATGGGTTGGGCAACGGGTTAATACGGGTGCTGTTTAATAAAATTTTAAAGACATTGCCATATTACACTTATATCCAAGACATTGCCATATTACTCGTATTAGAATGCGCATTTTACCTGTCCGCTTTTCATAGCAAAATTTTAAAGACATTGCCATATTACACTTATATCCAAGGAAAGACTTATGCTCACTAGTGTCCTAGCATCTTATTTGGCATTCTCGTGTGCTTTGTGCAGATCATGACGGGGGATGATGCAAGCCATTTTGATATCTCTGTATAGTGAGGGTCATATGCCATTTTAATGAGTTGGATAAGCTAATATAACAAGATTTGATCGGGGGCCTTGGTTGGATACTGATGTATTGTGCCATGTTAATGTAAGTCCCAGCTGATCTCAGTATCCCACAAACATCAATCTGTCAACTAGCTGTATTGCTGCTGTGTTATTTGTGTCATAGTTTCGGTTTAATTTCAAAATTTTCGAAAAAGATTACGACTCTATAACTAAAGTGGCTTAAGCTGGAAGCTTATTGTGAACGATGCCAACTTGATGGCAGGGAAGTCAAATGATCTGAACTTATTGTGAAAACGGAATATTATCAGGATTTTTAGTGCAAATGTTGGAACTTTATCATGAAGCGGAAAACTGTATAAGTCAAACATTGTTTGCAAGAAGTTATTTTTATGGAACAAGCTTAAAACTAAAATAATTATTCGATTTTTAATTGAGGGAAGTTTAAATTGCTCCACGGTTTTACACTAGATGAACCCTCTAGCATCTTTAGCAAGACAATTTATCATCCTTAGAGCATCTCCAATGTATGCGTTAAAATTTTGCACTATTTTAGTGCAAAATAAAAATCTTATAAGAATATGCTCTCACTAAAAAATTGTATTCCAATGTGTGCACTAAATATTTTTTAATTAACTTATTTAACTTGTTTGGTTTATAAAGAAACACAAAAATGATAATATTTGACATATAACTTGATATCTTGCGAACACAAACTAATACATTACCATACGTTAAAATAAAACCTATTTGATGACTATTTTTGTTCTTCCCAGCATATGAAAATGAAATTACTAATAAGCTAAAAAAATAAAAATTGGTGTACATCATTTTGCAAACTGTTTTTGGTACATGTATCACAAGCAAAACAAAAAGTGGTTTGCGTTATTTTAAAAAGTGGTGCACATTATCTTTGCTCTGAATTTTTTCTTTCAGAATAAATATGATAATCCCTATAGGATAATGGCTATGTTTACGAGGACTGTTGCATACCAACATTTTGTTTGAAAATAAATATTTATCAAAACTAGTTTTTTAATATATATACATTATACATTTATTTTCTATCATATACACAACCCATGTCTTTGTTTGTACACGATAATTAAGTACTGAGTAGGACATTAATGGGAAAGAAGAATAATTTATAAGTGAAAGTTTCTAGGGTTAAAAGTGAAAGTTTAGAAGTTTTAGTGCAATGAATAGTGTTGCACTATATTTAGTGTTTTTTGAGCTTTACTATTCATTACACTAAAATAGTGCATAAGTTTAGTGCATACATTGGAGAGGTTTTGTTGTACTTTTTGCACTATTCATATAGTGTCAACATTAGAGATGCTCTTAGAGCTAGCATCTTTAATAAATGCACCCATTTTTTACACTATATTAGTAACAAAAATAATAATTTTAAAATATGCTTCCACTAAGATAGTGTAAAATTTTACTTCAATATATGCATTAAATCTTGCACCAAACTTTGTTTAATAGGAGTAGTAGTTTTATTTACTCAGAGAAGATGTAACTTGAAAAGTAAATAATATTATAAAGCTAAAAGTTAAAAAGTTGTATTTAGTGCTATGAATAGTATAACATTACACAAGTGAAATTTGCATTTTTATCATTACTATTCATGGCACTAATATTATGTCAATGTTTAGTGCATATATTCGAGATTTTTTTTTGCATCTTTTGCGCTATCTTAGTGCAAAAAGTACATTCAGTGTCTACATTATAGATGCTCTTATTACTATAAAATGCAAGCACGTTACTTTTTCTAATACATTCTTATGATGTTACTATAATTGGTAAAACAAGTAAAATATCCTTCTTTTTTAAGCAATTATCCATTTAGTAATTACCTGATTCAGGTATAGTTTGTAAAGCAGGATCCAACTGCATTTACATTTGCACATCACTGATGGACTTCTACCTCTACTTTTTAGTTTAAGAGGTGTTTTACTTGAACTCGTCAAAGCTTATGGTGTTGGCTGCAACGGCAAGTGGTATGGTGGCCCTTTACAAGATTTGGTTCAGCTCAAACTGTGTCAACACCACTTTCACCCTCATATTGTTCTTCATTGTTGTAGGTTGATTGCTGTTTCCATAGTGGCTTCAGCTGCTGCATAGTCAGCTTCTAGCATGAACCTCACTTTCTTCTTTTTCTTGGAAAAGTCATTACTGCTTAGGATAACCTGATCATGCAGTGTGGAAGTTACTAATGGTTTTGTATCTTCTAGTTTGTTTTCTTCATGGAATTCTCCTGATATGATCATTGGTTTCAGGCAGTTTCCCATTTTAAACAAACATAACTGAATGAACCTTTTTGATAATATATTTATGTAGTCCTATTATTGTATAGGTTTTTTTTTATGTTTGTTTTAATGTAAAAACACTATATATAGTAAGTAATTAGTGTAAGCAACTCTAGTATGACTGTATGGATAATATTATAATAGCGTTTACAAAAGAAGTCTTTTGGCCTAACAATGTCAAAATGGTTTACATACTGAAATGCCGTGTTCAATCATTTAAAGAAGCACTAGTAGATCACACAAATATTTCTACAGATTAAAGGACTAGTGTACTGTGATAAAAAAAAAAAAATTATTTTGAAAAAGATTATGACAAACAAAATATTCCAACATTCATGTTAACCAGACGTACATCCGCGCAAAGCGATGATATATAACGACAAATAATTATACTTCCGAAATCGTAATTCTGATTCGACCTTTGATGCAAAGTGTGTGTTTTTTGAAATACAAAACGTATATTTTTAAAAATTAATATAGTGTGTTTTTGAAAAGCTGTCAAGTTTAAAAGTGATCAAACTTAAGATATTTTAAAAGATACTTAATGGTAATTTAAATAAACTAAATTAGTTTAAGTTTTCAAAATTCAAGATTTCAAGAATAGGTATAATAATATTTAGTTTGGTGACTATAATAATATTTAGTTTGAAGCTAAATTAGTATAGCCTATTATATTGGCAATTGACAACCACCAAAATTGTCTAATACCCTTTTGCAATTTCAAAACAGAAGTTACCTAAATTAGTATAACTCATGTCTAATACTCCGTAATATTTAATTTGAAGTTACCTAAATTAGTATTACTCATGTCTAATAATATTTAGTTTGAAGTTGCCTAAATTAGCATTACTCATGTCTTGATAGGAGAAACCCACATATAAGAAATGAAACAAGAAGTTACCTAAATTAGTTTAGTCTTGGAAAAATGTTTTATAAAGCTATCATAATTGACATCATTTACTTTTCTGAATTTTTTTTATAGGAGTACTTTTCTTGCAAATTCGACCTTTTTGAGCTCTTCGAAAAATAAAAATTCCTATTAATCGAGAGAACAAAAATGTCATAAAATACCCGAAGAATGCCGAATTTGAAAAAAAAAAGATACACGTATAAAATTTTTTTGTTCTATATTCAAACAAGAGCAGCTACCGCCACTTATCTCACTGTCAACCAATAAAAATTTATTTAAAAAAACTCACACGTTGTCATTACGAAATCAAAAATACAACTGAAATTGATTTATCATTATTTGATAACGGACATCTACAAGCAAAATACAACTCCATCTAACAAGACGACCATCGATTGAGTATAATTTCGCCGTTTAAACGGACAACCTCTGCTTCCCTTGGCGCTCCCTTCAAAACAGAGTCTTTATCTAGCCCAGGGCAGTCGTAGAAATCGATACGTTTGATAGATGACATATTGGTTAACCACATTGGAATTTCTCGTATACCAAATCGTTCTATATTTAACCACTCCAGTGAGGTGAGGTGTTTTACTTCTTTCGGAATTGACTCCCAATGACTCCTACCATACAATTCTAAAGACCGAAGGTTGCTCCTCAGCTTCTCTATCCCTTTGAGACTTGGGAAACAATCAAGCTTCTTTGAGAATGCCCCAAGTCTTAATTCATTTAGCAAGGAAAGACTGTCAATTCCACCAGGCAACGAAGTCAGTTTGTAAGAATATCTAATTCCCAGTTGCCTCAAAGAACCACCAAGGTTGTGCAAATCGGGTATTCCTAAAAGATTACGACAGTCGTAGATATCTAGACTTTCAAGAGATGTGAGCCCATGTAAACTCCGAATGTACTCGAGATTTTCGCACCTGCATATTCTTAATTTAACAAGAGGATGGGGATAATGTTCATCCAAGAGGATGATTTTCGGACAATCTTCTATGGACAACGTCTCGAGCACAGGCGATATCATCGCTGAGGAGTTCGTAGCTGCATCTGTCCACTTTTCCAGCCTTTTCATACGTTGTAGTTCAAGCTTTCTCAACGATCGAGATAAGGGCTCACTTGATCCTAGGCCAGAAGAGCTACTTAAACTTATCAAGCTGTCTATATCACCTATCACAAGATCACGAAGAAGTGGTAGCTTCCAAACCGTTGGAAGACAGGGGACGTTGCGACACCCAGATAATGTGACATCCACAAGCTTGTCAAGGGGAATCCATTTCCCTCCAATATTGGTTGACATATTCATTACCCACTCAGGAAAACAATCACTTAAAAAGTTTTCGATTGTCAAGCTTTTCACATTCGCATGGGTTTGAAAACCTTCCAATATATCCTTGTCCTTTGGCCTCCAGCTCTCATTGCTTTTCTCCCAACGGAATCTTATCTTGTATAGGTTTTTCTTTCCAACTAAATCTGCCTTGCAAGCTTCTTCTTTGCTGCCAACTTCTTCAAGATTATAAATGCCAAGCTTCCCCCCAAGGTGTTTCAAACAGCCTAGCTCTTCAATCTGATATCCTTTCTTTCGACCCACGCTAAAGTAGGACAATGTTCGTAGAGAAGTCAACTGTCCCACGTCCTTAGGGGATCTAACAAAATATTTAGACTTAAGATGTTGTAGGCTTATCAAATTCCGCATGCCTTTTGGGAGCTTAAAATTGCAAAAGGAATGCAGCTTCAATGTTTGCAGATGATGAAGTTTACTAATAGATTTCGGAATAACACTGATATCGAAACCTGACAAATCAAGATACCTCAGATGGACCAAATCTCCAATTGACTCATCTATCCTTGTTTTTCTATAGCTAGGTAACTTTAACTTTAAGATACGTAGGCGCTTGAAATCTTGAAATGAAATCTTCTTCCATGTTCCTTTCAGAAACAACGTGTGCAAACTTCTACTTCCCGTTTCCTCTATGAAGTTATACAAAAATGAATTGTTGTCTTCTTCTTTGTACATAGATAGATGTTTTAAATGAGGGTTGTGTACTTTATCGCTACTCGGCAGCAAACACAAGCTTTCTTCACCCGAGATATGTAAAGAAAGATCATGGACTAGATCATGCATCTTACAACTATACACGTAACCATACTTATCCATTTCAACTTCTTGGAACAAGGAATTGCTTACCAAGATTTTGAAAATATCATTTCCCACATCCTCCATATCACGGTTTCTCGTGCCATCCACTTGAAGCAACCCCAATGCCATCCAAAGCTGGATAAGTTTTTGCTTTTTCAAGACTTTATCCTTCTTAAAGATCGAACAATATGCAAAGCATTGCTTGGAAATCGAATTCGGGAAATTATCAAAGCTTAGTTTCAAGATGCTTCGAACCATGTCACCCTCTTCTTCACCCCAAACCATGTTTTCTTTGACGGACAACCACTTATCTTTGTCACCACTGTAATTTTGCAACATGCTTCCTAATACCTTTACTAACAATGGCAAACCACCACATTTTTCCACAATAGCACGCCCTATCTTCTCCAATTCTGGCAACGGTTTTGCTATTTCTTTAAACATGGACCAACCCACATCATCTGAAATACTTTGCAAAGTATGAGAATTCCTTTTCATATCATTTGTTCCGATTTCAAGATTTCGTGTGGTGACGATAATGACATTTCCATTATGTGAATTCATATTTACCATACAACTCCTAAATTCATCCCAGTATGCCATCTTGTCATCCCAAACATCATCCAGGACTAGCAAATATCTTTTTGATCCCAAAACTTCTCGAAGATTTTTAATCAAATTTTCTCTAGTTGTTATCTCACATTTCTTGCCGGTTAAGGATTCATAGATCATTTCCAGAAATCTATTGATGCTAACCTTAACCGACACACACAACCAAGCTTTAACATCAAATCGTTTTTGGATTTTTGAATTATTGTAGACCAACTTAGCTAAAGTGGTCTTCCCAATCCCACCCATTCCCACAACGGGAACAATAGTTAGTTTTTCTTCTTTTTTTGATTCCATTAAAAGCTCAACTATATGTAGTTCATCGTTCTCCCTCCCAACAATCTTAAATTCGTCTAAATAAGAGTGAGTCTCCTTACGAAGACTATTTGGAATAGGGCCTTGCAGTTCAATTTGTAGTCCTAACTCGAGTGCTTGTATGTTGATCTCAGACAACTTCGTTATAATGCTTTTGATTTTATGACCCATTTCTCTATGAAATGAAAACTTTTTCAAACTCGGGCAACAACTTATCTTTCTAGTTGTGTGATACCGTTTCTTTACCTCACGCCTTAACACTTCATACTGAACCTCATCCAACAGATCATCAGCTTCATTTACCACAGTTTTTAGTTGTTTCAACCAGACTGTCACAGCCTCTGAACCCTTTTGTCGTTCGGCATCACGTAACTTGGCCCGAATCATCTCCAACTTGTTACGAAGGATATTCAAATTATGTGTGAAACCCCAAGCAATGGCAAATTCATTAGCAGCTAATGAAAATGCCTTTTCCAGTATCACCTCGGCAACAGCACTTACAAAGACCTCAATCATTTTCACTGTTAAGAAAACAAGGAAAAAATCTTGGTCAACACGCACATATATCCCCTACTTATTTGAAAAATTAATAGTTTGTTACTCGTATATTTTTATAGAATTGCTAAAGGTCTGTTTGGGTTAGATTGGATTAAGTTCATATATCCTCAAAGTGCAAGTATTGGCAAATTCAAGATCCTTACAATGTTTTTAATGCATGTTTGAGTATATATGAAATTTTCAACTAAAATTAACGAGGGAAATTACATAGGGATCTATAAGTTAAAGAGGGAAAATAAATATGTATAATTAATATTTCAGATTATCAATAAAAATAACGTTTCTGATTACCGAGATGATGGTTACGGGAACTCGAAATGATGCGTGTGTTGCTAAATTGTAATTTAGTGCATACATGAGATTTTTTATTAATTAAAAACTTTGGCACTGTAATCTTGAGATTTTTTATTATTTGAAAGCCAGAATATGAATAACAATTTTTCGGAAAGAAATACCCACAATACTTCAATATTCCAAAACCTTAAGAGACCTGAATCGCAAAGAATGAGAATAGAGTAAAGAATGGAATTGCAAAGAAAAGGAATGGTTGTGGGAAAAGAGAAGTGGGTGCAGTGTTTGGAAGAGTTAAAGAATAGAGTGTCGGAATGGACTAGAGAATCGACAACACTGTTTGGTACGACTCAAGAATGGAATATCACTTTTACATAATCACAAAAAACTCCAACACCCAACTTTAACAATGATCACTGCTAATTAATGAGACCAAATTACCAGAAAAACCAAACAATTCCGTCATATATCACGTCTTAAAAAAAAAAAAAAAAAAAAAAAAAAAAAAAAAAAACTTTACTAACTCTACATTTAATTGGTTATACCGAAAACATAGTTCTAACCATGGCTCAATCAAATACTGTTTCTACAATCACGTCGTCATTCTTTCATATACAACCATGAATTCATTATTCAAGCTCCCACATATGAAACCTATCTCAAGTCCATTATAGTTGCTTAGATCAATACAACCCACCTCGAGGGGTTATATATGATCCGAGCCACATCCTCCTCGAAGGGTTAACTAAGTTATCCCGACCCCTCTAGTGTAATCATAGCCTTGTGTGAATCGCAGCAACAAGTTAACTCTCATGTGAATTTTTATATCTTGCCGCAACAGCAGGTCTCCATGTACATTCATGTACAACATAATAACATCAAACTGTGGTATAAAAATTGCAATATGAGCTTAACACCAACATAAAAGGAATTTCAGAAATAGAAGCATAAAAAGACCAAATGAAAAATAAAGAAATAAATGTCATAGTCAATTATGTATCAAAGTATACTTGTTTCATAATATTGAAAACAAACAGTTAAGAACAAACAATTTAACATTAGTAGATACATAGTTAATCGAATTAAGTTGCATACAATTTAGTCTTAGGCATTTTATCAAACATGTGGGATGCACCACAAGACATGAATGAACACATAACCAACCTTTAATTGTTATGAAACCTATCAACTATAATTCAATGTAAGTGGAATCATGAGGTCAAATGAATTCCAAAAATCAACTTATTATAAGCAAAAATCAAACAAAATAAAATACATAACGAGCAAAGTGAAGAAAAACAAACCTTATTTTATGACCTACAACTTGCAAACATGAGTGCCAATGACAGGCTAAAGATTACCGTCGATCATAAACAAAATTTAATACCAACAACATATAGATTTCATGAGCGTATTTAATTTTGAGAATGAAGCTTTGCAATATTGTTTAAGACAAGTTGGGTCATGGTTTTTTTTATTTTAGTGACTGTGCCTTGCACATGGGTGAGGCTTTTATACCTCTAATTTATAAAAATAATTCTCATTCTCTGTGAATGAGACGGGGAATAAAAGCGTGTACAATTTTCGTTTCTCGCCTATTCTCCACTTTTTGGAAAGAATCAATATCGCTGAATGAGAATTGATTTTTGATTCCACATTCCTATTCTCTACTCACACAAACACTGGAGTTGCCCTCGTTTCCTTTTCTCACCTTTCCAATCTACCGTACCAAACATCCCCTTAAGTACACATAAACGTTAAAAGCTAAATAATAATACGAATTTCAAGTTTTCCCCTGTAATCACATGTAATTTTGTAGTATTTCAAAAATTCAATTGAAAATCTCTGATATGATAAAAGAATACACAAAATGGGAAAATGAATTTTTTATATTAACTAATCGGAGAACTTAATTTTGAAATCGAGCTTTTTAACTGACCAATAAAAGTCAAAATTGGCTTCAGTTTGGTCAGATTCATCTAAATTTCATCCACCAAAATATATTTGCATCAAAACACATGTATCGATATTTTTTAAAACTTTGTGCATGATGTAAGCGGACACTCAATATGAAACGGAGAGAGTACATGGTTAATATCATAAAATAGACGTGTTTTTATCAATGCATCGCTTTAGTAATTAATTTATATCTGTACGATTGATGAACTAGCATAGTTATTATTTTTTCGCTTTTTTAACACGTAGTTGACATAACCGATCAAAATATCTACAGTGACAAAATATATTTTTTCGCTTTTAATATGTTATGCATAAGCACTTACGTTTTTTTGGCTAACGTGTTGAGTTAAAGGAGTAAATCGTATGTTCTTGTACTTACTACTTTTTGCCTCTTTTTTCCAAGTAAGCAAAAAACACCAAAAAAACATCAACAGTCAAATAAACTTGTGTCAAGTTAGATATTTGATCGGTTATGTCCGGTTAAAAATCAAATAATAACCATTTTAGTATACCAAAACTACATATAATAACTAAAGAGATTTTTTTTAAAAGAACCTCTATGCGAGTACTTTATCAAAAGGAACCGCGTATATGTATTTTACAAAAATGGACTTTTCACCAATGATCCGTTAGATACACTACACCGGGCTAATCTAAACGTTTAAACAATGGGCACACATATGTTAACTAAGTAAATGCGCTTGGACAAACACAAAATTCAAATAAAACAAAGCTAGGCGCACTTGAAACTTAGGTGCGCTTGGAATTTTTAAAATGAAGAAAAAAAATACAATACCTAAAACTTGAGGTGCACTTGAAACTTTGGTGCGCTTGGAATTTTTAAAATGACGAATAAAGGAGTATTGTGTATTGAATTACATGTTAAATGGTGGAGGTATTAGGTTCTTCTGGTGTGTATTTGAGGTGGGTAGTTGCGATTTATGTGTGAGAATAGAGATTGAAGATAAGAGTAATCGGTATGGGAGTGTTTTTACTCGCCAAATGCTCTCAAAATTGACAGATGGCGTGTCATCTTCGTACCACCAAATATGCCAAATGCATGCCAAATGAGATTCAGCCAATCTATCGGCTCATGCCAAAAGCAAAAACCATTTTTTTTTTTTTTTTTTTTTTTTTTTTTATTTGTTGTATTGTGAGTGAGTGGATATTTTTAGTGAGTGATTTTGTGGGACGCAGTAACATGTTAGTAATGTGTTATGAGGGAGGGTGTTTTAGTTATTGGTGTTTTATAGGGAGGTGTATGATGTGGCGCTGAGTAGAAACGAATGGTATTTATAAAATGAGGAATGCTAGGCTCACTCACACTTTACAAGTGTTAAACCGCAGATGAGAATTTAAGTGTAAAAAACCTGTGGATGAGAATTTGAGATGTAAATGAACATGAGACTGAGAAATATTGTTTGGTTGGCTTTTCCGTTTTCAATATGAGAATTGGGTGTTATACCGATAAATTCAAAACCTACAACTAATGGTGGGATTGGGCATTTATAATGTAGATAGAATCATAGAATGTTAGGTTATGTTTGTTTTACATTTTATTCTTTTGATCAATTGTTTCTGCACTATGTTATATTTGTGACTCAAATGCTATATTTTATGTTTCGGTATATTTATTATCCTATATACTAAAAGGCAGGAATGCTTTTTTACATAAACAGTATACCACACCTTGCTGTCCATTCCTCATTGGTTAGTTTGTTATAGTGCATTAAATGATGGTCACTGTGAAGGCACTGTACGATAAAAAAACTCAACCCAGAAACTTCTACTGATTCATCAAATCTAATAATCAAAGTCGCAAGTTTTATGATCCACCGCCTTTTTATCATCTAATCCTTGTTGGGATAATTACTGATCCGAGCCTATGGACAGTCAAAACAAACCGAGCACATGGATAATTACTTTTACAATTCTAGTCTAATTAGGACTTCTTATTTGTTAAGGACTATTTTGTTTAATTAGAATTGTAGTAGGATTAGAAAGCATATTCTAAATACCTATATATACCAGCCGAGCTTGTGGTTGGATATATGAAAAACCTATCAGTTGTTTGAGCTTATATTTTCTGATTAATACTAGTGAGCGTATTCTAGTATCTGGTTATCCAGCTGTTGTGTTTCTGTTGTGAACTTCGATTCAGATTTGGGACTTGAATTGGTATCAAGAGCAAGGTTCCAAGATTAGTCGATCACAGAAGGGTTTCCAAGCAGTCGACTAAAGGGTTCCAAGATCAGTCGAACACAAGTCGACTAAAGGGTTTCCAAGTCAGTCGAACACAAGCTAAAGGGTTTCCAAGAAGTCGATAAAGTTTCAAACTTTACACTTGGTTTACTTAGGCAAGAAGTAAAACAAGCGTGCTCTAGGGCTGGAAGTCAAACCAACTACACCGGTAACTTACAAAAGGCGTTCAAGAAAGATGGTGCAAGGCGAGTCGAGTCAACCACCACCTATTGAACATTCTAAGACGGCTCTTCAATGTCCAATGTTAACAAGCACGAACTATAACATATGGGCAATAAGAGTTAAAGCGGTATTCCGAGTCCATGGAATACTCGATGCACTGGAACCAGGGGAAGGAACACAAGTTGTTGCTAAGCAAGATCACATGGCAGTTGCGTTACTTTTCCAGGCGATTCCAGAAGAACTTGTTTTTCAAGTTTCACAATTCAACACAGCCAAAGAAATCTGGGGAGCTTTGAAGACCAGGTATGTGGGTGTTGATCGGGTTCGAGACGCAAGGTTGCAAACCTTGGAGACGGAATTCGAATCTTTAAAGATGAAAGTCAACGAATCAATCGATGACTTTGCGGCTAGGTTGGGCAAAATTGTAACAGAAGTCAATAGCTTGGGAACAGTTTATGAAGACAAGAAACTTGTGAAGAAGTTGCTTGCATCCGTTCCGGATAGGTATGTTGCAATCGTTGCCTCAATAGAACAATTTGCTGACTTGAATACTATGTCTTTTCAAGAAGCAATTGGAAGGTTGAAAGCTTTTGAAGGAAGAATGAAGGGTGTTGACACCACTTCTGAAGATCAAGGCAAGTTGATGTTCGGAAGGGCTGAAAGATATGATAAGAAAGGTCGAGGAAGGAATTCCTCTGGTGGCAACGGTAAAGGTCAAAACTTTTCTTCTCAAAACAAATCTCGAGGTAGTGGTCAAGCTAATAACCGCAACCGTGGAAACCAAAACAACTCCGGGAGCAATACGGATCAAAAGAAGAACAAAAGTCGAGACCTTTCAAAGATTCAATGCTTCAGATGTGATGAATATGGTCACTTTGCTTCTAACTGCCCTGAACGACGTGAACAGAAGCAAAAGCATGAATCAAACCTTTTGAAAACGGAGGATGATGATGACCCGACACTTTTTATGATGAAAAGCGTTCAAGAAGTAGTTTTCTTGAATGAAGAAAAGATTATCCCAAACCAATTGAATACTAAGCCAAACGAGGAAGACACTTGGTATTTGGATAATGGAGCAAGTAATCACATGACGGGGATCCGAGAATACTTTTCGGAGTTGAATGAGAATATCTCCGGCAGAGTGAAGTTTGGTGATAACTCCTACATCGAGATAAAAGGGAAGGGTTCGATAATCATTGAAGGGAAAACGGGTGAGCAACGGTTAATCACTGGAGTCTATTACCTACCCGAGCTAAAAAGCAACATAATTAGTCTTGGGCAAGCTACCGAAGGCGGATGTGACATTCGTATGAAAGGTAACCTTCTTACTATGCGTGACTCAGATGGCAAGCTTCTGATGAAGGTTCCTAGAACAAGTAATAGACTTTACAAGATTAAGCTCCAAGTTGGAAGTCCGGTGTGTCTAAAAGCAAAGATGGAAGATGATGCTTGGTTATGGCATGCTAGGATGGGTCACATTAATTTCGAGACAATGGAATTAATGGCAAGGAAGGGCATGGTTGAAAAGTTGCCAATAATTCATCAAGAGAACAAGTTGTGTGAATCTTGTTTGGTAGGAAAACAAACCAAGAAGGCGTTTCCTAAAGCTGCAAAATTTAAGGCAACACATCCTCTTCAACTTATACATGCCGACCTATGTGGACCAATTACTCCACCATCCATAGCACGAAACAGGTACATATTTGTTCTTATTGATGACTTCTCACGATTTATGTGGACTTTTACCTTGAAGGAAAAAGGTGAGGCATTTGAATACTTCAAAAAGTTCAAAGCTTTAGTTGAGAAGAAGTCGGGAAGCAAGATTATAACCCTAAGGACCGATAGAGGAGGTGAGTTTACTTCAAAAGCATTTACCAACTTTTGTGAAAACGAGGGTATAACAAGACATCTAACCGCTCCCTACACACCGCAACAAAATGGAGTCGTGGAAAGGCGAAACCGTACTCTTATGGGAATGACTAGAAACATCTTGAAAGCACGAGACGTACCAAACTACATGTGGGCTGAAGGAGTTAGACACGCCACATTCTTGATTAATAGAGTTTCAACTCGAGCTCTAGTTAATCAAACTCCATACGAGGCTTTCAAAGGAAAAAGCCTAACTTGGAGGGTTTGCGGGTATTTGGATGTGTGGCTTATGCAACGGGAACAAGGCCATATTTACATAAGTTAGACGACAAGTCAACACGACTCATTTACATCAGAAACGAGCCAGGTACAAAAGGTTTTCGACTGTTCAATCCAAAACTAAAGAAGATAGTGGTATGTCGTGATGCGGAGTTTAATGAGGAACTTGGCTGGAAGTATGTTGCTGGAAGCGAATCACACGAGCTAAACCCAGGTATGTTTGTCATAGAATGGCACGGTTCTATTGATACGGGTTGTGGATTTGTTAACCCAGGTGTGACCGATGAAGTTGAGACAGAAGATCAAGAGGCTGAAAATCATCATGATGTTGATGAAAATCAACCGGTCAATACCGAACAAGAAGTTCAAAACGAGGCGGGTAATGACCTTAATCCTGTGACAGAAACTCAACCAATTATGAGGCGTTCTTCGAGGGTTTCAACTAAGCCAACTAGATTTAATGACTTTATTATGGGGTCTAGTTCAAGAACCTCAGTTGCTAATGAAGATCAAAATCTACTTTTGATTGAAGATGATGAACCAAGAACGTTCCAAGAAGCAAAAGTCTCAAGCAAGTGGATGGTTGCTATGAAGCAAGAGATTGAGTCTATCGAGAAGAATGATTCATGGGAATTAGTTGAAGCTCCGGTTAATGTTAATCCCATTGGATTAAAGTGGGTGTTCAAAATTAAGAGAAATCCGGATGGTTCAATTAATAAGTTTAAAGCTCGTTTAGTAGTAAAGGGTTATGCTCAAAAGGAAGGAATTGACTATGACGAGGTATTTGCGCCCCTAGCACAGATTGAAACGATACGTTTATTAATCTCATTGGCCGCAAAAGAAGTATGGGAGCTACATCATCTAGATGTAAAGTCAGCTTTTTTACATGGAGAACTAAAAGAGCAAGTGTTTGTTACACAACCGGAGGGGTTCGTGAAGAAAGGAAGATCTACAAGTTGAAAAGGGTGCTTTATGGACTTAAACAAGCACCAAGGGCGTGGAATACAAAACTTGATGGAGAACTCAAGCAAATGTCTTTCAAACGATGCCAACACGAACAAGCGGTGTATGTGAAGAAGACAAACAAGTCAATCTTGATTATTGCAGTCTATGTAGATGATCTTTTAGTAACCGGTTCAAAGCTTAGTGAAATTGGTGAATTTAAGAGACAAATGCAAGAAAGGTTCGATATGAGTGATTTGGGAAAATTGAGCTATTATCTTGGTATTGAAGTAAAGCAAGAGGATTCGAGTATCTTAATAAGTCAAGAAAGCTATGCAAAGAAGATCTTGAAAGATGCTAGGATGCATGAAGCAAATCCTACTCAATGTCCATTAGAACCTGGAATGAAGTTAAGCATGGATAAGGAAGGAAAACCAGTTGATGCAACTTTGTATAGACGACGAGTTGGTTGTTTAAGGTATTTACTACACACTCGACCTGATTTATCTTATTCGGTTGGTTTGGTTAGTCGTTACATGCAAGAACCAAAAGAATCACATATGGCAGCTGTGAAACAAATACTAAGGTATATCCAAGGTAGTTTGAATTTTGGAATACGATACAACCAAGAGAAAACCAAGGAGTTAGTGGGGTTTAGTGATAGTAGTTTTGCTATGGACCAAGATGATGGTCGAAGCACAACTGGGCATGTATTTTATCTAGGGAAATCACCTATCACTTGGTGCTCACAAAAGCAAAACACGGTGGCTCTATCGTCTTGTGAAGCCGAGTTCATGGCTGCAACCTCAGCCGCGTGTCAAGGGATATGGTTACGTGGATTGTTGAGTGAAATAACCGGAATGGAAGAAAGAGTGGTGGTCTTATTTGTTGACAACAAATCGGCTATTGCACTTATGAAAAATCCAGTCTTTCACGGAAGAAGCAAGCATATAAACACACGTTATCATTTTATCCGAGAATGTGTTGAAAGAGGCCAAGTAAAAGTCGAGTTTGTAAGAGGTGATTTGCAACGTGCTGATATTCTGACGAAAGCTCTCGCAAGGATTAAGTTCAAGGAAATGCAAGAGTTACTCGGAGTTGAAGACCTCCCTATCTCGAGCAAGAAATTAGGGGGGTGAATGTTGGGATAATTACTGATCCGAGCCTATGGACAATCAAAACAAACCGAGCACATGGATAATTACTTTTACAATTCTAGTCTAATTAGGACTTCTTATTTGTTAAGGACTATTTTGTTTAATTAGAATTGTAGTAGGATTAGAAAGCATATTCTAAATACCTATATATACCAGCCGAGCTTGTGGTTGGATATATGAAAAACCTATCAGTTGTTTGAGCTTATATTTTCTGATTAATACTAGTGAGCGTATTCTAGTATCTGGTTATCCAGCTGTTGTGTTTCTGTTGTGAACTTCGATTCAGATTTGGGACTTGAATCCTTACCTATCTCTTTAGAAAAATAGACCCCTTTCATTTATGTTCTCTATCTCAGACCATCATCATCTATAGTCCATTTATATTTTAAGAAGAATCGATTAGGTGGTGCTATTGATTCTTATACAGAGGTATATATATATATATATAGTTAGGATCAAATAGGAAGAATAATAAAAATGAGAAGGATAAGAAGTAACCACAACCACACATTTTAGATGAACCTACAAAAGTGGATGCATCTTCCTTCAAATTTTCCCTCCTAATTTGAAATGTGTGGTTATAATTACTTCTTACCATTCTTATTTTAATTATTCTTCTTACTTGATCCCTTCCCTATATATATATATATATATATATATATATATATATATATATATATATATATATATATATATATATATATATATATAGAGAGAGAGAGAGTTAGGATCAAATAAGAAGAATAATTAAAATGAGAAGGATAAGAAGAAACCACAACCACACATTTCAGATGCACCTATTAAAATAGATGCATCTCTCCTTGAAAATCTCTCCCTTATTTGAAATGTGTGGCTAGAAATTCTTCTTATTCTTCTCATTTTAGTTTTTCTTCTTATCGGATCCCTTATATATATATATATATATATATATATATATATATATATATATATTTTGGTTAATGTATATAAGCTGTTTGATGTAATGTCTGAATGAGTTTTTGGATTTTTCTTCCACGCAATTACTTTGGGTCCTAACGTTGCAAGTTATTGGACTAATCGGACTCTATTTCTTCTTAAGCGAAAGTATGTATAACATCTTTTAAATGTGTTAATTACCTTTTCTATGTAATGGCGAGCCACCTAAATTCTGGGATATGCTGCGAACTTTAAGTAATGTTTTCGTTTGTATTTTGTGAGACTGTGTGATAATTGTTTGATGAAGTGATTGGGTAAGAGTTGAGGAGGATTGTCGGAAGGCGGTACAGCTTGATAATAACTCCGTTAAGGTTCAGATTGTTAACTGTTCCCTTTCCGCTTATAATCCTTATATTTAAAACAATTGTTTCTTTATTTTCTCTATGAAAAAGAGGTAGTGCGGAAGGAAGAAATACCATTTTACTTTCACACATGAGCTGGCGAGTTTGGGTAGGTAACATAATGGAAATGTCTCGGGTCTTGGTTGCGAAATTCAGCGGAGCATATGTTACACCAGCGGCTCCAAAATTTAAGTGGAGTTATTTGACAGTGATTGGGAAGATGCCTAATTGCCCATATTGTGTTTGACGAATCGTCATAGGACTAGAGAAAGAGTAGAATGAATGTTTGACTATAATGTTAAGAAGTAAAAAATGGTTTCATGTTATAAAGATTATTTATTTTTGCATAGATAATTCTTTGTATAAGCTGATATAGTTCCTGATGTTGGTATTTTTCGAAAAAGAACTTGCTGCATAGGCGCTTGGAAGAAAAGGAGACATAGGCTGAGTTCTTCGATGAGCTTTTTGAGTCACCGTGATCACTTTGGGAGATGTTGTAGCTTCGTTCATGGTTCAGTTAACCAAAGAAGCTACTGTGAACAACGATATCCAAATGTCAGCCTAAGTCAATCTCTCTCTCTCTCTCTCTCTCTCTCTCTCTCTCTCTCTCTCTCTCTCTCTCTCTCTCTCTCTCTTTTTTTTTATTTAATTATTATTATTATTATATTTTTTTTATTTGCTTTACTTGACTGTTTATTAACGTACAGGAAGCGGAGAAGAACTGGAAGGAAGTATTCAAACTTATATGTAGGTCAAGCTGTTATACAAATTCGCATCAACTAGAGCTTGGGGTCAATTTGTTGCCAGCAAAGTTTTGGATGATTTGGTAGGTGTTGGGAGTTGGTTTTCTTCAAGTGATTCAAGGTTCTGTGTCTTCTATTTCACCTGGAACCAATCCAGGGTACACTGTTTTGATCCTTAGCAGGCAAATTTATGTTTGATTTTAATCATTTATGGGCGTCTTTGAGTCTGAATTAGAGTTTGATTGATTAACTGATGTCATTGGTTTCTCAATGTTTGCAGGCACATGGGTTCCAAGGTTATCTTACAAACCAAATGGTTTTATAAATCGATTGAAATCCAGATGATTAAAGGCCAGTATCAGCAGTAGATGCCGGCGAATCAGAGAAGAAATACAGGTTTTGCAGTGTATAAGAAGCTATATAAGGATTTGGCAAACAACCATGACACACTATTTACTAGCCGCGTTTCTAATATTAAAGTTAGTCGAAGCGGTAACCATGTGGTACGTTCAAAATTTGCTTAAGCATGCTTATTTACCACTATAATCTATAAGACGTATGATTCTCATTAGTTAAACTGTGAATGTCAATACATAAATAACCAGCTTTTGGTGTCACGCATGCATACTCCACCTTTCATATGCTGATGAGGCTTGGTATTTGGGTTAGCATATTTCACGGGTTTATGGGCTTTTTGGAAACTGAACAAGCGTTTAAGCGCATAAGTTTTTATTATTACTATAAAATTTTGTTATTATTATTACTATAAAGTTCCTGAACAGTTTCGGTTTGCAGTAAGATTTCATAATTTTTTATTTTTCATCGACTTTAAAGTCGGTTTTGAGCTACGTACTCTATTATTCTTACATGTGATTTCCATTAATAACCTCATGAAACAGTAAATTGCAATTTGCAGGGTTGCATATTTTCACAAGGCTTAAGAGTTATGGGAACATTTGGATATGTTGTTCAAGAATATGCAAATATTGGGGTTCTGATTTCTAAGAGCAATGTTTAAGTGTATCTGATTCAAGTGCTCATAAATCTAGATTGTTTCTGAGTATTAGTTTTCTTATTTTTTTTTTAAATTATTTGTTTTAATAGGTCAGTAGCTAAAAAGGTTTTTTTTGTTTAATTAGGTTGTTGTGTTGGTAAAATTTTGATTTGAGTTTCTTCACTATTGTAAATTGGGGTCATGGGTAAGCAAAGTTAGAAAAGCACAAAAGGAATTCTTTATTATGATTCAATATAAACTAAACCAGATACGTATATGGGCATCAGTAGTTACATATGATTAAATGTAATTTGAAATAGTTTTTCGGTGCAGGAGTTTCTGGTTGTAGTCATCGAGGTATGGCAACACCGACTTCCCATTTTGAAGATAAAGAGGAGATTCTCATCAAATCTTAAGTAGTTTGGAGTTGTAAGTTGGCTCGAAAAGGATTGGTGACGTGACTAAGTCACAACCAAGAGAAGATTACATCTTGGTCAGTTGGCCGACAAATGTAACACATACAAATGTATACATTCTTACTGCATCGTATTTATACATGGTTATACTAATATAGATTATTTGAACTACTTTGACGCAGAACCAAAGTGATGTCGTTTCCACTGCCCGAGCCACTGTTCGGATTCCACATAAATATAAGAAAAAGGTTTGTTGCGAATATTTTGATTTTTATAGTTTAAATGTAATGATGTTGATTTGTCTAAGAGGCATACAAATGGGCTGACTAAGAACTAAATGAACTAACTGAATTTAAATTTATAGTCACTATATTTGTAAGCGCAAAATTCCTCACAAAAATTTGATTGTTTATATTATTGTTCAATAGAAAACTCTAAAGGGAATGATGATGTTGTTTGTCTATGGCCGTGTGTGCATATATATGCACACACGGTCATAAATTGGTAGAAACTATAGCCTTTATAATAACACGAGCTTTAGTATAAATAAATCATTTAGGTTATATGATTTCATTTGGTGGAAGGTAACCTTTTATTACGTTTATTAACAAAATTTTCTGTCATTTTTCAGATGTCAAATGGCGATGAAGACTGAAATCACATGGATCACTGGATAAGGGGTATGCGGATTTGCAGTCATCCACCACTGTGAGCACCTTATCTTCTTCTTATATTTAATTAGACTTTTGTTTATATTTATTAAAGCTCCGTACATCCCTTCTTCAATTCTATAACTAACCCATTACTCATTTTCACATTTTTGATTTTTTTTCGTTTTTCCTAATTTTTTTTTTGTAAAAGTGATTTATTTGGTGAGATAATTAGTGGGTAATGATTGGATTTTGAATTCGGATATGCGTTTGTGAGATTTTGAAGGCACACAAACTGTTTGATGTTTTGTCTGAGAGGAAAAAAAATAAGAAAAAAAAGGAAAAAAGTTGACTTTATGGGTTGAGTTTTTTGGTATGTTAAAAGGGTGTTTGCCATTTTGATAGTTTAGATTGTTTTGGTGAAGAGTGAGTCATAATGGCTGCTAAGATTTTGCATTCATTGACTGATGATATATTGCGAGACTACATGATAGACTATTATTTGACAAAATCCAATAATGGCTGCTAAGCTTTAATGTGTGGTACACTTTAGGGTATATTTCATCTTCAAATTTGACTATACACAAGATTTTTTGTTATCTGACAAACTCATTAAAGTTTTAACTTTTGATAGTTTAACAATTAAAACTTCTGTAACAGGTCCGGATAATGAAAGGCAAAAACTCAAGTGAGAATAAAGGCTATGCTTTTGTGACCTTGAAGACTCGAGATCTGGATGCTACTGCCATTAAGGAGCTTAACAAAAGATAATTGAAAGTATTGCAACAATTTTAAATCTTTATACAAGCAGGTCATGTTAATCAGATTTTTAGAACAGAAAATCTTACCCGATACTTGATGTAAATTTTATACTGTGTTTTAATGAACTGGCCGTTAGATGTGATATAAGGTATTTTATGAACTTATTTTTTGCGCTATTGGATAAGACGTGTTTTGCGGCTGATCAAAGGTATCTTGGATTTGTGTGTGTCAGGTTTAAATGTAGATATACACATTAGACGGACTGGGGACAATGTTGCAGCATGGGATGAGTCGTGCATTCTATTCCCAGTATTTTGAATTCTGGGTTATTTGAGATTCCCATGGTGGGGCCGATATATGTGGATTTTCTCAAATTACAACTAAAGAACTTTCCAACGTTGGGTACAAATTGTGACAGGTTACATTATCTTGATTAATGGGTCAAAATGTGTTGAGATTGCTTATTAAACTGCTTATCTGATAAGTACTACTTTTTTTGAAGTTAAAAAATTCATTATGATCATCAAATGAAGCTTCAGTAGACTCGAAGAAACCGAAAAAACAATGTTATCATTTATGTTTTCTGTGACAAAACTGACAGTAACTAATACCATTGTGTACATTTGTCTGACTTAACGTGAACATTTATCTTGAATGAAGTACTAATATCGTCAAAAAAATAGAGTGATTGTCAACCTTTAATTTTTCAAAGTTGATGCCAATGTAAGCCTCAATCTGTTCTGTCATGGCAAAAATGTGTTATAAATACAACACCTTGGGCCTTTTTTACACATGGCAAAAATGCAAAAATGCAAGCCTCAATCTGTTCTGTCATGGCAAAAATGCAAAAATGTGTTATAAATACTCATTTGCAGACACAGTCTAATAAAATGGTTTCCAGCAGCAGGTTAATCAAACTTTTTGAACATAATAACACAAACAAAATTTAAGACTTTTTTACACATGGCAACAACAAACGATAAACACGAAAACAAAAGACTCGACACTATCGACAAGGCAATCCCGCGGCAACGCGCGGGTTACCACACTCGTTATTTGTAAAAGTGAAACTTTTTTATCAGGAGGTGTTGTAACACACACTTTTATAAATATCATTCGTTTCTGCTACCAAGCATGGTACCCGCGCAAAGCAGCGGTATACCAATTATGTAGTTTTTGTCGTATGTTGATCATTTAGTGGTATGCAATGATAGTCAGTATATGACGGTTTACCGGTTTGATAGCTCTAAAAAAATAAACATGTGTTTAAATTTCTTTAAAATATATTAATACAAATATAGATTTTCATAATTATATTCATTTGAACTTAGTAAAAATTGAATGTATATGATAAAATTTAGAACTTTAAATTTGTATTATTATAGGTTTGTAACATCCATTTTAATACTAAAATTTAATGTGTCATTAATGCACATTATAATGTTATTAGTGTAATGTAATATTTAATTATATGAATTACTAAATATATTAACACTAGCTTATAAGACCCGTTGACACCGGGTAATGTTTTAAAAAAAAATATAAATGAGAGTATAATAAAAGTAATAAGAGGAAAAACGATGTTGCAAAAAGAAAAAAATTAGTATGTAAACAAAATAAGAAAAATAATGAAAGAAAACAAATATTGAATCTGTTATTTATTAATATGAAGTGATAAGTCAAGTACAATATAGAGTACAATTATTGTAAGTAATAATGTCTCCTACATACATTCAGGTGGTCTTCAATCTTGACAATACAAATTCGTCGAGAACCTAACAAACCATGAAAAGAATGTGTAAGTAAAACTTTTGTGTGAATTACAATAAACATGTAAAAAACAAATTCGTATGACATTAAGTGAGTATCCGAACATACCTGTTGATAACTGATCAAAGACCGTGAAGAACCTCTTTATAGACTACATTTGTAGTAGTCTTTAATAAATTACGATCGGCATCACAAATAACAACCTTCAAACCCTTTTTGCTTTTTACGCGTGAAAGTGCGACATATAATTGTCCGTGTGTGAAAACAGGACGTGGTAGGTACAAACCAACTTTCGAAAGTGATTGTCCTTGGCTCTTGTTTATCGTCATGGCAAAAGAAACTGACACAGGAAATTGTTTGCGCACGATCTTGAGTGGTAAACGTTTATCCGATGGAGTAATTTTCAACCTTGGAAGTATAACCGTATTGCCAAAATGTGTTCCGTTAATTATTTTGGCTTGAATAGAGGCACGCGTTAATTTAGTCACTTGAAGCCTTGTCCCATTACACAAACCTTGTGATTGATTGATGTTTCTCAACAACATTATTGGGACACCGACCTTCAATGCGAGCCTATGGTTTGGGACACCCGAAAATTTTAAACCGTTGATAAATTCAGGTGAAAAGACGGCTTGGTCTATAGCACCACCACGGTCAGTTTTATCTATGTTGTCACAACTAAGATAAACTATTTCTTCACCAGGAAAGGTTTGAAGCAAATGATCGTTAATACTGTCAACCACTTCATTGGTTGGAGCAAGAATGGCCTTTTCCTGGAAGTAAGACGGATCACCTATGTTATCCAAAATGTTTGGGTAAGTGAAATCTATAATAGATTGTACGGGATCATTAGTTTCATGTATTAGAATATCTTCTGGTATATCTATCAAAACCTCTCCGTCGTGTTGTCCTCCAACATCTCCATCTCCTACTTTCAGTATCCATTCGGCAAATTCCTTTATCTCAGCCACATCCTCAGGCCGTGATCCAACCGTAAGGCGCATATTAGCGGTTAATTTTAACACTTTGCAATGATCCCACAAGTACGATTGTTTTAAAGATGCATTAACAATGTCTTGGCGGGAACCTTTTGGAATAACGGGCAGCACCTGCCTAAAATCACCGCCAAATACTACAGTCATATTACCAAAGGGCGCATCAAAAGTGTCGTACCTGTTCTTACGCAAGATATCTCTCAACGACCTATCTAATGCCTCAAAGCACAGCTTATTTGTCATGGGAGCCTCATCCCAAATAATAAGCTTGCATTTCTTCAACAACTTCCCCAAGTCACTTTGCGCAGTTATTGAGCACGTAGAAGTCTCATCAATATTTATCGGAATATGAAACCTCGAATGAGCAGTCTGTCCACCTGACATCAATAAAGATGCAATTCCACTTGATGCAACGTTTATGACTATGTCACCATTTCTTCTAATCCCCGCAGCAAGGGTTTTCCATAAATACGTCTTACCAGTCCCTCCATACCCGTATACAAAATAATTTCCTCCTCTACCATTTGTAACTGACGTCATGATGGTGTCATACACATTTCTCTGTTCCGTGGTTAACGCGGCATATAGAGTCTCGTATTCAGCCTGTAACTCTGATGGATTATAATCTCTCTCAGCAAAGATTAGCCTGTTACCAAAGTCGGCCATGTAACTCTCATCTGGATAAGGAAGTTCTGGAAAAGCTTTCAAACTGGTGCCTCTTGAGCGCATAAGTTGTTCGATAAAGAACAAACAAATATTCTTTTTCTCGTCGTCGCTTAGTCGTAAACCTGTATCAAAATAGCCATACATGAGGCGTAGCTTATGTATGCAAATAACAGTTGTAAAAAACAGTGAGCATTGTACGATATTTATAGACTATCACACATATCGTAAGAATCAGTATATCATTTTTTAGTTGAGGTGACTTGCAAAAAGATGGTCTTTTAACAGGGATGATAAATCACTAATTTGTAATAAGTAACCATTTCCATTCATGTATAAATTTATATAAAAAGTTAGTAACAAAGGTAAGTTGGTGGTTATACCTGGAATGCCTAAAAGAATTCTTCTCTTGTACTCGACGTCTTCTGATAGCAAATGCCAAGTTTGCAACCAAACTGTCAATGGTGTGTCAAGCTCTTTTTGTGACAATAATGTAACAAAAAGGTCGCGCAAATGCTCAGCAGAGGACCAATGGGCTGCCTCTTTAATACCCTCAATATGTTCCTTGTCGTCCTCTAAAAGTCCCGCTGCGTAGCAGGCATCTTTGTAAGTAGGATAAACTACACCGTGGATTTTCCTTATCTCAGCGTGATTTCGACAACCTTTTTGACTGTTTAGTAGCATCCGACAATAGTAACCTTCACCTGCTGATACTGGCACATTATGAATTCTGCCAATTGCATATTGTTTCTTCCTATGTGTCCACGTTCTTTTTGGAACATTCCATACAAATTTTGTAGGAAACTCAGCATATGTTAACTCCCTTGCTGATGGATACATTTCGTTCATATGCATCCATGATTCGAACATAGAAGCACCAACCGTTGGTTTGTGAATAACGGTTTCAAGGTCAGAGTTCTCACCAAATACAACTGGCTGGTCGCCTTCGAGATGAAATGAGAGACGTTCGACATTTGGTGTTCTATAATTTATCTCGAATCCAAATATTCTCCATGCGGCTTCACAAGCAGACAGGTACCTAAAATCATAGAACGCCTTGATCTCGTCAACAGGTTTATCAATCTGTTGACCGTCTTCCGTTGTTGCTGGTTCATACAACTGTGCTGATACTCTATCAGGACCTTTGTTTATGTATTTAAACAAATATTTTATTGATCCCGCCTGATTGCACCATTCAACATTGATGTGGCATTGGTAACGTTTCAATAACACAGCGTTATACGGAATAACAAAACCGTTGTGCAGCTTATGTCCACTCTTAACAACATGGATCCCGTTATCACGTCTTCTGTATACAGGGTAGCCTTCCGAGTCAACAGAGCTGTGTTGCATAAACCTTTTAGGGAAGTGTTTCGTACACCTACCATCATCCATGCAAACCTGATTTGGGTCGTCAACACCACATGGGCCATGCATCATAAAGTCGGAAACTAACTTGTGCAGATCGGGATCCTCATTTTGGTCTGGTATCTCAGCGGATATGTGTTTGTCAATATGTTCGGCGTTTGGCAGTTTGTCATCCTTATGTAGAAACAAACAAACATGTGCGTGTGGAAGCCCTCTTTTTTGAAATTCAACGGTGTATACAACTGCACAATATTGTTGAAATAAACATAATATCAGTTGTAATTCTAATTATACACATTTCGTATAACACTATAATGTTGATGAATGTGCTGTGGCCTATAAGTAAAGAACATACCTGCTTGAACACGTCCGAACAAACGCAACTCTTTGATATCCTTCATCAGCTGATCGAGTTTCATTTTAAAAACTCGAGATACCACATCAGGTCGATCTGCAGATGAAAGCTTATGCTCCCGCATATATCTTTCAATCTCTGGCCATTTAGGGTTGCATGTTATCGTTATAAACAAATCTGGACAACCATACCACCTACACAATGCCATGGCATCCATATAACATTGCTGCATGTACCTTGGTCCGCCAGTGAAAGAAGAAGGCAAAATGATAGGCTTTCCAACCGTGGACGGGTCGGTATTTCCTGATGCGACGCTTTGACGCACATTTGAATACGTATCACACCTTAGTTTAGACTGTTTGGAACGATGAAAAAACATACGCTCTCTCTCAACCATGGCGAACCCATCCACAAGAAATTGCTGGAACAAACGACCTCCACGTATGAATAAATTCTCTGTATTCCGGCGGTCCTGTATCTGATAGGCAAACCACTCACGCATAGTAACTGTTCTTTCGTTCTTTTCAGTTGCTGGTTGTCCTGATTTATTTTTCTGTGGTATTCCTAAATAATACCCATCTTGCGCAGAAGGCATCAACAAAGGGTATTGCAAGGGAAGGTACATAGGATGAAAAATGTTTATACGCTGCAAACCTTCACCAAACTTTTCTATCACAATGTCCCTATCTTCTGCGCATGCATCCAAGTCGCCTACGATAAGTCCAGCAACCTCGTCGGCAGTTGGAAGATTGTATTGTCGTCCACTCTTGCCTCTCTTTGCCATGAGCTTTATTCTAATATTCTGCTCGGTGTCTTCTGTGTAGCGGTCACGTGCCCTTCTAAATGTTTTAACCAAATCACTTGATGTATCCAAAATATCTTTCACTTCATTGATAATGTTTCGATCAATAGGTGTCTTTGAATTGGAAGTGCCAGACGAAGCAGATTTTGAACCACTGTTAATAGAGTAATGGGACAAACATTAGGTAACAGATAATGTTTATCAATCCTTTTTTGTTAAAAATGCAGTCACAATAATAAAACGGCAATCACTCAATTACCTTAAGGCAGCCGCTCTATTGTCGGTTTCGTTTTGCGTGTCATATATATACAACTGTGCGAACTTTGGAGGAGTCTCAGTTTCCGGAAGTAAGCTACCAATACTATGGTACGTTTGACCATGTAAACGAAAAACATAGGGACCTCGTCCTTTCCTGTTGATTGTGTCATCAACCTTGCCACCCATTGAAGTAAATGCGAACATGCTGTTGTACGTTCTAATGTTCTTTCTGAAATTTTCACTTTTGATGTCGTCATTGCAGAATAAATCAACTAACTGTTTTGGAGCAGGAGGTGCTTGTGGAACAGAAATTTTTCCCTTGGAACAGCATATGGAATAAGCTTTTCCCACCGGATTAGGATTCCCTTGTTTTGCTTCTGCTTCCCATAACAGGGCACGGCATTCTTTACACTCGAACGTAGGATCGCCAATGTCATAGTACTCTGCACTCACGTAAAATAATATATTTTAATTAATTTTACTCTAATAAACACCATGAAAATTGTGCAATTATATAAGAATATTACTGACTTATACCTTCAGATATACCGACGTATTTGTCGTAAACTTTCCTGACAGGTCCTTCTTCATCAAGATTGAAAACAATCGGAGTGTGAGACTGTAACGTTGGTCTGGTAGACCTTTTTTGTCTTCTTGAAGATTCTCCTTGTTCGAATGTTGATTTTTTTGTTGCTAAACCACGAATGCCATTTGAAACCCCAGAAGATTCAGCACCTGTTGGACGTGCAGTACGTTGACGGATGACAGGTGTTTGAAAAGTAACTGTGAAAACAAATATAGTACAACCATGGTTAAATTATATGGGTCAAACAAATGCATGAAAACAGTATCTCTAATTTTGAAACGTACCCGTTGAAACGTTAGTAAGTGGAGTCTGTCGTTTGCGTAGTGTGCCAACAGGAGTTAATTGAGGAGTGTTTTTGTTCACAGAATTGGTGCCTATTTATATACAAATTTATTATAACAGTTTCGTCAAAACATAACGGAAAAACAAAGTAAAAAACTGAAACAAAGAAGAAAAAAAACAAATAAGATTCTCTACGGTTGGCTGTGAATCGTATAATATGTACCTTGTTTATGCGTTGACAATGGTGAACTGTTTCTTTGCAGAGTATCTACTGAAGTACTGATACGTTGTGGTGTTATTTGAGTGTTTTGCGCAACGTGAGATGTAGCTGTAACAGTTTCGCATACAAAACACTCATTAACCAAACAAACTACTTTTAAACATAAAATAACAAAAACTAAATATTGTATTTATAGTTTACCATGCTGTAAAGGAGTTGAGAGAATATTGTAAGGCGACACGTTGCATCTATTCTGACCATTGCTGCCTACGTTTGACATTCAAAATAGTATATCAGGCGTTTATATTTTCAAACTGTTGGATAAGTATAGTGGAAGAATATCAGTGACCATATAATGAAAATTTCTTATGTCTTACATATGTATAATATGTAGTTAGGTTACTGTTTCAAAATGCGCTTGTTTTTTTTTCCAAACTATTCATTGGCTGAGTATAAGCTTCAGCTGATATTTCAGTAGATGTTGCAACATAACATATACGTCTAAGATCATATCAAAATAAATAGACAGTAATTTAAGTAATCTACATACATAAGCATAAAGCAATTAATTGATATTGTAGCTATAGTTTACCATTTTGTAAAGGACTTTGCTGACTATTGTAGGACGATAAGGTGCTTATATTTTGTACCCCGTTTCCTAAATCAAGGTTGGAAAAATAAAATGAGGCAGCCATGTCGAATTACACTTGAACAAACTTTATAAACAAACTTATATAAGCAAAATTAGCAAACCTTGATGAATGTGTAAAGGTAAGCTTCTAGTGGCCATTGGCGACAGAGATGATGTATTTAGTCGGTGTGGATGACCTGTGTCAAATAGCAAAGTTAGTGGTAAAGCATGACTATCGAATAGTTTAAAGTAACAACACAGGTAGTAGCAAACTTAATTTTTTACTGCATATAATTTATAAGAAACTAACAATTAGTCAAGTCAGTTAAAGGCTGCCTTTCATGACTCAACACCGACGGTGGTCTGCCTACATTTTTGGTCGATGATGTTGGCTGTCTGTTGGAAACGATATCTACATGTAGAGGATTATCTAATGCATGAAGAAGAAATAGTTACAAAGGTACCATAGATGGAAAAATGTTATGAATAAAAAGTGTAATTCTTTATTGAAGATAATCTTACAATTCAACAATTCTGTCAGCGATACTCTTCTGTTTGTTGAACCGGAATGCACAATCATATTTTGTGCAAAAGTCTCACTTGAAAATTGAGTTGGATCTGGAGACGATTTTAAAATCTTGTTGGACATGGCCGAAGTTTGTCCATTTTTTGGTTTCCTATTCTCAGGATGAGCTGAAGAACGTTTTCTGTTGTTTGGTGGAGTGTTTTCATCATCCATGATGATAATAGATTACAATCGTTTTCTGTGTTAGAGAATTTATACAATGGTATGTTTTTCCGAAACTGTGGTATGAAAATATGTTATGGATATGAAGTTGTAAAGACATTCATTCAAAAGATACTACATACACTTTGAAAAAGATATAATTTAGCTAATGATATGAAGAGTAAATTTTCCAAATCATTTAAATGGAGTAATAAATGTGTCATTATTTCATTTATAGTAAATCATTTAATATGCTGATATTTTGAAGTAAAAAAAAACTTGCTATATGGAAGATAATAATAAAGTTATTAGAAATTCACACAAAGTAACAGTTACAAAAAATCATCAACTTAAAATGTTATTAATAATATTAATTATAAGAATCACATAACCGACCCATAATCTAAATGATCATGTGTTGACAAATGATCATGTTTTAGGAAGCTAAAATATTTAGAAATCATCTGCGTGATGTTAATGCCCGGTATAATATCTTCCCATTGATTCATCATCATCGGACACGTAAGGTTGTTGTAACTTTTTTTCGGCATCTTCATGAATGTAGTTGTTATGAATATCTAAAGAGCGAAATGGTTCATGTGGAATATCGTTGATATTAACCCACACACCATCGTCGTTTGTGTTGTTATTGTTTTGAATATGTGCATCTGCTTCTTCATCAATAAGCGCAAACTTGTGATCTTTTGTACTAAACAAACTGTCTTGTTTATCAAGTAAATGTTCATCATCGCTAAAATCGTCCAGATGGTATACATGATCATTAGAATGAACAAATATTTTGTCATCCTCTTTATCAGCTTGTTTAGACTTAGAGTAAACCGAATTGTGGAATAGTCCACAATCATCATTCGCTTCTTCTTTCTCTTCATCCTTTTTACCACGCCTTTGTGCAGACTTGGTTTTGCGCTTTATCCTCAGCGGTTTCTCGTCATCAGATTCCTATCAAGATGTTTAACCATGAATCATATAAGTTGGTACTATGTAAACAGAATTTAGTAGAATTGTTTGATATATGTTCATACCTTTTCTAATAGGTTTGCAAATTCCTGTAAATCGTTATCAGAAGTAACACGTCCCACAGCAGGGTTGCCATCTTTAAGTAGTCTTCGTCGTTTTTTTGTGACGGAAATATGCTGAAAGGAACAGAAACAACAAAAGTTAGTTTGTAAATGTAAATGTCTTAAACGTTTGAAATGTATATAATAAGAACTGAATACAACATTCAATGATGATTTGCTATTGAACATGGTTTCATACTCGTATATGTTTTATGTTAATGAATTGTATGAATCAGTATGGGATTTATGTAGTTTCAATATTTTATGTATTATAGGAAAGTATATCAAGATATATTGTAAACAAATATGTTTGATTATGAGAATATTTTTTCGATTCTAGCGTTTGTAATAAAATTTGTGTATATTATATTCAAATTTTTAAAGTATCTATTTGGAAAGGATAGTAGAAATAACATATTTTAGTTGTAAATTTGATATGCTTTGAAGGTTATGTTCATTCTCTAAAACAAAATGTGTAAATGTATTTGTTTATGAATTCATGTTAATATTTGTTACTTACATTTGCAAATGCAGATAAATCCTTAAATGTTGCATGTTCTTTGTGAATGGTAATACGCATAATTATTTTGGATGGATCCTTATTTCAAATAAATTTGTAAAAGTCAACATGAATGATGAAAATATTGTAATGGGTAGTGTACTTAAAAAATGAAATGGAATGCTAGTTAACGTGATGAATTCTTTCTTTCACATGACAACCGAGCAGCCCTTCGATTCGCTTCAACATGTCCACTTATCCAGCCGTTTGTTTCCCATCTTCTTAGTAGCCATCTTTGACGATTTGGGTCAATAAGGGTAGGATAAGAATAATGTGCTAAGTATATATCCAGTGCTTGACCAAGTTGAATGTTGTGTAGCCAGCCATCGATATACCATTCATTTTCTATCTTACGAAGACTATCTGCTTCTTCCATTTGAACAGTCGGAACACGCAAGTAGTAAGCAACGACATCAGTGTACTGATTTAGATGGTGACGAACTAATCGTCTAACGTTGCTGTAGGTTAAATTGTGTGTTGAGACATTGCATATCATAATTTCATCTCCGCCCCAATAATCATAAAAAATGTTTGTAGTTACAACTCTACCTCCATGATGAATGCATATGTCAATTGTAGGAGGAGCAACACCCCATTCACTATTAGAATGTAAAAGTAAACGATTAGATATGATGTACATTACGACAATGTTGGGAAATAAACAGAAAAACTTACGTGTAAGCTCTAATCCTACGATTACCATTGTTGAATCGTAGAGGCATTGTAGTGTGTAATGTGGCGAGAATGTAATGTTGAACATCTTTTATAGCGTATTTGACTATACTAATTTTAAAAACGATTTATGGGCATTAAAGTGTCAATTTTTTAGACAATGTTTTGATTGTTTAAAAGTAAAAAAATGATTCCACGCATAATTTGTATCATAATCATAATCATAAATAGATTTCAAAAGATAAAGACAATTATTCTCATTTGAAAAATTTAACATAAATTATGGCGTTGGAGGCGAGCAATATGAGCATTCGCATTTTCCAGGAGGGCATTTGCAAGTTCCTGAACAAACAGGGCAATGACAGTTCTCCTCAATTATACTTTTAAGTATATATGGATCACCGTTATCATATGGATCTACGGAATCATAGTATGTAGTATATCCAGGTTGAAATGGTTGTGGTATTTGATCTTCGTTTCCCACCTTAGGATCGCATACAAAATCGTTCTCCAAGATGGTTGATGTTTCATTTTTCTTGTCATGAACGACTGATGCTTCAAAAAAACCAATAATATCCGTTTTGTCTGCAGCATGATCGTTGGCAGATGATGTGTTTCTTGGTGCAACAGTTTCTTTAACATATGCAAATTTTTGTCCTATAATACATTCAAAGGAATAGACTGTATTATTGTTTAGGCAAATAAATGTTTCGTAAACTAAATTTATACAAATTCGGAAAAATAATTCAGAAAAATATCGATTATGATTCTAACATACCTTCGTCGTGATGGTTTGAGTTTGACATTTCATCTATAATCCTTTACTCCGTAATATGTTAACAATTATGGTTTAAAGAATTTCTCATACATACATTTATAGAATATGAAGGTGACAATATATTAGGAAATGATTTGTTGTATAATTTATTTATTTGTATACAACTTATTTGAAAGTTGATTACACGAAATATTTGTTTCTATACATATTGTTAATTAAAATATAGTTACTTTAAAATGTATTTGTGGCGGATATACATGAAGGATATATGTAAAACAATGATACAATAACGATGAAACGCAATTAGTTCCATAAGTATTGTGAAAGAAAATTGACGTGCTTGTGTAAATGTATAAGTACTAATTACAATTTAAGTGCGAAAGCGGCAATCTCGGATTACTTGTTGGTTGAATGTGTGTAAAAGAGACATAGGTAAGCTATCATTTAAAAGAATAAAGTATAATGTATCTTTTACCATGGGATGAATGTCAAAAAATAAATTATTCGTTTACATAAATATGAATATACGAACATAGGTTCCGGAACATTCTCTAAACAAACAAAATGACCTTTGTGAAAGGATATTTAATTGTAACTAAATGTGTTAGTTACTACAAATTTTGTATACATATTGTTATTAAGTTAACCTCGGTTTACTTTAAAAATGTATTTGAGATCCTATAAATGGAGGATATATGCAAAACAATTATACAATAGCATAGTGTAGATGAAACGCAAATAGTTGCTTAAGTATTATGGAAAAACATATACATGGTTGTGTAAATGTATAAGTACTAATACAATATGTGTTCGAAAGCGGCAATGTTGGATTAGTTGTTGGTTGAATGTGTGTAAAAGAGAATGATGCACCTATCATTTTAAATAATAAATTCTAATTTTTTATTTACCATGGAACGAATGTAAAAAATAAATTATTCGTTTAGATAAAGATGAATATACGAACATGGTGCCGGAACGTTGTGTAAAAGAAACAAAAGAATATGGGTCAAACGAACTTTAATTGTAACTAAAGGTCTTAGTTACTACAAATTTTGTATACATATTGTTGTATAAAAAATTTGTTGTATCATGTTTTTCTTGCATTGACTTTAAAGTAAACCGACTAATGTATGTGGGTCATGATGGTTGGATTATACTTTAGTAAATAATATGAGTCATCCGTAGAATATGAAATATTACATCAAAAATCTTGTCAAGTAATGGCATATTCGTGATCAGTAACTTGCTAAAAGCTATTGCTAATATAAGTCAAAAATTCTAAATAACATTATGAGGTCATCATGTGTGTGTTGGTGACCGGACATTCATTTTATCAGGGTCTCATTAGATTTTTTTTGGCAAGAGCAAAAACAACATACGCATAATATGTCACAGATGCTTCCTATCGTGAATGTCATGATTGTTGACATTGCTTAGTAAATGTATATAATTAACCGGGAGATATAGACAATTAAATTGTTTAGCAGTTCATCTTCATTGATTGGCTACACTAACAAAAACTTTTAAAAAATTGGGTTACCTTTTTTTTTTAATTGTATATGACAAAAAGCAATGTTTGCATGTCAAATGTATTAAGTCCAAATGTCAATACAAATTACTTATACACATCAGTTTCTGCAAATGTATGTATTACACACATCAGTTGGTCTTCAAACATGTAAGTGATAAAATGTTACTAAACAAACCTTGTGTGATTTTGTGAAAATATAATTTAATTACTTATACAAACTTATACAAAAAGTGGTAATTAAATCTACAATATAACGCTTGTAGGCTTGAGTGATGATGCATCGGAAAAATTCAACAAAAACCATCATGACTATGACTAACGTGTATAGATAGGTGTGATGTTAACGGCGGTGCTATAATTAACGTTTAACTACCCCAATAATTTCAAAACACACACTCAACCTGATCTCCTCCATCTCTCTCTTGAAGAATACAGGTTCTCCAAATAATTTTATTTTATTTTTTTTCTTGAATGATCTTGTGTTAATAATGCATAGATTAAGCAGCGATCAAACTATTTTTAATGTTTGTGATTATTGTTAGATTGCAAAACAAAGGAAAAACACGGTTCTGTTAAAGTGAATTACCGATTGACACTGCATGTGAGGTTAGATGATATGAAACATATAAAAAATAGAAGATACTACTTTTAAAGATAGGTATGAGTTATGTTAGAATCATTTTAGTAGGACTTTGTTAGATAGTTAAGCAAGATCTTCCTAAGAATCTTAATATAGGTATTAACATTGTATGCAATTATGGGGATAAGTTTGGCTAAGATTAGTATAGTATAGATTAGTTGTTGCATATGAAAAAGGGTGTGATGCTGTATCAAAGGTGCAAGAGCTAAACAAACATATACTGTAACATGGAGATATGATTAGACAATATGAGGAACAATTTCAGAATGGATGTGTACTTAAATTGTATGAAAATATGTGCGCAGTTGAAATTAGTAATTTTAAATAATTATATGGGTTAAGATATTATCGATTTACTAAGACTTTGTTTTATACTTACTGAATATGTAATTATGCACTGACTATCGGTATGAACATTGTTTGCAACTATGGCGGGAACGTAGTTTGGGTAGATTGTCGTTTAAGTTTTCCATATGAAAAAGCGGGTGATATGATATAATATGGTGACCGGACAAAAATAGGTATTCGTACGGTCAAATGGTTAAATGATTATAGATGTGTGCAACAGTTTAGTATGTAGTAACATATACGAATGTGCATATATTTGTTGATGTGAACACTTGTTGACCCTTTGAACGTATGTTGTTTTATGAAACAGAATGATGATACAGTTTCTGGTTGAGGCAAACCAAATTAACATTCGAACATTACAGGTATTTTGTGGTACGATCAAGTTATTTAATTGAGTTGTTTATTCGAAACTCTTGACATTAATACATGCAGCATGTATTTCAATTACAGCTTCTTCCTACTCTGTTTACGGGACCACTGAAACCCAAGAACAATTGGATTTACTTAATTCATAATGGCGGAACGAAACATAAAGTTTACATAAAGATGGCTGGTGGGAAGCGTTTTAAGCTGTATGAACGTGAGTGGCGAATATTTTTAGATGACAGCAAGTACACGAATGTCGGGACATTTCATTTTATTAGGCAAGAAGAGGACTGTTACTACGTTACAGCGTATACCAATGATGGATCTGAGTGCAATGGATACTGTCTGGATGTCGTAGGTTACAGACAGCGAAGATGCTTGCTAACTGTGCAACACCTTGAACATTCACCGGTAATTACTAAACTCTAATCATTAAATTGAATAACTTGATTACAAATCTCATGAAAATCCATTTAGTAAATAACATTTTATTTTATATAAAATCTGTTACGCAGGACATTCCTAGCGGTTTCTTTACTTCATTTGATAATGATCGCTTTCGCGTTCTTGTGGGTGGAGTGGTTGTAGCAACTGTAGCTCATCGTAGGATTGTGCTGCTGGATGAAGATAGGCATATCCATCTATTCGGTGGTCAGGGATGGGATATTTTAGTTCACGTAGAAAAACTGACTGTTGGCAGAAGATTTGTGTTGACAAACTTGCTAAACAATGCTGTTTCATTCATGCCATTTGACGCAGCTGGTGTCGAGATGCGTCATGATGTTGTAGAACGTATGTACCTGAACTGCAGAAACCCTTTCATGAGTTCAGAGATTGACAATGGTATGTTACTGAAACTGTTTGAATAATATATGTACTTATTTGTCAAGATAAAAACATTTCAATATGATAATTATTTAACGTAAATTTGTTTTTGTAGATAAGAGGATGAAACATATGTGTGCATGGGAAGGACACACCGCTGAACATGACAATGAGAGGGACTGTTTCTACGCACCGATATTGGCGTACGTTACGGACAGAAGGCGGTTGGTAAGTGACTGATTGATATTAATATATAATTTATTGGAACTTGTAAATCTAAGGTTATTCCTTACATTAAGTCTCGTATTAATGCAGAACATTCCTCATGACTTTGTGAAGTCGCATGCAATGTGGCAGTACCACAATGCGTTGCTGCAATACGAAGAAGAGGAGTTCTATGTTGACGTTGATTTGGAACGCCACAATGACAGGCCAAACAGCAAAAATCATGTTACAATCAATTGCAACTGGACAGAGATTGTTAGAGATTGTGATTGGGAAGATAACAAAATGGTCCGGTTCAAGCTTGTCAAAAAAGTTCCAGACGTCGGCGTCTCTTTGCCTTCAGGTAACAAAGTTGAAATTCCAGTATTCCACATGTGTTAAGACATCCGCAATCGTGCGTCAAGAAACTTTGTGTGTGTGTTAATGACTGAACTTGTTATGTCTAACTGAAGCATCATAAATTACGTTTGGATTGCTTATGTCGTATGTTTTGTGTTTTGGAGTGGTTATGAAGCCTGACCGTATATGGCATGAACACTTATTTTCTATAATGATATGCTATGTATGTAATGGTAAATAGATCAATGTTATGAACTTATGTGTAAGCGTTTGTAATATATTTCATCGTATGTTCTATTTTATTGTCAACGTTTATTTTTAACTTGTATGAAAATAAGTGTGCATAGCTTAATATGTTCGATTTGTTTCATCAAACTTAATAGCGTAACAACTGTATTGGGCTAATATAAGAGAATAAGAGCGTTTACATGGGCCTTGTTTTGTTCCAGTTTTTACTTCTACTGCATTGATAACTTTTTAAAGGATATGATATGTTGTTTAAATAGCGATTTGAAATTTGATTTGTCATTTGGAAACGCTATTAGAATATGACATTAATTGACACACCTATCATCTTCCCCGTCATAAACAGATCTGATTATATTAATTGACCTATTCAATGATATTAAGACATGATTATCATCAAGTTAATTTTGATACTATTGATGATAAATATGTATAGAAATAGTTATTTGAATCTCAAACTCTTTTATAACAATAGACATAATATTCATCACAGAAATGGTGTTATATGAAGTTAAATTGTAAGGGCTTGAACTTCAAATAATTTTATTAATAAAAATGACATAACATAAACATGACAATAAAACTTTGATGATGAGAGTTCAATCCTCGTCGAAGAAGTTTAAATCGACAACGTAGTCATCAGTCAAATCGTGACCCATTGCCCGTAATTCATTGATCATAGCTTCTGTTTTTAGCACCTTCGACTTAACGGCATTTAGAATCTTGGCTTGTTCTTCAGGATCCCCACCATTTACTTTAAGCCAATCAAGAAAAACAGATGTGTCTAACTCACCTGCATATAGAAAATTAAATTAGCAACTATAAAGGAAATATATATGATGATTTTATTTAAAAGATGGTAACGCTAGTTATACGACATACCTTTATCATGTTGAGAAGACGATCCTTCTTCAAAAAGCGATGCAAGAAATCTCATTGCATCATCAACTTTGTTATTTGATGGTTTCCTCTGGCCATCATGCAGTGCAGGTTCAACAGTAGGTTGCGTTGCAGGATCAACATCAGCAACGGTTGGAGGATTAACCTTTGCACTTGTTTTAGCCGTATTTGAGTTTTCATGATCTCTGTTTTTAGGGTTTGATGATGCCATGTGTAAAGTCGTATTGGAAGATGTATGTGAATTAGGAGTATTTATATATATTTTGTGAGTATAATTATGTATTTTACACATGTGATCCTTCATGATTGAGTAATATTCTAAATAAGGTTTCAAAATCAGTGACATATATAAAGTTGCTAAAAAACTATAAATAGAAATTGTATCATCAGAAAATATATATGATCTCATTTAGAATCCTTCCTAGTTACCCCAAATGACAATGACAACGTTTACTAAGAATATGAATGCATATTTTCTCATTAAAATGCATGTACTTTTAAAACTTAACATAGTGAATAAGAATATAAAGAGTGAAACATGTCTTATTGATAAAAGAACATTTTTTGGCATTTACATTTCTTATTCAATCAAACATCATCGTCATAACTGTCATCATCCGTAGGAAACGGAGTTGCATCATCATCCTCAATAAAATCGGCCAAATCATCATCAATATCATCGAGAGATTCATCAATATCGGTATCAAGATCGCCTAAACTAATTCCATCCTCATCTTCATTATCAGTACCATTAGTAATCGTATCATTAATGGGAATGGAATTATCTTCAAAGGTAACGTTATCAAAATCATCATCCGTTTCTACGTCCATGAGCCTTGATGGAAGTACATTTGATGAGAAAGTCCTTTGTCTTTTTTGTGATCGACTAAACGTTACAGGTCCATCGTCATCATCTTCCTATGTAAAAGGTAGTGGAACATGATATTAGTCATATATTGTATATGTGTAAAATGAACAATTGTAATAGCAAAACAAATCTATTATAGATGATCAATTCGTACCACATTATAATTGTGTATAGTGTCATGAACGGCTTCTTTTTTTTGTGTTATTGGCTGAACATTTTCATCATCAGACGAAACAATGTGAACAACATTGTTAGTTTCGGAAACATCTTTTTTCAACAATCTTCCACGTTTGCGAGATACGGGGCACTCCTTGAGAATGTAATAATCGGTTAAAAATTGTACAAATTGTTTGTTGAATTTGTTTGTAAAAATATAATATTCATCTTTATTAACGATGACATATGCACGTTCAAATTCTTACCTCATTGTCATCTGATATGTCGATAAAAGATACAGGTTTATCGGATGGATCGAATGTATTTAACACTTTACTGGCTTCCTCTTTTTTGAGAGCCTACATATAAACAAAGATGTAAGATAAAAGTAAAATGAACAAATTTGACTATTTCAAATGTATCGAAAAGTGTATTTAAGTTTAATCACTTGATTTGTCTATGAATATCATAAAATACATACGAACCTTGGGTGACTCGTTATTCACCATAATGTGATTGTAGGAGATTAGTTGTGTGTTTATGTCCTACATTGGTGGCACCTTTTATACACAATGTATACAAAGTTAAGTTAAGAATTGATCTCTAACATACTCTAATTTACTTTTGAAATTACATAGAATTTGTGAGTTGATTACATGAAATAATTTAATTGTATAAACAAATCTTATGCGTATATAGAGTTGACTAACTTGATGTGTGATTTGTTATTTAGTACAAATACAAATATTACAAATATACTTTTAAAAATAGCATTTATATTAAACGTGTATTTACAAAAGGTAATGATTGTTCTTGGTTAAAAATATCCAACTTACCTTGATAAATGACCCGGTGGTAGATGAATTGTCACACACACCTCATTCATTAATCAAGCAACACTGTAGCGATTTCTAACCAAGAACAGGTAATCATCTTGAACAAAATACAAATCTAGTAAATTTATTGTTAGTTTTATGATGATCTGCATGTAAGTAAGAATGACAACTATAATATATTAAACACCAACTGTATATGGTTTAGGTTGATTCTTAACCCTTAAGATGGTAGTGATTTATAGTATGTTGATACATAGATACTTGCTTGGGGTATGGAGTTTCATATTTGACGAAATAGGTTTAACTTGAAAGACTATTTGTTTAGTAGTTTCTATAAACAGTAATAGATATGAAGATTAGTCTTCAAGTATATAGGTTGGTTAATTTTATATGGTGTATGTTTTGTTTAAAAGTTAGTTAACAGAATAAAATATTATGTGGTCCATTATTTTGTTACATGGAATGTATGATATGATTATAGAGTGAAATCATATAATCGAAAGGTTACGCAAAGGACAAAGTGTAGTAATACTGTATAAGTTTTATAAAGGTGTTGTGTTTTTTGTGTATTCGAAATAAGTAGTATGTATAAAGTATCGCTGCAAGACATACAGTGTGTCGATTAAAACGATTTGCGCTTTTGCAATATATATGACATTTTAATGTATACTTATGATATTCATTATTAGTTTGTTTGTAAAGGAAACATAAATTACTATTAGTTATAACATAATCACTTATGACTGTCGTGAATAAACATAAACCATTTGTTTATTTATCATATAGGATATGCGAATTTATATTTGTAAAGTGATTCATATGTTTTAAAATGCATACTTGTTTTGATAATTGTGTACAAATACAGTCTGATTGCTTATATTTGTTTCCAAGGTTGTTGCAAAACGAATCATTTAGCTAATCTATATGTTACTCATAATTTGACAGGATGAGTGTTCAATTTGTGTTTGCTGTAAACAAAGCAAAGTTTGCGAAAAGTCAGGTATGCGCGTAAGGTGATAATTTAAACATTAATAGTCATGTTTATAATTGAATATTTGTTTTATTTTGTTTATGTTGTCAGCGTTTACCATCTCTGTTCACAAAAAGCTTCTACGATGGAACACCATGGCTGTACTTAATACATAATCGGGGAACAAAACACAAAGTCTGGATAAAACAAAGCTCAGAAAACCATTACAAATTGTACGGCGATGAGTGGGTCAAGTTTCTGGAGAAGAGTAGGTATACAGACGTCGAAATGTTGCACTTTATAAAGGAGGAGGAAGACACGTATTACGTAACTGCATACAATCGTGCTGGCGCTGAATGCGGTGGATATGACAGCAGCCTGATAGGCAGCAGGCAGATGAGATGCTTAGTGTTTCAGGGCGAGAATCTTGGACATTCTCCGGTAAGCACACACGAACTATTATCTATTTTGTAACGTATTTTTTTACGTTAAAATATGAAGTTTATAAATATGTGAGTATGTTGATTATTTTCAATTGTATGCAGTTGCTTCCCGGAGATTTCCTGCAAGATATAGTGACAAACGAATTTGATATTCGGATGGGAGGAATGAATTTAGCAACTGTGAATCATCGTCGTGTTCATATTCGAGGAACATCAAATCCAAAAGTTTATGCAAACTTGTTTTACGGAGATGGATGGAATACTGTTGTTGACAGTCAACACCTGGTACCCGGGAAACCAATGGTTTTCACAAATCTTGGTGGTGCAGTGCTTAATATGATTACTTTCGGAAGGGATGGACTTGGTTTAGGCTTTGAGGACATCCCGAGAACAGAATTGGATTTAGCTTTACCTATCTGTCGAGGTCCCCTGGACAAAGGTATCATACGATATTTATGTTACACATCTATACTATATGATTGCATAACTCTAATATTTTGTGTTCACAAATTGCAATATAGATCCAAGAATGTTTCACATATGCGACTGGGCAGGGCATGATCAGCATAGAAATGAAGATGCATGTTTTTACACACCAATGCTGGCCTATGTCCTTGATAGGAACCGTTTGGTAAGTAGATACTACGTATAATTGTTAGTGCATGTCAGTTTCTATGTATTTAATTTTGGTTATGTCTACTTAAAAATGAGAGCTTATTGAGGTGTTGTATTTCATATACAGACTGTACCTGCCAAGTTTGTTGATAAGAGTGAACTGCAGACATTTGACAACGCAATTGTTAGACACGGTGGGATGGAGTTTGCGGTTGACCTGGTGACTGTAAGGCACAAACAGACACGGAAGAGGAAGCCGAGAAAGAACCATCTAACAATGATTGCAAAGGACAAATGGAAACATGTCAAAAGGCAATGCCGTTTCAGGAAGGACAAAATGATTCGATTTCAGCTTGTTGACGTGATGACTGATTTGGTGGAGACAGTTGATCCGGAGTTTCCTGTGCTTGTTCCAATATTTGATATGTGCTGAATGAAGGTGTTCAAGTGGATTTGACTTTTGTTATCGGGATTGTCAGTGGGTGTGTGTCTTTTGAAACAATGTTTAGGTGCCAAGACTTTAGTAGTTTAGTTATATGTTAAGTTGAATAATGGCTGGATACATGACTTGTTCATCCAGTCTATTATCCTAGTAGGTTTAAGGTGTTATCCTACTACGTTTCGTATGTTGACAGTCAGTTCTTATTTATATATTGTTGAATCAACTTCTTTAGACTAATGCAGTCATCTGTTAATTACATTACTTCCCTTTAGGAGTGTGTTTTATTGTTTAAAGTATGCTTGCTTGTCTATGTAGTAAGAATTTTAGTTGGGTTACAATCTCATATAAAACTGAATGATAGTATGTGGGTTAGTACCTTTTTATAATGTTTGTTATACTGACATTTTATATAGCAGATTGGTAGACTTGATTGAATGCTTCAATTAATAAGTTACACATAATTAGGCTTATAAATGAGCCCATTAAATCCAAACAGCCCAATAGATTAATATCTCATGTTCCGGTCAACTGCAAAAGTCCAAAAGCTCAAGAGATTTTTTGCGTGTTTAGAAATAGAAAGATTACGTTTTCCAAGCACAAAACATCTTGAATCTTAGTTCAAACACTATCAAGTCGTTAGGTTCATGCATTATCAAAACAGTGCATGATGATAGTGGTTAGATTATCCAACCTCATGTAACATAGTGTACACAAAATACGTTAACGATGATAATTGATGTTTTTTAAAAAATGCATGATATTTGTCTACTTGATGATCTATGTTACTGTTAAACATGTATAATACCCTAATAATGTTGAATCTGTAGATGTACGATAAAATGGTTTGTTAATGCTTATATGAATCTATCTGTAATTACATTTGTTAATGATGGTAGCATGATAACTTGGTGATGACTTGAATGGCAGTGTTCTATCAGATATATAAGTGTTGTCCAATATGTGATACGATGGGAGTATGCATCTTGTTTTCAGATATAACAGATATGTGACAATGAGTATATATCATATAACAAACTTTTTGTCCCAAAAAGGGTAATTACACATCATTATTATGTAGTGAATCTTTGTATTATGCTTCAGAGACAAAAAGAACTGAATTGATAGTTAGCCAAAAATACAAATGCTCAATACAACTGCGTTGATAGTCTTTAAAAAATACAAATGTCAGTAAATAAAAATGGGATAGTATCATAAATTTTTCATTACAACATATAAATAATACACTAAATGTGCAAGTATACATTTGTTTTGTATGAATACAGAATCAATCAGTATAAAAAAAGGTCTTAACAGCCAAAGTGCCAGGTGATTAGGACTGTAGGTAATACATAAACTTGATCAAGCGACTGACTTGGTTCCATATAATATACCACACCATTACCTGCAAAATGAACAAAACAGCCAAAAACAGGTATATAATGGTAGCTGTCAAAACCTACAAACAACTTTAAGCACAAAACTTATTTCAAATAATTAACCAAAGTACTGATTGGTTATTCTTAATAAGACATTGTCCACAACGTAAAATTAGATCAAACAGTATCGCATAAGTGAGGAAAATAAAATGAAAGACCAAGATAATGGTACGGACAAAGTATTGTTTACGTGGATATCCATCCACAGCTTCCGCTTATTTAAAAAGTAAAAACTCCAATAAACACTACATTCACGGCTTCTCAACTTTAATCTCCTTGTCAAGAACCAACTTTGTCCTTTTGGTAGCACTATTCTCTTCGCCTTGGAGCAAGTCAGTCTTATCCAATGGATCAACCTTCCTTTTTTCTTGAGACGTAGTATCAGAAGACGATTGCTCGGCATTGACAACATCATTTTTTAGTCTGGCGATCGGCGTTGTGTTCTCATCGGTCTGTGACTCCAAATCCTGCGTAAAATCACCCAAATGGTAGGTTAATCATTGTAAGAAGGTATAAAACGTCGCAAGTGACAGTAGAAGATGTGCCATAAAAATGTGTACAATAGCATAAATGAAAATTACTTACAAATGGCGTCACATCAGCAACCTTTAAGCTGGTGGCTTCGTTTTCAGGCTGAGATCCAAATGAAATAAAGAAATGTCTTAGTTTTTGGAACAAATGTCCTAGTACATGAACTTTGGTTAAAACCGTTTAAACATTTAAATTCATTTGTCACCTTTCCCGGTGTAGCGGTAGCACAAACAGATTTAATGATATCGGGATCATTAGACAAACGCAATACATTGAAGACAGGCATCAGCTTTTCTTTGTTTTTGGCATCAACAGCCACCTTAAAAACAAATTTCTTATCAACAATTTCCATAATCTCCGTCGGGAAGACAGCATCAGACTACATAAAGACATGTAAATGAGTGGACAATATAGAATGTACAAAGTGTTTCAAACAATTAGCACTGTTGATGAACAATTTATACCTTGCCATACTTATCCACCAACTAATAAGCAGTTAAGTTATTCAGAATAGCCTGCACCTCATCATTAAATAGACAAACTGATACAGTGCCAGTTTCATCTTGAACCCTCACCTGTAAGCGGAACCTAAATGCAAAAAAGTACACAGGCACTGAGGCACTAAGAGATTCAAACAAATGCCATATCAAAGCCAGTTTAAGGGAAAGCATATACTCACTGGGTTTTGATTGACGTAGCAGCAGCATTGCATTTTGAGCACCACCATTCATTAGGACCAGCAGCCGGTTTTGGTGTGGTATCGGATTCAAGGTCAACAATATCAGAAGACTTAACCAACTTCTTTCTACACACCCTGCATCCGAGGTACCACCAACCTTCCTCCTCTTGGATAGCACAAATTGTAGCGACGATAACGGATGGAACACCCTGCATATATGTCCGGATAAGTTGGTGTTATTTCTGTACAATCGTTTTAAACATGAAACAATGAATTGGTATGCTACATTTCATTACATAACCCAAAAAAAATTTATTGTTTGGAACAGTTTCATTCTACATTTAGGTATAAATCCGGGTATACCATATGTAAATGTGGGATTGTGAAAGAATTTACCTGTTCAACATCAAAAATTTCCGCAATGTTTCTATACATGTATTTGGTGACGAAATCATCTTTTGTAGAATTCTTTGAAGCAGTTGAGATACGTGATGCAGTTTGTTGAGAATCCTCCGTACCTTGAGCAGCCACCAAACTACGTATGGTTAAAAAGACAGAAGTTAGTATCGACCATATGAACGCTAATATATTAATCAATTTAAAAAACATATACAAATATTGGTTTAAGATACCTTTTCCTAAAAGATTCTACATCTTTAAATTCATTGCCAGGTATACAGTCTTTGCCGTTGAAGAGGAACAACCTTGTTCCATTGAAACCATTTTGGATGGCCATTTTTCCTGTTTATTCAAAAACATGTACAAAATATTTAAATGATTTCGGATTTATACCCATTGTCAAAAGTGCACAGATAAATTGACTGAATGTAAACAGAATGTAAACGTACCATCCCAGACTTTCATCATGGCCAACTGGAGGACAGCAATGATCTTACCATGTTCATCGAGTTTATTCAAAAAATCAGCGAATTGTTGAGCAAAACTACCCCACAACGTACACGGCAACTCATTGCCCCTGTATATATGATTGTTATCAATTCAGTAAATACATTGTAAATGTTTATGCATCTGTAAAAAGTTTGTTAGAATGACCTACTCAGCATCAATGATTGTGACGGGTTTCTTCTTTCCAGACCTGCCGTTTTTGTCATAAGTATCCAGGTCATCACAAGCAACAACCTGGCCTATCACATCTGCATAATGTTGAAACACAAACAGTTTCAATTCATAGGAATATCATATCATGTACTCAAGAAAAGACAAATGTATAGAAATAACTAAAACGATTCTACATACCAAACTGGCCAACTTCCTCATTCTTAAGAGATGTAATGTTTCCATATGGACGAAAGTCAAATCCATATCGAGAACCGGTGAAATCTGTGCACTTTTCTATCACAGTGTTCGAAAGAAAGCTTAGGCGGAGTGGTTTATTAACTATGCGGAACTTTGGTTGAATCTCCCCAAGACTATATCGTTGAAGGATGACAGCATTGCCCTCTTCTAATTGATGTTTGAAACCACTGACCAACGCCATCCGGACAGTTGCTTGCATCCTAGTGTTCTGGAAGAAAAAATGTGAATATTTTAAAGTTTAGTACATAAATCAAAACTTCTATACAAAATAACAATTCATATCTAAAATGCCAAAAATCAACAAACATGAGTAGATGCTTGCCTGTTCATCAAAAAACACACAAATGCTACTTAAAAACACACAAATAAAAAGCCAAATTTGAAGCATAACATAAGTAGATGCTTGCCTGTTCATCAAAAACGATCATCTCCATATTAACAATATTTGGCTTGCTAAACATAGGTTGCATCCAAGTGCGAAGAATACGCACTCGTAACTTGATGTTGTCCTTAACAGGTGATAAATCGTTGATATACCCAGAAACAAAGGTTGCCATTGCTTGATTTGATATTCAACGCTTAGGTAAGACAATGAGGTGTGCATCTTTATCAACACGGAGATCCTTAATTTATACAATGTGTGTCGCCCTGAAAATTAGGGATCATATGAATCAGAAAACTTATTTTGCATACTCATATTCCCAAAATTAAGATCATTACCAAAAAGAATAAAAAAGGCCCAAATTGTTTTTAGGGTTCTTGTTGGACATTATATCAAATCATTAAAATCACTACAAAAATTAACATAAACCAATAACAATTTAAAATGCCAAACGTATTAAACCAAAATAACAATTAAACCAAATAACAATTAAACCAAAATCAAGATACTTACCAAATAAAAATAATGCCAGCGATTCAACTATTTTGAGAGGTGATATATGCATTCAATTCCAAACGTATTGCGCAAGAATTTGACATATTCAATTTTTGATTGAATGGTTGTAACGCAGAATTGAAGAGCATAATTAGTTTCCAAAAATTTTTAACAGATGAGTATTGAAGAAGGTTTACAATCACCTGTTATATTATTGTGTTAAAAGGATGCATTGGGGTGTTGTACAAAGTAGCTAAATAAGGTAGTGTTTTTAATAATAAAATTTAATGCAATGCTTTAGGGGGGTGGTACAGTATTTTAGTATATTAGATAGTATAGATGTGTAAGCTTAAAAAATTAAGACTTCTATTTATTGTCTCAAATGCATTATAGATAGTTATAGATAAATTATAGATTATAACATACACTTTTATCTTAAATTCCAATACACTTTTACCTTCACAAAGTGCCTTTCATTCCTATTAACATTCTTATGGATCCCAGTATGAATTCCGACCGTGATTTTTATGATATATACTCCGAATATGTAACTAGTAAGTATATGCATCTTTTTCATGTGTATGGACAATTTCAAGCAATAGGTGATCAAGAAGTCGAGAGTTCAAGTCCATTTTTTTTAACAAACATAGCAAGTGAGCAGGAGGTTGCGGAACAACATTTTTGCACGATTATTTTTGCGAGCATGCCGCCTACATACTCAGAAAGGAATTTTGGGCAAAGGTACCATATGAGTTCTAAAATTTTGAAATAAAAGCCGATGATATTAAGAATTACAATTTTGAACATATATATGAATACTTCCTGTTTTGTAATATGGATCGTATGAGTATTACTTTATGCACGTCGGTTATACACTAATTGGCATGCAGCTCATCACTCGACGCATTTGACGAGTATTTGCAAATTAGTAAACATTGTTCACCGGATTGTTTAGACAACTTCATTAAATGCATATATCTCCTATACTTGCATGGTTTTTCACTTTTTCGAGAAAACCGTATTTTAATGCCATCCAACACATATATGCACACAGTGGCGGACCCAGGATTTTCGATGGCGGGGGGCAAAAAAATTTTTTTTGATAAAATTTGTGATGAATTTTAATAAAAAGGTCATAAATTTTTTTTTACACTAAAAACTGATTTTTTTTAGATTAAGATAGAGATCTAAGGTTTTTACATTGTTTGATGTTAAGGTGGGGGGCAATTTGATTTTATAATGGGGTGCATTTTAATAAAATGGTCCTAAAAAAAAATTTTACTCTAAAAATTGACATTTTTTGGCGAACCATGGAGGGCACCGCCCCCCCCCCCCCCCCTAACCTCTATGTGGTTCCACCCCTGTATGCACATATATGTATTGCATGAAGAGAAATATGGACCCGTGGGGATGCTCGAGAGCTACCTGTATGCATTTGGAATGAACAAAATGACCCGACAACATTACAAGGACGATTCAAAAGGGTGATCATAGTAACCCAACAATAATGTTGAAGGCATTACACGGACAATTTAATAGTTTAAGAAAATGCAAGAAAAGATGTTGAACGAGATTACATAGTCTTTCAAGGTTGTTGGGGAATTTACAACAACCTGCTCGTGCATACAATGTAAACAAAATACGAAGAATCATGTATTCTTACATCATATTTCATAACATGATATTAAAAGATCCAAAAATACGTGATTTGTGAATTTAACGAATTGTTCGTTAATTCACAACCGAATGTTAAACGTACTTGGTAAGAAAGATGCACCAGAGAATTAAGGATGAATAAAAAACCTTTGAGAATATATTGTGGAGCACCTATAACAACTTAATCACTAGATTGATATTAGAAGTTAATCCTTTGAAAAGTTGCAATAAGTTAAAAAACAGTGGACATAATCAGTCGTATTATTTCAGCTGTACGTACGGCTCTATGATCCCTCAAAGATTATCGACCACAAAATTTGCAACAATTTCTTTATCCTTGATTTCGTAGGAAAAAAAAATCAAAAAACAACTAACATATAGATTACAGCTACATAAAAGAGTGGTTTGCATGCTTAATTATGTGTATAAGATGAAGATATCATTAGAACATACTGGTACGCATGGATGGTAGCCATGGCGCCATCCGACCAGCCCACCCTATGGTGCAACTCAAACATCATGGTTGGCGCCGTCGACTCTTGTGAGATGGTGATCAGCCCACGCCACAGGCTTTTTTTTAACGTTTGATAACGGGCAAATAATGTGGACGTTGGGTGATTAAAAGTTGTTTTTTTTGGCATTAATACCCTTTTTTAGTTTTTTATCTTATGAAAATTCTATAATACCCCATTAATTTTCTAATACTTACACACACTTCCACCTTCATTTCTACATCTAAACTTAACAATACTTCTCTTATTTCTACCTCTAAACTAACTAAAATGAATCCCAATCAACAATGGATCAACTCAATACTTGCCGACCAGCAAAACCAAATACCAAATTTCTCTTCTTCCTCTAATCCAAACACACCAACATCCAAACACCAACCAACTTCCTCTGTACTTTCCGGCCAGCAAAACCAAATAACAAATTTCTCATCTTCCTATAATCCAAACACACCAACATCCACAATTTTTATCACCTCAAACACCAACAACCTTCCATCAATTTGGCTCACCATACTATGAATCCGGTGAACACGACTATCATCGAGGCGGCCATAAAAGAATTCAGGTCTAATATTATCCCAAAACCTAGTTTAGTTTATATACTTTTATTTTTATGTTTTGTTTTTTATTTAATGTACTTTTTTATGTCCTTTCATTATTAATTGAAATTTAATTTTAGTTTAATGTTTTGTTTTATTTGAAATATATATATATATATAAAAAAAAAAGGAAAAAACTATATGGTCCATGGGTGTTCCATGGCACCAAAAATGATATTATAAGAAGGAGAGTGTTTAGTACTGAGTTATAAGTTATGGTGTGTAAGAAAAAGTGCTGAGGTGACAACATTTTTTTTCATAGCGCCAGACCCATGGGTGATGGGACTATGGGTACCTTGTGCTCTTAGAGCGCACGGTAGCCTTGACTATTAGTTTTGGTGCCATCCGACTTGCCCACTTCATAGTGCCAGATGGATACCGTGAGTGACGCTATGGCTTCTAGCGCCGTGGTGACCAGCCCACGCGGTGACACCACTTTTACCCATGACATAACTTTTGTTGGAAGGAGAGAGTTTGTTTTAAATTATAGGGTTTGATGCTATAGCAAAAAGTGTTGACGCGACGGCACTTTTAACCATGACATCAAACCCATGATATCATAATTGAAAGAAGAAATTGAGATTGAACAAACCTGAGTCGTGGTTGATTTCAAAACTGAAATCAATAATCAAAATCTGTAAATCGAAACAAAAAGTATTTTCTAATTCACCAAAAGTAACCTAATTTGGATTAAAATCGAAAAAAATATACCTGATAATGATATTGGTTGATTACTGATGACGCAATACAGATTTTGAATCATCACCAAAAGTATTTTCTAATTCACCAAAAGTAACCTAATTTTGAATCATCACAAAAATAAGATGATTTGGTGATTTTCAACGAATGAATCGAGACTTGTTTTAGGATTAAGATTGATTTCTTGTTTGAAACGTATGTGTAGTTTAATTTTGGGCAATACAAATTGAATTGATTGTGTTACTGAAGATCAAGATTGGGAGTTTGGTTGAAAGTAGGCGTGTGTTCTTGGTTGTGTTTTGTGTGTGAGGCGTGTGTAAATAAATAGTTGGCATTGACACCTAATTAATTCTTGCTAGCATGGCATTTATGTCTGCTAAGTGGCATTTGTGACTTGGCATGTTCCTCTATTATATATATATATATATATATATATATATATATATATATATATATATATATATATATATATATATATATATATATATATATATATATATATATATATATATA
>BPTQ01000006.1:46179639-46417852 GCA_019973895.1 Chrysanthemum seticuspe | reverse complement strand
GTACTTTTTCCTCTTTTCACTTCTTTTGTCTGCAGGAAGGCAGAGGTTTCTTGTTTGTTTTTTTGCAGACATAAGTGCTTCATTTCACTTCTTTTCTCTTCTAAATTTCAGACATTATCTTTCACTTCTTGCATCTTCTTTCACTCCTTACCTCTTCTTTCACAAACCTTACATCTATTTCTCAATATCTTACATCTCTTTTACATTTCGGTCTTTTTATTTACGTTGTCGCTATTTTTTACGTTTTCGCCCATTTTTTTACGTTTTCGTCTTTTTTTACGTTTGAATCCGTTTTCTTACGTTTTCGTATTTTTTCGTCCGTTTTTTTATGTTTTTTGTTATTTTTTACGTTTTCGTCTGTTATTTTACGTTTTTTACGATTAACCCATTTGAACCATATTACAAAAGGATTTATAGCGCAAAAAAAGAAAAAAAATAGAAAATAAAAGAAGTACTTCAATAGCACAAAAACAAACGGTCTTCCATGCAGATGAAGACTTTAGATCTACCTCTTCTTCTGCAGACATGGTTTGCAGATGAAGAAGTAAAAGCTCTGGAAAAAACAAACGACACCTTAGTAAGCTAACTACATATAAACATTCAAGTTTGATCATGCTTTTTAAATTCAACATACATTTATCCTCTAAACCCCTATCGACATCTATCATTGATGTTAGCATCTAAATCCCTTAAAAAGTTCATATCAATTTATCAAATAAACAACTCCAAACACTCGTTTAGAAGCTTATTTTTCACCAAAGCACAAATAAGCTATTTTTATAAGCAATTCCTAAGACCCCCATAATCAACAATCTCAGAGTAAAACAATAACATCAATAACAAAATTAAGCATCCAAATGGTTACCTGAATGAGCGCATCAGGCGAACCAACTTCATTCTTGCAACAACGTACAAATTGATTATCATTCACAAGATTAAGACCAACAAATTTGTGGTCAACTCCGTAATTCATAATAATATAAAACCCATATCGCAAATAACGGTTCACAAAAAACCCCTAAATTTTAGTGTATAAAATTTAGGTATTTTTTGATTTTGTGGCTCAGATCAAGAGGAGCCATACATGATTGGTGGGAGATCTGGAAGGATCTGTAAGAATGAATGAAAAAGGAAGAAGCTTCAAGAAGAAAATGGAATGATATGTCATCTATGGTTTGGGCGGTCCAAAACACCAGCAACCAAAGAAGAAAGTTAATGGGCACATCAAAACGACATCATTTAAAATGCGCCATAATATATACGCATAATGAAATGTGTTTGTTTTAAAGTAAAATGGAAATAAAAAAATGGGACCCATAACCAATAAGGGCCCTTTTGGTTCGCTGGAATCCGTTGTAATATGTTGTAATTGTAATATGAATTACATTATAATCTTGTTTGGTTGGCAGAATGAATAACATTTTAATTCAGATTACATTACATTGGGTGTTTGGTTTGCAAGATAATGTAATTGGATTACAACCAATTACGTCCAGTGATGTAATTCAGATTACATAGCAAACTTGATGAAATGTGTTGAATTACGGTGTAATTCAGATATTTACCAGTAATATATCAGTATTTATCTTTTATCGTTATTATTAATTATTATTAATATATTATTTAATTCTAAAAAATAATAATAATTATAATAATTAGTTTTATATTATTACTTTTATATTTTATATAAATATCTAAATATATAATTAATTTTTTAATAATTAATTTTATGTTAAATTTATGATTTTTATTTCGTATTATATTTTAAAAGTATTATTATTATTATTGTTATAATTATTATTATTGTATTTATTATTATTATTATTGATTTTTGTTATTATTATTATTATAATATTATAGTTATATAATAATAATAATTATTATATTTATTATTTAATATTATATTATTATTAGTTTTATTAGTTTTTATTATTATTTATTATTATTATTGGACTATTATTATTATTATTATTATTATTATTATTATTATTATTAGGTTTTATTATTGATATAATATTATAACTATATTATAATAACAATAATTATTATTATTATATTTATTGTTTAATACTATATTATTATTATTATTATTATTATTTATTTTTATTATTATTGTAATATTTTAATTATATTATTATTATTATTATTATTATTATTATTATTATTATTATTATTATTATATATTATATTATTATATTTATTATTTAATATTATAATATTTTTTATTTTATTATTATTGTTATTATTATTATTATTATTATTATTATTATTAATTTTTATTATTATTATAATATTATAATTATACAACAATAATTATTATTATTATATTTATTATTTAATATTATATTATTATTATTTTTTTGTTAGTGTTTATTATTTATTATTTATTATTATTATTATTATTATTATATTATAATTATATTATAATAATAATAATTACTATTGTTATATTTATTGGTTAATTTTTTTTATATTATAATTATAATATTATTATTATTTATTATTTAATATTATATTATTATTTTTAGTTTGTTATTGTTAATTATTATTATTACTATTATTATTTTGAATTACATTACGTTGCAAGTTAACCAATCATAATGACATATTTTATCAATTACAAATACAATATATTACAATTTCAACACATTACAATTCATTCAATTACAATTTCTTCAAAAATCTTTTGCGAACCAAACGCACCCTAAGAGTTATTGCTTTTTTGTTGGGTATGGTGTTTTAGTTATTGATGTGTTATTGGAGATGTGTTGAGGTGGCACATCGATAAGTGTTATTCGTTAGTAACTGCACCTAGCTCTCTTATAGTCAATAACCCCAAATGCATGTACTAATAAGTGATTCCAAAGGTTTAATGTTAATAATATGTCATCTCATTACATCGTATTAAATCTTGGTTGAGAGTTCGTACAACGTGACCTATTGTGACTAGCTTGATGGCATACTCCACATCTTTTCGGTTCGTCTGGATAACGAATGTCATTATGAATTCAACTTGATTTCTTCATTCCTCGACTAACACTAATCTTCGAGTGATTTGCTTTAATCTTATAGCCTCCATCTAACCAATAATCAACATGGGGAAGTGGAGTAAAATATGAAAGATATTGTTGCTTGAACGTCGTAGTGGTGTAAATGGCGTGAATAATGGCAAGAGGGTTGTCCCCTCTATTGCGGCAAACAACACGAAGATGCGAACACGGAAACCTTTCCATTTGCCACTTACACCCATGTGCATGTTTGTTGAAAATAATGGGCAATGTGTGTATTTCCACTATCATTTATACATAACTTCGTGACGATCTTGTAGACACCTTCATATTGTGAGTTTCATTCATCAAATGTCCAAAGAGTCCCAAAAGTATCATCATTAGGCAATGAAAATTATACATATGGGTTAAGTCTAAAACTACGAAGGAGATCAAGAAAACTAGTATATTTGGGCATCATTACATGCTCATAGATAATTTGTGTGAGTATGAGAAAACTACAAAGTATGAAACAAAAATGTGAAAAATTTAGTCTGAATATGAGAATCTTCATTGAATAAAGAAAAAACAATTGGTTAAATGAGTAGTTGAGATTTGTCTAAAATTGACAAGTGTTTTATGAAGACATGTTAATATTTAAAGCTTTGAAAGACAAAAGTGTATAAAAGATTTAAATAACAACAGTATCTAGCATAAATTTATTGTTTGTCATATATTAATTTTTAATTCCCAACCAACATCATACATTATAGCCGATGGGTTTACCTTTTTCACTGTATACGTCATATAATCTAAATTTGCTTGCTTTACATTCAATATAAAAAGTTATTTGTGATAGTTGACCCACTAAAAGATATTTGCTTACATCACAACAACCGGTTTATTTTACATACTAAATTTTTTTTCACATAACAAGGGACTCATCTCTACCATCCATCTAAAAAGAAATCAATGGCTGATATTAAACGCATTTTATTATTTCACATATTTTTTATAATTTAAATATCTCTTAAACCGTTAATCGTTAAGCGAAACTATTTACACCGTCGTGACGAGCATTTAATTATTTTTCTATAGACGGGCACTTTGATATACTTTCGAAAAAAGAAAAAAAAACATTTTTTTCACGTTTTTTCGTCTTTTTTTGCTTTTTTACGTTACTGAAATTTGCATGAAAAAAACATATATGATTAAACACTAAATTGAATATCACATGTGATATTAGTGTTAAATCATATATGATATGTAATATCACATGTGATATGATATGTATATCATATGTGATTTTACAATAATATCACATATGATATTACATATCATATATGATTTAACACTAATATCACATGTGATATTCAATTAGTGTTTAATAATATATGATTTTTTAATACAAATTTCAGTAACGTAAATAAACGAAAAAACTTTAAGAAAACGTGAAAAATACGAAAAATTTTTTTGTCGAAAGTATATCAAGGCGCCTATCCATAGAAAGATAATTAAATGTTCGTCGCAATGATATATATTTTTTTCGCTTAACGATTAACGGTTTGAAATATATTAATATTTGAAAGAAAAAAATGATGAAAGGGAGTTTTTTAAATTGTTGGGATTAATCCAATTCATTAGATCAAATAAAAATGGAGGGTTGAGATTAATTCCTTGGTATGTAAACAATCTTTTGTGCTCAAATGATATTAAATCTTAAAATTTGAAAGGAAACTTTTGTTCAATTATTGCTGCATTTATATCTTTTGTTTTTTTCATAACAATAAGGGTGTAAAATGAAGAGTTCAAAAGAAGAAGAAAAAAAATGTATAAATAAACTAGGGAAAATGGTCTAAAAAAGCATCCAACTTGCCACTTTTTTCTTTTGTAGGCATTGAACTTTTTTTTTCTCCTAAAGTAGTCAAATACTTTCTTAATTTTCCTATGGTAGCCTCTAATTAAAAATTAATTACATAAATTTACATAAATCGTCCCTGTGCCTATAAACAATTACACCATTCATCCTTGAGTCAATTACATAAAAGGTCCTTGTGGCTCTAATAATTTACACATTTCGTCCTTGTAGCTATAAACTTAAACTAATCCAGGCAGCCACCATCCACCGTCTGCCGCCACCATTCGCCGCCTGCCACCACCATCCAAAACTTGTATACTCCCTGTCGTGGGTCTCTTTGTGGTGAGTTCCGGTGTGGTAAATCTTCAAATAATCACCATCAACTAACAAACACCCCCTCCCCCCCCCCCCCCCACGACATCACCACAAAACCACCACCACAACCACTATCACACCACCCAACCACCTTATGAGTTGAAAGTTGCAGATAGCATCAATGAACTCAAAGCAACAACATTCTGAGCAACAACATCAATGAACTCAACGTTGCAAATAACATCCTGCAGTTAGTTTGCATAGCAAGCCTAGAAGAAGACATGTAACCATTGGATTATGAAACGGAGGTGTTGATGAGATAAATCCATTGTTACTCACCAGAGCTAGGGTTGTGTAAGAGTTGTACATGATCAACAAGTGTTTAGTAGTATATAAGAACTGGAAAAAGAGACTTGTTGATCCATTAGTATATGATTTGATATCTGATGGTTTGACAAGTGCTCTACATATATGTAAGATTTGGCACGACTTTCTCGTCCCAAACTTGCACACAATGTCGACCCAAAGAAAAAAAGGCACGACATGTCGTGCCTTTTTGGTAGACCCTATTGTGTTGACCCAAAAAAATTTGGGACGACATTTACTTTATACTTTGGGACGACAGATGTTGTGGGGCCCAAATAAAATTAAATCTGAAAATCTGATTTGGGACGACAATGTCGTACCTTTTTTTTTTTTTTTTTTAAATCTTTTTAAATTAACCTAAAAAAGTAATTAAATTGCAAAACGGCACGACATTGTCGTGCCAAATTGTATACACACGTGGAAATTGTATACACACGTGGAAAAACAGGTGGCCACTTTGTGCAGAATGGCACGACATGCTTTGTATATTAGGGACGACTGGATGGGCAAAAAAAAATGCAGGAAACTGCATATTTTCCAGATTTTTTCCGGATTTTTTTCCGGAAAAAATCTACCAAAACAAATGCAACCTGTAATCAATCACAATCCACAATACCAAATCGACAATATGATACAATACCAAATTACTAAACGGATTGAATAACATTCCACAATTCTACGATACCATTTAACAAATACGATACAAAGTAAACTACTCTTAAACTAACAAGTCTCAAACTAACATGTCTCAAACCAACAAGGCGCAAATTTCCTAAATAACATGTCTCAAACTAACATGTCTCAAATTTCCTAAATAACATTCGACAAATACAATACTATTCCATAATATTAATAAGTCTAAAATACACAAACTAACTTCCCGCCTACTCCTCAAAGAACTCGCCGCCCGAATCGCCGCCCGATTCGTCACCCGACTCGTTGCCCGCCTCATTATTATCCCCACTATCATCATCATTATTATTCAAGTCATTATTATCAATATGATCATTTTGGCTCAAATGGGGATTATTTTGTGAGTTGTACCGGTTAAGGTCTGGTGGCGGCATAGCATAGTTCGAACTAGTACCTGGGCACGTGATAGAGTTTGGAAAGGTGGGCCGATAACAACCGGCAAATGCATTATTGGGGTTGAAAGTGGAAACTTGGAAACCATAAGGGCCGGGAGGGGGAAAAGGGGTAGGAATGGGTACCGAGGGAAAGGGAGGTGAAAATGGATTACCTTGTGATGAGTTGTAGTGGGACAAAAAATTCTGAAGGTAAGATCCGTATGTCCCAACTGCGGCTTGGGCCGCGACAGCGGCTTCCTTAGCCGCGGCAGACTCTTGCCTAGCCGCGGCAGCTTCTGCCTCAGCCTGACGAGCCCGTTCTTGAGCAGCCTTGGTTTCCCTCATCGCCTCTGCCATATGCTCCCTAGTAACATAATCTTCAGTAGCATGCCCACGTGTGAACCTGCGAGCGGTTGAGCCACCACCAGGTAACCTCCTGCCCCTGCCTGCCCAGTTCTGGCGGTTATCACTCGGAACTACACGCTGCAATATTTCCAAGCTGCTCATGTACGGGATGAGACCGGCTCTGACTTGCTCTTGAAGGGCCCTCATCTCATTCTGTGTAATTTCCAAAAAAAAAAAAAAAAAAAAAAAAAAAAAAAAAAAAAAAAAAAGTTAGGAAAAAAATAATAAATGAGAAGTAACTTAATATAATGACGCATGTTAAGAGATAAACTACTTACGTAAGCCGTCTCGTTCTCTCTCGTCTCAAATGTGCCATCTTTTTTTGAATGGCCTCTCCTCCAGGTTTCAAGCAGGTCTTCATTTTGATTGTTATTGTTGACCCTCTATACATACAATATAAAATAAATTGATAACGAGGTAAATATAAACAATATAAAAACCTTTAAAAATCACAAAAATTATAACGAGTCTTACATGAATGTTGCGTCCTTGAACGAACGACCGTCGACCTTGGTAAGTTATAATCTTGTTTTTTGATCGATTTTCTGCATTTGTGGTCGATCTTGCCATCCGTTTCGGGTCTAACCACCAGTCAACCAACATCTCCCATTCCTCTTGGGTTCTGTTCCCCCAGGATTTCTTGGGTGGCGGATGTGCCTTTGCCGCCGCGGGTGTCTCGTGGATATCAAAGTATCTAGACTTGAGCCTGTGTTTGTATTTTCGGAATAGCGTCCTCTGCTGTAACCATAGCCCAAGTCCTATCCTTTCCCCCACCGTATAAACATTCTGTCCAACCGTGAATCTGGTCTCATTATTCAACCAAGGCGCCAGGTTGAAATAGGTCTGCAAAAAAGTATACGCATTTAAACAAACACACAATTTAAATATAACAAGCATATCTAAACGGTTAATAACAATCACAATAGAAATAAAATAAACAATAAATATAACCTGTAGGGTCGGCATTATATGCGCCTTATAAGAATCAGGAATTTCTTCCCAATCGGCATCAAGGGGAAGTGGCCTCACTTGTTCCCCCATAAGACTACTTAACTGCATTGCATGAGTGCCTACCGGTGTGAAGGTGCCTTGATCATCGGTATCAAAGCCTATAGGCAAAGGCTGTCCGTTATTTTCCCTAAAAGCCTTCCTTAAGGCCCGATTTGCCGTCTCACCGGTGATCATTGAACCTACAAATATAAGTTATTAAGTTGTGAAAATATATGTAAAAAAATTAGTTTTATCAATAAAAATTATATAATAATAAAAAATAAAATAATAAAATAAAAAATCACAATTTGTTACCTGCGCAATAGCCCGGCAAAGTAAATGAGGGCCGTCTTGGTGGATCACCGCCAGCATCCCCGCCGTGTGATCTAGGTTGTACACACGCCATCTGTAAAAGTACAAGTAAAAGAACACATAATTTCGTGGACCAATTAACACTAATATACACATTCATATAAACATATAGTAACAATTTCATTCAAATTACAATTTAAAAACAATGATTGTCATAATCAAATTACAATTCAAAAACAATTAATTGTCATAATCAGAATCATCACTAGATAAAACTTCTTCAACAACAATAGTGGGGTTCACTTCATCATCATCAGACACGTCAATATCATCATCATCATCAAGGACATGGGCAACGACGTTATCTTCATTAGTAACAAAATCAGCATCTTCTTCAGCAACAACATCTGGTGGGGCGTCCACTTCTGCTGATTCATCATTTACACTCAAATTCGCATACTCAAAACCAGTTAAACCAACAGACAATGCAACATCAGATGAACTGCTACCATGTATAACATCCTGATAAGAATCTACCACATCCCCATGCCAGATCTTCCGATGATGAACATCTTCGACAACCTTCCAATGAGGTGGTCGTCTAGCAGGGTCTTCAAGGTAGAAGACTTGTGTTGCTTGTGTCGCAAGAATGTATTGTTGATTTCTAAAAGCATCCCGTTCAGTCAAAATATGATGTATGCCATGATCAATGTAAGAACGTCTGGAGCGTGGCGTAGGGTTAGTAGGGTTACGGGTGTCGAACCATATACATCGGAACAACACAACCTTACGGTTGCCCATATAAGTGAGCTCTAGAATTTCTTCTAGTTGACCATAATACATAGCTCCATCAGGCCCGGGTGTTGAAACTCCACTGCTTTGAGTGGTATGAAGTTTATCGCGCTCATGCACCAAGAACTTCACACCGTTCACTATGCATGCGGGGTATGTACTTGCACTAGATGAAGGTCCACATGCCAAAGAGAGTAACTCGGGACTACAACTTGGGTCTTTTGCCACGCTCTTTTCACGAATCTACGAAAGAGATACAAACAGATTTAGATGAGCAATAACTCTGGACTACAAGGTAATATATCTAATGTGTTTACCTTGTGATTGAACCAGGGAGGAAAACTTGTTTCCACGGTATCGTTAGGAAATTCACTGCAAAAAGGTAATGAATAAGTCATCGGAAACAAATAACTTAAGAAAAAAAAAAGTTCTTCAAAATATAAAAAATAAGAAACGTACTCTTTGTACGCCAGGATGTCTGCTTCTATTTCAGGACTGTTGTTAAGTATAAACCATACAACTGCCTGCATAACATCTGTATTCAACATGGTCGGGCGTTCTCTACCCACCGGTTTGCCTACGAACTGGAACACCTGGAATTTATTTGGTTGTTCTGGAAAACCGTCATCATTTCTGTCAAGACGATTAAATCTTGTCTCGACATCCTTAAGATAACGCGAACAGAAAGTTAATGCTTCTTCTGCAACATAACCCTCTGCTATAGAACCTTCAGGCTTAGCTTTATTTCGGACATAATTTTTTAGTTTTTTCATGTATCTTTCAAATGGATACATCCACCTGTAGTAAACAGGGCCACCTAGAATAGCCTCTTCAGGTAAATGTATAACCAAATGAATCATTATGTCAAAAAAAGCAGGAGGAAATATTTGCTCTAAATTAATCATAACCTCGATCATTTGCTTTTTAGCTTTCACCATGTCCTGCTGCATCAAACTTCGAGCACAAATCTGCTTAAAGAATAAGCAGAGCTCGATTAATGGGGTTGAAATGTCTTTAGGTAAGTATCGCTGAACTCCATAAGGAAGTAACCGCTGCATCATTATATGACAGTCATGAGATTTTAGGCCTGTTATGTTGTTATCATCAGCGGTCACTTTTTTCTTGAAGTTCGATCCAAACCCATCAGGTAGTCTAACTCCTTTGATGAATTTACAAAAAAGTTTTCTGTTTTCTGGTGTGAAAGAGTACGTTGGATGAGGCTTATCGAACTTCCCGTTTCCTTTATCAACGAGCCACAACTCCTTTCGAACTCCCAAAGTTTTCAAGTCTTGCCTTGCCTTTAGCGTGTCTTTGGATTTGTCGTTCATTAACAAGGTATTCAACACACTCTCAAGCACGTTCTTTTCGATGTGCATGACATCGAGATTGTGTTTTAGTAGAAGAACGGGCCAATACTCCAGTTCGTAGAAAATAGAACGCTTACTCCAATTCAATTCGATTTGTCGATTAGGTTTAGGGTTATTTTTTAAAGTATTTGGATGCTTCCCTGAGACACGTTTAAAGACTTTACTAATTTGAATCATGATTTCCTCATGGGTAAAGCTTTTAGGAGGAGGTTTCTTTTCAGGTTTACCATGGAATTCATATATGAATGCGTATAACTGATTTACTATTTGAAAAAAATTCGGCAGTATTTCCCCTCAACTCCCCAAATATGTGCATTAAAGACATATTCGTAGGAGTGAAAGGGAAATACTGTCGAATTTCTCTCAAATAGTAAAACAGTTATACGCATCCATATCCTAAATGAGACAAAACATTCAAAAAGCAGTCCCAAACAGGGGACTTTCCGAAATTAATTTCTAATAAATTAATTTCGGACGGGTTTTCTATAGGATGATTAACTTCGGACGGGGAATTTCCAAAATTAATCACTAAAATCCTAAAAACAGTAACACAAGTATCATTTTCAGTATCGACAATTAATAACATATATATCACATATCATTTTCATTTTAACACGGTCACTTTAAGTTTATAAGTAACAATTAATAACATATCACATAACATTTTTTTCGATATCACATATCATTTTCATTATCGACAAAGTAATAAAAGTATATACATTATCGACAAAGTAATAAAAGTATATATATATATATACCTATTTCGCGGCTGAAATACACGAAGTGAAGAAAAGAGAAAGAGAAAAAGAGGTGGTCTCGGCTGTCCCGGCTGTCTACGGTCCCGGCTGTCCCAAACACTACACATAAAACCAAAGTTAAACAAACTATTGTCGTCCCAAAACACATTGTCGTACCAAATTAACTAATAAAAACTTAAGGCACGACATTGTCGTCCCAAAACACATTAACAAAATTAAAAAAAAAGTCACTAACCCCAACACAAAAGGTGGTGGTGGTGGAGCTGCTGCAGCTGCTGCGGTTGTTGGTGGTGGTTCACGGCGGTGGTTCACGGTGGTGGTGAGCTGTTGCGGTGGACCATCTAACCAACACAAACACAACATAAAACCATTGTAAACAAACCATAATTAAAGAAATTAAATTAACAAACCAAATTTTATCAAAAAAAAATACCTTTAAATGTGACAAAATAACAAAAATTATACAAATTGTGCACAGTGGTGCGTGTGTAATTGATGGGTAAGAGTGATAGTAGTGTTTTGAAGAAAATTGCGTTTTTTTGTGATTTTTCCCGATTTTTTTTCTTTTTTTACGAGGGATATTATAGCAGTTTTGGTGGGTTTTGTTTGCAATTGTTGAAGACAGAGAAGAATGAGATCTGGTTAATTATTGTAGGTGTTTTGGGACGACCAAATAGGGACGACAATGTCGTCCCTTTTTGTTTTTTTCCCCCGAATTATTTGGCGGCATATTTAACTTTCGTGAAAATTTTTGGTAAAAAAAAGGGGACGACAATGTCGTCCCTTTTTGTCTTTTTTTTTTTTTTTTTCCTTTATTTTATGTATAATATAGTGTGTTTAAATTATTTAATTAATACTAAATAAATTAAATTTGTTATAAACTTTTTAAATAATTTAAAAATTAATTAATTAGTTATATAAAGTTTAAATTAGTTATAAAATTTCTTAAAATTTTTGCTACTTTTGAGGTTGTTTGGATTCTTAAAATTAATGATAAATTTTTTAGATAAATTAAAACGGATGAAATGTTAAACGAACGAGTCAAGATAATGTCGTTATACATGACATGTTAAAACGGATGAATCGAGATAGTATCATGATACATGATATGTAACATCCAACCAAAACTTCCCTCCAAAAACAATGGCGCCAAAATTTCCCTTCAAAAATAATGGCGCCAAAATTTCCCACCAAAATCTACCAGATCTGCTCTATATATCACATAAAGAAAACTTGAGATCTTATCCCACCAAAAGCCACCAGATCTTATCCTCAAACCACTCAACCTCTCAACCTCTTATCTTCGCACAAATTTCAAAACCTGATATGGAGCCATTTAATCCTTTTATGTGTTCTTGTGGAGCAGGAAATATAAAATTAAGAACATCGCATAGAGAATATTCATCTGGACAACAATATTATTCATGTCTTCTGTCAAAGGTGAACAATCATACATTTCTTATTTATGTAAATATACAAATAATTGGGTTGTAATCTCTTAAAATTTTCTTATTATGTAACAGCCCAGAAAAGATAATGGGTGCGGATATTTTATGTGGAAGGATGCATTTGACGAGTACTTAAGAACAATCTCTGCACCAACAGAGTGCTCGAGCTGCCATGAAAAAGATCTTAGGATAAGCTTGCTTGAAACACAAAAACATGTGCTAGAGACAAGAATAAGGGTGCTTGAGGCCAAACTTGAAATGGCAACGATTCCTGACGACCACGCATGTCAGTCGGATGCATTACTTCATGAGCTGTTAGGTGACATGGATAATCTTCGTATGTAGTATTAGTTGTTGTTCTTGTAGTTGTAGTTGTTGTTGTACGTAGTTGTTGTTGTTGTTCTTTTAGTTGTTGTTGTTGATGTAGTTGTTGTTCTGGTAGTTGTTGTTGTTGTTGATGTTGTTGTTGTTGTAGTTGTTGTTCTGGTAGTGGTTGTTATTGATGTTGTTGTCGTTGTTCTTGTAATATGTATCCGTCAAGTATTTTTATAAATCAAAGCACATGCTGGATTTGTAAAGCTGGTCATGTTCTAAGTTAACATGTCACTTATTACTATGTACCTTTCAATTTGACCATGTTCTAAGTTAACAAGATTATGGTTTCCAAACACCCCTTTTCCAATACTAAATTACACATGAATAAAGAAACAACTTGACAACATAACGAAACAGATCAAACGAAACAACTCGGCAAGCAAACGATATTATACACAACACGACATAAACCATATGCTACACACGACATACGAAACAACTCAAACGAAACAACTTGACAACAAAATGAAACAGATCAAACAAAACAACTCGGCCATTCAATTATTTTCCCTGCTACTTCCCGCTCTGCTAGAACCTGCACCATCTTTTCCCTTCCTTTGCTTGACGAACTGTTCAAACAATGCTTCAAGATTTGTTACCCTATTTCCCGCATCATCAAATGTGTAATCGAACGGGCTTTTTTCAGCTTCATCTTTTTCCTTCCTTTGCTTGACGACGAACTGCTCCCACATTGCTTCAGCTTCCAGTAGGTTTGCTCCTCCATTCCATAATGCAGAAGTAGCTTCACTGTCCAAATACACTCTGTAGAATCGCTCTTTCCTTAACCATTCCAGAATGCGGTCTCTCATAAACGGATCTATGTTCTTATAAGAACCATATTCATCATAAATTTCTGAGCCATACGTATCAAGAACTCGACTAAAGAGATATATGGACGATAAAACCAGTGACCACTCTTTTTCCGGCGTGTAATCAGCCATTTTATCGTTACGTGTGTTTTGTGGTTATTTATGTTTTGACGGGATATATAAGGAAAACTTTGCGGGAAAAATAATGGCGGGAAAAATAATGGCGGGAAAAATGTATTTAATTTTAAAATAAAGTATTTGATCATAAATATAAACTATTTAATTTTCATTCTATATTAAATAAAATTATTTAAATTAAATAAAAATAATTTTTTAAAATTAAATAAACTATTTAAAAATAATGGCGGGAAACTATTGGCGGTAAAAATAATGGCGGGAAACAATTGGCGGTAAATATTTTTTTTAATTCTATAAATGTATTTAATTTTAGATTAAAGTATTTAATCATGAATATAAACTATTTAATTTTAATTCTATATTAAATAAAATTATTTAAAATAAATAATTTAACTAAAAACTTGTGTTAAAAAATATATTTACATTTTGGGACGACAATGTCGTCCCAAAGTGTTTGGCGGGGTATTTAATTTTCGTGAAAAGTTATTTAAATACAAAAAATTAAATAATTACAAAATGGGACGACATTGTCGTCCCAAAATGCATGGGTCAAAAGTTATTATCTGACTTTTGTATTTGTTGAAAACCGTGTGGGTCCTACGTGCAATTTGGGACGACAAAGTCGACCCAAAAAATATCCCCGTCCCCAAACCGTGATTTTGGTGTAGTTATGTCCTCTCCAAATCAAACCTGTAAAATGCAACTACTGAGACTACCAGTTTGAGATCTTCTACATGATGAATAAAGCTTACATAACCTCACACACCGGCAGCTGTTGTGACTACATGTATCATGTACAACTAGATGGTGTCAAAGAAATACAGCTCCAAATGCAGAACCAAATTTACATTTGCTTAGGGAGTGTAAAATGAAATATCATAAATGGAATAGTCAGCTGTAATATAGTAGTGGGCTGTAGAAGATAGTGTTAGGATGTACTTATGTCTTTTGAAGTTGCTGCAATAGGTACAAACTGATTAACTGACTCTGATACATCAGACATTAGAAACTGTAACCCAACTTGCCATTTTAACCTTTTTAACAGGTTTTTAACCTACACATGAATTGCATATGATAATATTTTTTACCCGTTATTGTGTTACCCAACCCACCCATTTTAACCTGTTTAACCCTTTAAGTATATAGCATGTGATCCATTGGTTTTTTTACCTAAGAGACAATCATAAGTAGATGGTTAAGCCACATGTACTCAACACTATGTATTTCGAACTAAAGGACTTTGAAGGAAGGTAATTTGGCTATAAAAGTATTATAACATCTGAGCCAAAATGTGCAAGTTATAGTTAACTTAAGTAGCATGCGTTCAGATGTTACATGCAACATAAGGTTTACAGGTCCTTCAGTTGCTGTATAGGGAAATTCGCCAGTGCCACACTCGAAAAGAGCAAGTCCAAGACTCCAAATATCAGCAGGATATGAATAACTTTCATTTCTGATTCGCTCAGGTGACATGTAAGTTACAGTTCCAACAAATGTAGCACATTGAAAAAAGGATCCAGGGATATTAATCAATAAACGCATACCATTGCCATAGAATTTTATAAACCAGCACTTATCCCAAAGTCCGTTATTTTAGGTTCTCCCTTTAGATTCACAAGCAAGTTTGCAGGTTTTATGTCTCTGTGGACCAAATATCTAACTCCGTGCAAGTAGCTTAGTCCCTAATCAAGTAGAATATCGATTAATAAGTACTATAAGAAATAATGCATGAAACAAAAGATACAAATATTTACGTGTAATAATTTTTGAACCATCTGAGAAAGAACTGCTTCAGGTATACATCTTTGTCGTTTTATAACATCAGCTAACGAACCCCCATCCATATACTCTAAAGCGATACTAATTTGCCCCGAATCAGGAGTATAAAACGCTCCATAAAATTCCACAAGACCTTGATAACAAGGCGCCTCGCATAACGTCCTTATCTCAGCCAGAAGCTACTGCCTTTTCTCCTGATACAAGCACAATTAAATCAAATTCCGCACTACACATACTTAAACTCTTAATAAACATCTAAAAACACACAAACAGACCTTTTCAAAGATATTAATCTTCTTTAACGCAATGATCCTATGCGTCGGAATATGTATAGCTCTTTGAACAACACTACTAGCACCACTCCCAATCGCTCCAAACACTCTCACTTCATGAGACGCACACTGAAAATTCTTTGCAGTATCATCCACGTCCTTAACTGATCTAGACGTACACTTTTGCAACCCAAGCTCATTAAAATTGTACACTCCATACGACCGACTAAGTAAATTAACTGTCCCACCATCAAACTTCACAAAACACAAAACCACTTAACTTACTGCCATCTACACAAATAATTACACCAATAAAATATACAAAAGTTTACCATATAAGAATCAGACGGATCATTCGTTGACCCGGAAGAAAACCCTTTTTCCGCATCGAATAACGGCACAAGTTTCTTTTTTAGTTCCTCTAGTCCCGCCCTTTTTTTTATATAAACTTAACCAAATGCTACCACATCTCTCTATCTATCCTGACAAAACAACCAGTAGTCAAGCTTAACTATTAATATAGACTTATCAAATATGAACATCAAGCTGTATTTAATTGTTAATAAATTATTTTTGAGCTTCAAATTGTTGCAATTATCAAGGTCTAATCTGATCAATGAATTAAAGTAATAAATAAATGTTTTTTTTTTTTTTTTCTTTTTCCCAATTAGGGTTGTATGCATAGGACGATTAATGGGAATCAAAATAAAGAAGGTTGGTGATACCTGATATGAAGAATTTGAGGGAATTTAAAAGCAATCAAGATTTTGATGAATAAGAGAAGAACTCATGGGCATGTGACAAGGACGAAATGTGTAAATTATTAGAGTCATAAGGACCTTTTATGTAATTGACTCAAGGATGAATGGTGTAATTGTTTAGAGGTACAAAGACGATTTATGTAAATTTATGTAATTAACTTTTGATTAGAGGCTACAATAGGAAAATCTAGAAAGTATTTGACTACTTTAAGAAGAAAAAAAATTCAATGCCTACAAAAAAAAATGTGGTAAGTTGAATGATTTTTTAGACCATTTTCCCGATAAACTATACCATAAATTAAAGGTGATATATGCAAAGTTTAGATAATCAATTCCAACTCATGTTTAGAAGCAAAAATTAAAAGGGGTTCTGCATATATTTTTTAAAAATGCAAAATTGCATATATATCTAAAACATGCATAAAAATATGTACATAAAATTTGTACAAAGGATATATATATAATTAATATATATGTAATTATTCATTTTGGAAGGGATATATATATATATATATATATATATATATATATATATATATATATATATATATATATATGTATATATATATATATATATGTATATATATATATACATATATATATATATACATATATATATATATATATACATATATATATATATATAGGGAAGGGATCCAATAAGAAGAATAATTAAAATGAGAAGGGTAAGAAGTAATTCTAGCCACACATTTTAATATGGGAGGGAAAATTTGAATGAAGATGCATCCATTTTTGTAGGTGCATCTAGAATGAGTGGTTGTGGTTACTTCCTATCCTTCTTATTTTTATTATTATTCTTATTTGATCCTAACTCTATATATATAATATATATATATATGCATTTTTGCTAAAATTAAAATATCACCATTTATCAAAAAAAAAAAAAAAAAAAAAAAAAAAAAAAAAAAAAACTCACTAAACACCACGTGACCTGCACATACAAAAAATATCGTGAAGAACATTGCAAACCCTATATATCTCGACTCCTTTCAATTCTATATCGTCTGATTGTTAATGCTTCATATGAGGTATACATATATGTAATATCTATGCCTTCACTATCATTAATATCAAGGTTCTTTATTTTTACGATTTTTGAGGTTGTATTTTAGAGCATTTTTCTTATTTTTTATTTATTATTATTATTATTTTTCATATCTTTGTTACTCATCTTAAACGAGTTGTTTCAATATATTTGGTTGAATTTGGATCTCGATCGCTTTTTAATTATTTCTCATGTTGGCCTAACTTGATTATTTTATTTCATTCAATTTGAATAACCATTGTTATACAGCAGAACAAGTTTTTTGGAACACCGCGGAGTGAAAACCGGTGGCTTGGCCTCCGTGGGTGGGGATTTTTCTCTTGTCTTGGTTATCTGTTATTGGCAAGAGTTTTTTCATTCTTTTTGTAGTCCTCGCAGTTAAAGCCTCGGGAGGAATCTAGATTGTGTAGCATTGTTTATTTCTAGATTTGCATTGGTACATTTTAGCTTCTAGTGCCTTACTAGTAGCTATTTTTTATATATTTCTGCCGTTCAAAAAAAAAAAAAAAAAAATTTTTTTGGAACAAAAAGTGGTTTTTATGTTTTCCAGTTTAAGGTTAGTCTACTATCTCGATACTTTGATTTCTTCTTGATGAAAGAAATGGTTTCTTTTGATTTAAATGAAGTTCCTGTTGTGGACAACATGATGATTGTTCAAGATGAAGAAATTATTGTTGACGAAGATAGTCGTAGCACGAAAGAAAATATTGGTGAACCTTTTGTTGGTCAATGTTTTATAAGTGAAGAAGATGCTTTCGTTTTCTACCAAAATTATGCAAGAATGAAAGGATTTTCAATTCGTAAAGGACGCTCCGATAACAAAAAAAGGGGAAAGGAAAAGACGTGACATTTATTGTCATCACGAAGGAAAGCCGAAGCCTAAAGTGGTAGATTACTCAAAACAACAAAGAAATCGAGGTTCTGCAAGATGTGATTGCAAGGCTCATATGCGCATAAAACTGAGAAGAGTTGACCAAATTTTCCCCGAACAATGGCAAGTCACTACATTTGTGAAGTAACATAATCATGCGCTATTATCTACACACAAGGTTCGATCTCTTCCTTCTCATCAGTATTACAATATAAAATGAAAACCATGTATATTCAGTCAAGATAATATACAAAAAACTGAAAGAGTGATAGATAGTTGGTTTTGCACAAACACTTGTTGCATTAGGCTAAATGACATTGTGACATAAGTTATAGATAACCAAAATTGTTTTAGTTCACATTTTATATTTGACAGTATTTCTATTAGCCATTTAAGTCAACAGAACCTAAATCAAATTAAATCACATTTTCTATTAGCCATTTTATAAATTAAATTAAAGGTCAGTTTGGTTTATAGGTGAGATTTTTGGGTTTGGGGGTTGAAAGAAATAAAAAGTGAGAAAATCAATTATTTATTAAAAGAATAAATTTATTTAAAAAGTAAATTAGAATAATATACATTATTTAAATGTAAAAAAAGTACAAAAACAAAAATTGATAAAAGAACATGTGGTTCACAAAAAATAGTAAAATAAAATACTCCAGGGTAAACCAGGTTCTAATTTGATTGTCTTGATTCCACCAAAACCAGCGGAGTAAGCTGGGTATTAATTTTGTAGCCAAAACCTTTAAGAGAATAAAAAGGATACCAAACAATTGATTAAGACTACGAATCAGTACAAACCTCTTAAAATCCGTATATCAAACGACTCTAAAAGTAAATTGTCAATTTAGATAGCATCATAAAGGGTGACTTAGTGGCAAAAGAGCTTGTGACTATCACTATAAAAATGTGTGTGGTCTTAAATTCAATTCCTGCTATGTGCAAATAACCGTTAAGTGATCACACCAACCTCTTAAAAAGGGAGAGATTTACCTCATTTGAGTGTGTGTGACAGTGAGTTCAAACCCCGATGATTAGTCGTCCAAACGGTTAGAAACCATGGTTAAAAAAAATGTTAAGTTTGCCAATACATGGCATAAAACATTCTTTTTTATTCTCAACAGTAGCATAAATTCAATTTAGAAAAAAAAGAACGCTAGGAACTAGTTTAATTATATAAAAGAAATTAACATCAAAATAGAACAATGTCGAATTTTTTTCTTTTGTCGAGATTGGAATTTTAATGCTTTATTAGTCGAGGTTTATAGCATTGCATGAAATAGTGGGCTGCAACTATTCTTTTATCAGGGATTTTAGTTGGACCCGAAAAGATACTCGGTAGTCTATTGTTGTCGGCTTTAGGAGCATTACAAATGGTATCATTGTTATAACCTCTCGAGGTGTGATAAATCCTTGTTATCTGTAGGCCTGGCAAGAACATCAAGAATTTAGGTGGGGAAGTCGTTAATCTCACATCTATATAATGTTAGACATATTAGCCCTTGCATCGGTGGGATAATTTTAATCGTAGTAATTTTTGATAACATAAAAGTAATTATTACCACATACTACTAATAATGTTTACCATTTTATGTTATTATTTTATTATTTTTTTTCTAATGTGTGTGTTAACCTACTTGATAATTTACCAAAGATCTAAGTCAACTAACCACCATCAAATTCATAATAATGAAACAAATATAGATACTTTGTTTCAAAAAGGCTTAAATCAAATTTCAATTCTTATACATTCTAAATAAAATTAGAGTAAATTACATGGATGGTCCTTGTAGTTTGTCCAAAATTGCATCTACCGTCCTTGATAATTTTAAGTTGCATTCATCATCCTTAACTTTGCAAAAAGATAACACAGTGGTATTTTTTTCTCAACGCTAATTAGTTAAATCCGTTAAGTCTCAGGGTAATGCTGTCAATTATGTAAACAAGTTTATTTGAAAAAAAAGTGAAAAATGAGAGCAAAAGTGTAAAGTTCATAGTCTTACGGTTCTGAATTGAAAATGACCAAAAATCCATAATCTTCCTCCTATAGCATATTGCCATACCTCGGTTCTAAACTATTTTTAATCACTAGCATAACTATTGGAGTAAACCTTATTTTAAGTATTAATCTAAGTATCAAATGTATTAAAATACTTCCTTGTCCATTTCAAAGTTAAAACAACATTGTATCACATGCTTCATGGTGATATCCGACCTTGCCTATTTGTGAGTACGTAGCCACCGGTGAAATGATGACGGTGGCTGGCCGCTGCTACCATACGGCCAAATCTTGCCGGTACGATACCTTATTTGTTCATTTAGGAGGTCACTTCTTCTTTATGTGTTTTGTTCTTGACTTGGGATTTTTAATTTTGTTCAGGTTGTGATGAAATGGTTTGATAATAATATGTGGTGGTGGAGTGGGCGGAAGTATGGTGGCGGTGGTGGGGGAGGTGGGGTTTTGTTTCTTGACTACTTGGGAGTTTTGGGTTAGGTTGGTAGTATGGTGACATAGGATGACCGCGATCACCACTGTCACATTATCGCCAACTCAGAACGACCTTCTTCATGACCAATTTAGTGTAGTAAGGTGACTGCGGTCACAACCCAAAACATACCCCACTTAAACACAAAAACACCCAACAAAAACAATTTGAAAGTACACATTCACACCCAAACAAACAAAGATACTCGACCGAGTTATGCAAATTATGGCGACCGACCAACCCTACGTAATGACCAACCGACCAAGAGTTATGCAAATTATGGTCATGCATCCAACATGCATGACCAACCGACCAAGAGACCAACCATTACTACCGTTCTTAAGAGAGAAAGGGGAAAAAAGTGTTTGTGTGAGTAAAAATATTATAAATGTAGGTATTTTTGTTAGTGTAACTGGTGAGGATGAAATAAGAGAGAAAGATATATGATTGGTAGGTAGGATAAGAACTTTATTTTAAATATATTTATTAGACTAGTGATTGACATGCCTAAGAAAGATCATCGTACACTTGTCAAGATCAATGGTGAGTTTGAGGATAGAAAAAAATATAAAATACATGTGTCTAACAATGAGTGGATTAGGCATGTGAGTTAGGCATCAACATCATCAGTGGCGGATCCAGGATTTATAAGTGTGTGTGGCACAATTTGCTCGCTTTGCTTCGCAGATAGTATAAGTTGGAAGTTGCCACTTACTTGCAAGAGCTAACATTTAAAACCAAATATATCTTGTCATCTAATTTGCTAGTTCATTTAGATGTTTTTCTCTATAAAAATGGTTGACTATGTTTCTTTTATAAATTATAATTCTTTTGCTTTTTAATAATTATGCTTACTAAAATATGGACTTATTCACGACCATTCCGTTAATTTTGAAAGCCATGTGCCATCATAACAAAATAACCATTGACATAGCGTCCATTAACTCAATTATATTTCGGTGTCACTATGCTGTGCCATAATAAAATGTTGATAGAAATTACAAGTGCATATATAGTAAAAGAAAGTACCAAAACCAAATTTTCGAACTTCTCATTATTTATCACACTGAAATACCTTTAAAACATTTTAGACAATACAAAAGCATTAAATATTTTAAAATATATATTGTGTGAGATCATTTGGCCATAAGTTTTCAAAAAGGGTTGAAAATGTCAATTCTACAACCTTTTTCACAAAATAACAATAGCTAGTTTGGTCAAAAGTGTAGAATACTACAAACATTAAGGGTAAAAAAAGTATATAACCTAAAGTTTGTCATCTTCTTCCTCACATTTAACCAGTGCCCTGTTTCTACCTATTTTTTTTGAATCAGATGAAATTGATTAATACATATTTTCTTGAATCAAATGAAAACCCATAGCAAAAAAACTACAGTTCATCCATCCAATCCATGTGTGGCACGTGCCACAGGTGGCCAACACCTGCATCCGCCCCTGAACATCATCTCTCTATTTATTATTAGAGATTGATAACGCATAGCACATGAGGGAGATTAACGGACTAAAGTAACAGAAGTTAACGCAAAAGGACGATTCTTGTAAAGATAATAATGATGAATGCAATTCGAAACTTTCAAGGACGATATATGTAACTTTAGACAAACCACAAGGACCATTCATGTAAATTACTCATAAAACTATAAAAAAACAAATTTTTTTGAAAAAAAAAAAAAAAAAAAAGTTTATTTGACAAACAATTATATTATTCCCAAACACTTTTCATCAACAACACTTACCAAACTCCAACTATTCACTTATTATTATCATCACTCTCTTGCTTAATTAAACCCAATAACAATTAAATTTCATAAAATCATCACACACACATTCATCCTCACCCCATAAAACAACAATGTAAGCCGTTATTCACCTCAATTTTATAAAATTTACTCTAATTTTTAGGGCTTATTTCCCCCCTAATTTTATATAATTTAATTACGTTACTTAAACACGATCAATTACTAATTGTTTTGTTAATTGTGGTTCTAGTTACACTTAATTTTGATTTTATGATTGTTAATTGTTAATTGATGATTAATATTTTTTTGTTTTGTAACAGTCAATGGAGGTCAAAGATCGGGTGAACATGCAGCTGCTTAATACACCTACTGGTATCTATTTTTTATTTATTTATTTATGCATGTTGGTTCATTAATTGTTGTTTTTGTAAAATTTGTTTTGTTGTAATTTCTATGAAATAATAATTGGGGAAGATTTTTTTTTTTTTTTAATTTCTTTTATTTTTCTAGTTTTTGGTTTTTTAGTTTGGTTGGAAAATAAAGCTGAATGCATTTAGTTGTAGATATAAGAAGTATTTTCCAAGAAATTTTATCAAAGAAAATTAAGGGTGTGTTTAGTTGTGGAAAAATTTCGTTAATTTTCTTATTTTATTTTTTTAGAAAAAAGAAGGTGTTTTTATCTACAGAGAAGAGTTAAAATTTTAGAGGACACGTTTAGATGATAGTTTTCCAAAAAGGAAAAAAATGGAAGGAAAAAATATCGGAAAGAGTAAAGAGTGTTTTTCAATATTGTAGTTAAATTTTAGAAAATCGGATTTTCATTATGTTAGAAAATTTTCTACGGATTTTCAGTTTTTAATGAAAAATTTCCTGGAAAAATGAGGTATTTTTAACCAGCTAAACACACCCTAAAAGTTTTAATAAATCGGATATTTTCTAGAAAGATTTTTAAAAACAGAAAAGTGGCGGCTTTTCTAATTTATAACTAATCTTTAGAAAAGTAGGATTTATGCTTTTTATTTTCAAAACTTCCCGCCATCTTCTTTATTTATATTTAGCGTCAAAACCTATATATAACTGCATAGGATGAACATTGCCAGACACGATGAAAATGTTTGTGCTCCCTTTTATTTTTTGACGTGATGGTGTACTCTGTTTATATGTGTATGTTTTAGACACAATTATGGGACAAGTGATCAAGAGTGAAGAAAGTGTATTTCCAAGCCCACTGTACACTGCATATACAATTGATGCAAAAAAGGCGAAGAAAACTCTCGATTACACAGATCCGTTTGTTATCAGAAACTTGGTGCAACGGATTGATTCACCTAAATATGGGTCTGTTACAAAAGAAATAGAAGATCTTCTTCTGCTAAGAAAACAAGCATTGATGCCTTTTTTTAAAAGGTTTCCCTCCCTTAGGTCTGATTTAATGGAAACAAATTCTGGGAGGGATATCGTTATGTTGGATGATAGTGCGAGTCGTGACACAAATGGACCAAGCACTGATATCATTGCTGTCTCAGATGATGATGATGATGAACCAACACTCGGCAGACCTTTTCAACCGTATCGAGACATTGTCTTAAATAAACCTGAAGGAGAATTCTCATTGAAACAGTTTCTGGTACCCTTTCATATCCTTTAGTCTAATACTATAATCTTAATTTTTAAGAATAGTGATGTACTAATATAATTAATCAAGTTCTGTGGTTGTAACATGTAAGCATTTGAATGAATTATAGGTGACTTAGTGACTTACCGCTCATTTGACAAGTTGACATTTTGCTAACCATTTTTAGTTTTACCCATTCGACAAGTTGGAGATAAAATTTAACCCAAATCAACCAATTTTTTTGGTAAACCAGTTGAAATGGGAACCTCTACTTACTGGTTTGCATAATTCTCCTCGAGTCCAGAAAAAAGTACCCACTTGCATAATTATTTACCAAATTACCCAATCTACACTAAATCGTAATATTACCCATTGATTGTGCAAGGGTGAATTAGGCATTATACTAGTAAAGCGTGTAATAAGTACACATTCCTGTAACTGTGCCTTTTGTCTAGTGGACACTTATTTGGTACATAGGGAGTGCTATTCAAAATCTTTCTAGTTTTAGAGTGATGGTTGAATACATGCTATATTTATGTGAAATTTTATTTTCATCACCATACAGGAGGGGGATGTTGCTCCAGGACAATATTCAGGTGGTGGTGGTGGTTTCAGTGGTGGTAGTGCTGGTGGTGGAGGAAGAAGCAAAGGAGGGGGTGGGAGAGGGAGACCCAAGGGAACAGGGAAAGGGAAAGTAGGAAAAGAAAAAGAAGGAGAAAGTGTAGAAGGAGGTCAAACAACCACTGTTGTTGAGTCAACAAATAACGAAGATAAGAATGTTGATGTTGATGTAGAAGTTGAAAAGAAGCATGACAAAGGTGAGTATGTTGGTGTGTCCGATTCAGATATGGAGGAGAATGACGATGCCAACTTTGATGGGCTAGCTGATATATGGAACGAAATGAATGTTGGATTAGAGTTAACCAAGGTATGTGATTTCTTTATTTGTTATATACCGACTCACATGCCAAACATCAAAGGAGTTAATGAAATATATAAAGACTGTATAATTGGATACATTATGAATGGGCAAAGTGAATAAAAAGTTGACAATATTTGATCCCGTTTTTATTTTTGGTAACTAACTTTAAAGACCGGAATAAACCTTCAGACATTTAGAAATTATCATTCAAGGTAACCAACTCTTAACGATTTTGATTTAAGGTAATCGGACCTTGGAACTGGTTAAAATGGTGGCGTATCAGCTGGTCTGTTGTTAATTTTTGAACATGTTTTTTTCTCAATACGTGTTTAATAACCCGGTTATCGTACCTAATAACATAAAATGATATTAAATATTTGAAAATTTGATTTTTTTTTTGCCAAAAATAAGTTGGTTACCGAAAAGAGAACTCATACTAAGTTGGTTACCGAAAAGAGAACTCATACTAATGTTTATTATCTTTCTTTGCATTTTTTCGTATTATGTATTAGTGAAAGAACAAGAATATTCTTGAATAAAGGTTCAATTCTTCAATAGATTTTAAAAATACGCCCATCTCCAAACGTCCCTTTGTAGTTGTGTGCTGCTTCCCTCAACCCCATATGACATCGGACATATTGTTGCTTTATCTGTATCCTCTAAGCAGTCCTTGGGATGCAATATGTGCTTAGTGGGAGAATCAATAAAGCCTTTTTAAGGTTATAAACCCTTTTATTGCAAGACCTTGAAAATTTATGGATATATTGATTTAGAGTGCATTCAATGGTAAGGTCAATGTCATTTGCATTGAAAGTTATATCTTTATCTCTAATTTTAGAATTCCTGCCAAAAAAAAGTTCATAATTAAGAATTGTTTTCGTTTCAAATCTGTCAGGATGCTGATATGGACCTTTCATTAAACAAAGATGAGAAGGAGGAGGATAAAGAATGTGATCATTCTTATATATTCAGAGAAGATATTGGTCATGTTTGCCGGGTTTGTGGAGTAGTTGATAAGAGTATCGAGTCCATCATTGACTTTCAGCGCCCCAAGGTTTGGTTATATTTTTTCTTTTCTGTATACCAAAATTGTTTATATGATGTGTATAAGTTCCCTCCCAGCATGTCAGTTATCATTGATAATGTGATTGTCTTGTGATTCCACACATAGATCAAGCAGTGAATAAAAATATTGAAATCTGGAATGTTTCAGCAATTTATGAGATTATTTTCTTTTATTCAGAGCTCAAAGAGTACAAGAACTTATCATCATGAAGGCAGGGATAGATCAGTAGATACATCTGGCGCTGATCTGGATGGAGTGAAATTACCAGGAAATGACTTCGTTGTGGGAGACGTATCTGCTCATCCAAGACATAAAAAGCAAATGAAACCACATCAAATTGAAGGCTTCAATTTCCTACTCAATAACTTAGTTTGTGAAAATCCAGGTGGCTGCATTCTTGCCCACGCTCCAGGATCTGGAAAAACATTCATGCTCATCAGTTTTATCCAAAGTTTCATGGCTAAATATCCTGACGCTAGACCATTGGTGGTTCTACCTAAAGGTATTCTAGAAACTTGGAGAAAGGAATTTAAAAGATGGCAAGTCGAAGACATTCCGTTGTTTGATTGTTACACTACAAAAGCCGATAACCGAGCTCAACAATTTGAAGTACTCAAAAAATGGGCTAATCAGAGGAGCATTCTGTTAATTGGGTACAAGCTGTTCTCGACAATAGTGTGTGACAACGATAGGAGCACGGTTTCCGCCAGCTGTCAGGAAATACTGTTGAAATGCCCTTCGCTTTTAATTTTAGACGAAGGTCACACTCCAAGAAACCAAGACACTGATCAGTTGACCTCACTTGAAAAGGTCCAAACGCCACGAAAGGTGGTTCTTTCTGGAACACTCTACCAAAATCATGTACGGGAGGTTTTTAATATTCTAAACCTTGTTCGTCCAAAGTTCTTAAGGATGGAAGATTCCAAAACGATAAAAAGACGTATTCTGAGTAGAGTACCGATAGAGAGCAGAAAAAACCTTATGAAAAGGACTACAGACAACGAGTTCTTTGAGTTGGTAGAGGAAACTTTACTAAAAGATGAGAATTTTAAAAGGAAGGTGACGGTAATTAATGATTTACGTGAAATGACTAGCAAAGTTCTTCATTACTATAAAGGGGATTTCTTGGATGAATTACCGGGTCATATGGACTTTTCAGTCTTCTTAAATCTTAGCCCTAGGCAAAAACGAGAAGTTCATGACTTGAAAAAATTTGCAAGAAAATTCAAAAGAAGCTCTGATGGTAGTGCGATTTATGTCCACCCTGATTTAAAATCTATTACAAAAATTACAAAAGACAAAACTAAAAGCGAGGACTATATACCCAAAATCGACGAACTTTTGGAGACATTAAATGAAAGAGAAGGAGCGAAGGCAAAGTTTTATCTAAATTTACTTCGGTTGTGTAGTACCACTGGTGAAAAGCTTCTAGTTTTTTGTAATTATTTAATCCCTCTAAGATTCTTGATGAGGTTGACCATGAAACTCAAAGGTTGGAACCTTAACAAGGAAATATTCGTGATAACTGGTGATAACGACAACGAAGAGCGTGAAGTAGCAATGGAACAATTCAACAATTCTGAACATGCCAAAGTATTTTTCGGGTCAACTAAGGCATGTAGTGAGGGTATATCATTAGTTGGTGCTTCAAGAATTATAATAATGGATGTTCATTTGAATCCATCTGTGACCCGTCAAGCAATAGGTCGGGCTTTCCGACCCGGTCAGGTGAGGAAGCTTTATACTTACCGATTAATTGCTGCCAACTCACCTGAAGAGGAAGATCATGTTACATGCTTTAGGAAAGAATCCATTGCTAAAATGTGGTTTGAGTGGAATGAATATTGTGGTCATAATGAATTTGAGATGGAGACGGTCGATGTTAAAGATTGTGGTGATGAGTTTCTGGAAACTCCTTGGTTGAATGAAGACGTAACTGCATTATTTAAAAGGTTAGTATAATTACTTATATTTAGAAGTGTCAAAATAGCCGGTAGGGTATGCAACTCATAATTCTTTAGAATGGGTCGCCATGGACCAACCATCAGACACTTATTTCCTTCTCGTTTATTAAATTTCACAAATAATTGATAACATGATTTTTTGCAATAAGATGTGTAGGAGGTTTTAAGCATTTGGATTCACTTTGGGTGACTTTCAATGAGTTAATTCGTTCAACCTGTTCATTTGTAGCTTTTTATTTTATTTATTTTATTATTTTATTTTATTTTATTTTATTATTATTATTATTTTTTTTTACCCTTTTGACCCATTTGAGGCAAAATATAACTCAAATCAACCAGTTTAACACACATGGGTCAAAATTGCCACTTCGACTTCTAATTAAGGCAATATTCATGCTCACAAGTGTGACCAAGTACCTGATCTTTCTTCTCACGTGTTCTTTGTAGATCATGATGGGGGATGATGGAAGCCATGCTGATAATTTGGAGCTAATTTTTCTTGTGGTTGCGTTGCACTTAGGTAAAAAACTTGTTTAAATGTTAACTATGATGGTAAATCAAATGTTATGTTAGTACTGGAAGCTGAACTTTGATTTAGTATGGATTGTATTCAGTAGGCACATAATGGTCGAATTTTCAGTGGTAAATGTATGACCTCATGCTTGCATGCCTTCTGTCTCTGATATCACTTATATGTTTTCTGCATAACTTGTGTTTGCGTTTTGGCTCTCTCTGTTGTGGAAGTTGAAATGGATTGCACGCTGCAATTCAGTGGTGCTGGTAGCCTGATAACGTGCTACTTTTTTTCCACTCTGCACAGGTAAAATTTCACTACTTTTGCATATCCATGATCCGGTTGGATGCATTATGATCACGATTAGACTGGCCCGTTTGACTTAGGTTGGATACCTGTACTGTTGCCATGCTGTGAAAAAAAAGCGTGTTCCTCTCTAATAGCAAGTCCTAGATTATTCTTAACTACATCGATCATGAATTACAATTATTCAAACCATTGTACTTAGGAATGGGCAAACAGTTCTATCGTTCTTTGCCAAACAAAAGAACTACTATAAGAAAAGAAGACCATCAGTTTTGTTTATAGTTCTACAATTTATAGAGAATCACTCTAGTATTTGGAAACCGGAAAGAAATACAGTTCAGCTCTTTCTCGCAAACTTAAACTTTATATATTATGTTGACATGATAGTTTGGTGGTGAAAATCCAAACTCTGATGGTAGCCACTTTCTAATCGCTTGATGTTGCTTGCGCCCAGAAGTTTGCTATGGATTTATATGCACTTTGTGCAAACAGTTATACCATCTTTCTTCTGCTCTACAACTTTTATTGGAATAGGATAGAAATTACAAAGATTTTGAAACCTAATAAAAATGAGAAAAATGATTATTATGCCTAAAATGTATGACTGTAAACATGCCTAAGAACAAAATGACGCAAAGTAGAGAAATCAAAAGTGCAGATTTTAGAGAGAAAAAAACATGAGTTATTTGTCAAATTATTAATGGATTAGGCATGAGTTTAGGCATGTATCTCTCAATCATTGATAACAACATTAACGAACAAGGATAACAACATTAACGAACAAGGTAAGGACTTATATTCGAGAGAAAAGGCATTTCTTCCGGTGAAAGGTCTACTTTCAAGAGGTGAACCAGCTTTTTTAATGACACTATTAGCTGTTTTCTCTCTCTAATCAAGAATAATAAGATGATTTCCAGTAATATCTAGGTCTCCAAGTGAAAATCCTAACTTAATACTAATACAAATCAGAATCTTTATTTATAATAATAATTATACCTATCTCTAATACTGTTTTTCAGGTATCCCTAAAAAATCCACCACTTTTGAATCTTTACATGACTAAAATTTTTAACCAATCCATGACCATCAAATGGTAAGAATTGATAATGTAGAAGTCAAATGACCCATTTCTACATTATTACAAAAAAATAAAATATATGCATCTTATCTTTACAATTATACATATGGTTTTTGTCTTCACATCCTGTTATCTCCACACTACTTGATAATAAAATTGTCATTTTTGAATAAAACCACCATCATTCTCTCAGGCTACAAAATCATGTAACAAGTGAGAAGACCCAAATCTTTGTTGTCGGTTTCCTGAATCTACAGTGTCAAACTCGACCGTTTCTGGGCCCACTGAGGAACCTCCACCGGTGTCGTAGACTCCACCACTATCACCTCTTATATCAATAAAACTGTGATGAAGGCTTCCAATGGAAGCCATTGGTGGTAAGCTACCATCTTCAGAGTGTTGTAAGCCTAGTGTAAGCGACACCCCGCCACCTGCATTGCTATTTCCAAAATGTCGCGGCATCTGATATGTTGCAGCCATAAGCTGATCATGTTCGTCTCTGTTTGACTGAACCATCATGTTTTGGAAATCTGAGCCATTGCTGGTTCCTGCTATTTCAACTTCGTGAGCCTGATTTGATGATTTTGAGTCAAATCCAGATGCTGAAGTACTCTGGTTCATATCTTCGTTAGCACCTGAAGTTCCTCTATCACCTTTTGTGTTCTTGGGTGCATTTTCTGATGAGGAATTGGACTCCATTTCAGCATCTCCGCCTTCCTCTTTGTACATTTCTTCCACCATTGGCTTCCATAGACGGACACGTGCGTTTATAAACCAGTTTGACACCTGCCCAATATGAATAAAAGAATTGGAATTTGAATTTGAATTTAAATTTAAAGTCTTATGTCTTGTCAAGAGAGTTTGAAGAAGTAATTTACCTGACTTCTAGTCAACCCTGTTTGTCTTGCTAGCATAATCTTGTCTGAATCTTTAGGATATCTGAAAAGATTAAAGAAAATGTTGATTATAATATAAGTTGATAACCAAGCGAAAGACGAACGGTCATACATATAAAGAACATAATATATCGCTAACAATCTACTTTGTTCACACACTAGACGTATGAGTTGAATTTGGCTGTGCTTTATCTCGAACTAGAAGACTGCCAATGGGTTGAAATTTTTCGAAGGAATATAATCAACGAAAACCACCTGAAACATTTTTATTCCGTTGTAATGCCATTTTCTATTAATCATAATCACCGTATTAATTGTAAAATTAAGAAAAAAAAAATGTCGATCAACTTAGTTCCCTCATTTCAACCCAAACCTATTTTGACCCGTTACCTCTTTTCCACCTTTAAATCAAGGTTAAGCCCAACCAAGTCTATGGCAAACATTACTCATTTTTCCATTTATGAAGAAAAGACTATGGAAAAATATGCATTAATTCATATAGAGAAGGTAATAAGTGATTACGGATGAAGAAAATGCTCAAACAGCCAAGCACGAAGAATCGTCACAGAGCTTTCAGGAAGCCCTCTTTGTGGTCTCCAGGCATGTTGTTGCATCATTCCAAGCTGCTGAAGTGCTCTCTGTTGTCTGAGCTGCTGATCCACAAACCGAAGCCGGGAAATCCCAACTCCTTTTCCATTTATGGTGGAATCAGTCTCCCCGAGGCTTCTATGAGTTGCTTTTATTTGCCCATTTATCGCGTCTCTCAAGCAACGGAAATGACGCGAAATTGTTTGGAGAGCGAGTGCTGTGTATGGCTTAGAGGACCCATTTCCAGCTATAACATCAAATGCAGACACAACAATCTGCATTTGATGGTAGTACTGTTTGTACCTTCTATCAACCTGTTCATATAAAGTGTACTTCAGGTCTCTTTATTATGTTCATTTAAAACAAGATGCACATATTGACTTTTAGGGTCAAAATTTACAAACCTTTGAACTTGAAATTCTCATAAATTCTAACTCTTTTAAGAATGAGATGTCGATCAAGTTGATCTTTTTAGTGGACCGTATAGCTTGGTAACATATAGTTTTCACTCGTAACAAAATCGATATCAATGTAAAATTTTAAAAAGAGTACGTTTGACCACAAAGTTAAATGTCCAAAATGTAACTCACCTCATCTAGCATAGAGATTAACTTGGTCATCTTGTTCTGCAATTCCTGTTTCTCAGCAGCCGATAGTTCGCTCGATTCTTGTTGATCTGAAGATGTTTCGATCTTTGATTCATCATCGATCCCTTTTGAATCATCCAATGATTCTTTCCTAGAATTATGTTGTTTCAAAGCTTTTCCAACATTAACAATCTCATCAAGGAGTTGTTGTGCTGCTTTTAGGTACTTCGAATTAGAAACCGCCCTTGAAACATTCCCAATTCCATAGGGAGAAACATCTGTCTTCATTGAGTCTGAATTGCTCCCATGATAACTCATGTTGGGGTTCCTGTAATCACCAGAATGGAATTGCATTCCAGTAGGCGAAATATGTGAACCGAGACTCAATGACAGTCCTTGCCCCTGCCCTTGTCTATGCAAATTCGAACCACCCATTTGATCCATTAGCATCATTTCATGATTCCTACCATCTCTCCATGATTCACCAATGCTTGACAAGAATTCTTGATGCGAGACAACACTGGAATCATGAACTCCAATATTCGGCATGTCAATGCAGCTATTGGGCTGCTGCGAAGTTCCAGCCAGTGAACCGGAAAACTCTCCGGCTGAGGCTGATGAAAAATTAACGTTCATATACATCATCACGTTTCCAGCTAGAATTGGTGATTCCGATGAGTAAGATTCCTGTAGAGACTCTCTTAAGTAGTGCATTGGAGCTGAATTCCTTCCATTTTCTGGACTTGGTATGTAAGTAGACATATCTTTAAGCCTTTTTATTCAAATTTCTGCAATAGATCAAGGATCAGAATAGATAAAAAGATTTTAAACTTTTTGAAGAATAACTCAATAAAATATGTATACATAAATTTGAATCATTAAAATGGCAAAATTATCAAATCTTCAATCTTTATGAGGGACTTTTAGTATAACATTTGTGCTTAAACTTGAAATGGCGATTTACCAATCAAATTATTGACCTACAAACTAACAACTACTCCATTATGATTAATGCTAAAAGAAGTACCGATATGATGACTATTAAAAACGAATGATTTGAGACAAATACTTACAATAGTGTTTTACTAATGAGTATCTACAACAAACAAAAAAAAAGCTTAAAACATTAGACTGGAGCTAGTCATCAAAGATTGTAAGAAATTTGAATCTTTGCGACAAATAATAAACTAAAACTGGCCGATAGAAACGTAGAGAAGGTTTAGAGAGTTAATTCAGCAAAACCGTAGTTGACTAAACTTTGAAGCATGATAATTAACATTCGTTACAAGTTATACCTTCGAATGATACTGTTTCATAAGAACTAAAACAAATTATAACATAACATATATACAAAGAAGAATCATACACTTTATGGTCTTTGAACAAAGTACATTCTTGCAAAATGTACCTTTCGGGTTTAATTCAATGACTACGGCTTTTTTTTGCAACAAAACACTGAGCACGAAAGTTAATACCCGAAACTCAAATCATAAAAATGGTAAGAAAAGAAAAAAATTTAATCTTTATGAAACATTCACACAAAAAACAAAGAAAGCAGATAGAAGATGAAGTATTAATGGTGGACAGAAGACATGATCATAAAAGCAACAAGTACTTGATGTTTGTTTGTGTACACAACCTCACATGTATGCCTAAAGATATTCCCTGTTTGTTTTGCTGCTATCAAACAAGGTAAATTTGTAAGACAACACTCCAATCATTTTCAATTTACCAAAATACCCTTGATGATGAATTTTTCAAACATTACTATTGAAATTAAAGAAGCAAATTCTTCTTTAGTTTTTACCCTAAAAAATGATCAATGTCAAGAAGAACCCATATGAGGAAACAAAAACCTTGATAAAATTTTGAAACATTTACATGGAGGTATATAATTTCACTAAAACTTGATCAATTTCAAGATGAGCCATTAAAACACAAAATACTTCAATGAAAATGCCCTTAATTCATAATGAGTCATAAAAATACTTATATGATAGTTATGCAATATCACTAAAATTTGATCAATTTCAAGATGAACCCATACTACTAACAAACACTTTATGAAAATCCCCTTAATTCATTATGAACTTTAAAACATTTATATAAAAATTGTTGAGACAAAACCAAGTTTTACTCTTTTCTTTTACTAAATTTTGATCACTATCAATATGAACACATATATCATAAAATAAATTCAAAAAAAGAAAACAGAAAGAGCTTTATAAAAATCAAGTTACACCATTTAAGAAACTTATGTTCTTGATGACCATATAGATTATGCAAGCAAGCAAGAAAAAAAAAAGTCAACATATTAGAACTCATATTTTGCAAATACTAGCTAATAATATATAAAATATTACCTGAAATTATGTAATGGCTGTGTGGTTGTAGGGAACAAATAAGCTTCATTTTGTTGATACAAAAACCATGAATTCATACACAAGCTGATGATCCCAAGACCAGATTTACATAAGATAGCTTCTCGAAATTCAAAATATTATTATGGGACTGCCCGAACTGCCCGTAATTCAGACCAACAGTAGCAAGAGAGAGAAGCTATTATATCAGTTCTGAAAATTTAATGAATATTTTGATGATGATGTTTTTGTTATATATATCATCATCTCATCAATAAAATCATAGTAACTTTTTTTTATAAAAATCTTTTAGTGGTTCCCATCAATACACACGTGAGAACTCACCTTTCACTCTCTATATCTATATATGCATATAGATATAGATAGAAAAATATATATGAATAGTTTCTTGATCTTTATGAAAACCCCAGAAATATATGAACACCCTTTATCAAGAAAAGCATGAAAAACCAAAAAAAAAATGAAAATTTACTATCAAGAAAATTTCTCTCTCCTCTAGACACTTTCTATATATACATATGTGTATATAGATATATCATATATGTGTGTGTATATATGCAGCTATAATATGATCTTTCTTTCTTGCTTCAATGGACTTGTATCACTATCAAAAGTTTTGCTTTCTTGACCTCTTTCTCTTTTTAAAAGAATGATATGTTCATCTCACTAGAAAGAGATAGTTAGCTATTGATGATGATGTTTTGGTTAAAAGAGTAGAATCTCTAACAACCAGTTGGTAGACCTAAACTCAAAATAAGAAAAGAAAAACTCCCTTAAACCTCTATCTCTCTCTCTAGAAATTCAACTCTCTCTCTTAATGTTAAGCATGGGGGTATGAAAGGTCACAATTGATGCAATATCTACCAGATAATCATTTTCATATTATCTATTTTTTAATTTTTAGACTTTTTTATTGTAGTAGGTTAGATATTTCCAGAGTTGATATTACTAAATTCAGAGTTATTTATATGTTTTAAGGAATATGTTACAAGGTGGTAGAGGATGATATAGCTGGAATTGAATGTTTTTGGTTTGGAAAAGTAGTTAGGTTTTTTAATAGGTTTATTTTTTAATGTAGGTGCACCAGTAGGGTGCATACATCACTACATTATTTTTTGTCTTGCTGTTTCAACAACTACTTTCTCTTGCATTTGAATTTAATTTGGTGCATGTCTTGTCTTTATTTGCGATGTTTTGAAAATTAGAGGGGTAAAAGCCATAAAATAACAACGTAATTTTTAAAATTTATCGACTTGAAACACTTACTTTTTTATTAACATATACACCAACGTACTTTTAAATTTTGTTCCGACTTTACTCATATTGTAATAAAATAATATTATTTAATATGATATTATATTAATATAAATCGGTCAAATGGGTGAAGTCGGAACAAAATTTGAAAGTACGTGGGTGTATATGTTAATAAAAAAGTAAGTGTTTCAAGTCGGTACATTTTAGAAATTACGTTGTTATTTTATGGTTTTTACCCAATTAAAGGTTACACACTTTAATAAATTATTAAGACATTTAAAATTTAAATGTTTAGACATTAATATATTTACAGAATGAATTTGACTAAAAATAACGTGAGGATATATATGTCAATACACTCAAATTTGAGTGTGTCAATAAATTGTAAGAGCGTGCAAATCATCTCCCGAACATCGGGTCTTTAATCGACCCGCTCGAGTCACCGAGTTACCGGCTTAATCGGGTTCGACTACCGGATCAACCCAGTTTTCATATAAATAAAAAAAAGCTTTTTTTTTCAACAATACGACAAAGAAGCATGTATATAAATCTTGACAAATCCATATATTGAGCTTAGAAAAACATTTAACAGCAAAGATAACGTTTAAAAATAAAATTACGTCACAAATATATATAATTAACTTGTTTTATTTTTGAAAAAATATGAAAAAAATCAAACCCGGCCGGGTTTCGAGAATCGGGTTGACCCAAACCACTTTAAACTTGGCGGGTCTAACTGAGTTTTGAGAATTAAAAACTCATTTTAATATGATTCGTTATTTGGCCGGAATCGGTTCAACCAGTTGACCCGGCCTGATCGAACCGGATTTCAAACATTGTTTATTTGTATACATAACTTTGAGAAAACTATCCAATTTGCCCAAATAACTTCTGATTCGTGAATTTGAAATTCTGGATTTTTAAATTTTTGAAAATTTCAATTTTTGAAATTTTAAAATTTCAGAATTTAAAATACCTTCGCATGTTTGGTTGACAGAAATTCATAATATTGTGAAATTTGGTGTTTATTATTGCAATTTTTTAGGGAGGGACGGATAATGGTGTCAAAAAAACCTGACCCAGCCCCAAGCCCGATTAAGCCTATTTGGGTCTAGTTACTTGGGTCAAAAAATTTATTCGAGTTATTCGGTTCAACCTGAGTAAACCGAATACTAAATAGGGTCGGGTATCGGGTTGAATTTTTTTTGTAACTCGGGTTCGGGTCGACCCGATTGACCCGAATAATATATATTTTTTTTAATATAAATTTTATAAATTTTCTATTTAAACGAGTAAAAAAAGAAATTTTATTACATTTTACTCATATTCGAGGTTGACCCGAATCGATCGGACTCGAGTTGACCCAACCCGAACTGACACAAACAGACTAACCCGAATTCAAATAAGATCGGGTTCGGGTATGAAATTTTTAACCATGACCCGAGTTGACCTGAACCCAACTAACACCCCTTATTGACGGATTTCCTTTGATTAAAAAAAAAGAAAAAATACAACAAAAACAACAAAAAAAAGAGTTTATAAAAAAAATGTTTTCAAGTAATTTAAAGTTCCTCACTTTTTAGAGGCATTCTAATTCTCCTCATTTTTTCAATTCATGAAATTTTAAATTCTTTCATTTAAGATACCAAATACAATATTTGGTGAAAATTTTAAAATGCAAATGGCATGAAATTCTCTCAAACGCATCATAAAACTTAATTCGGCGGATAACTTAAGTGAACGATCATATCCATTTTAATCCTGACGCGACTTGATAGAATTTTTTATAGAAAATTCGATAATCAGTTACTCCTTCCTTCCGTTTCAAATAATTGTTTTGATTTTTTGAATTATTTCTTTTTCAACTTTGATCTAAAATGTTTTTGTTTGTGTTATAATACTTGATAAAAATTATACAAATAAAAATATATTTAAAATTCAATTGATTCATATATTTTAAATCAAGTATATTAAAATAATAATAATAAAAATAAAAATAAACAAAATTAAAGTCAAAGTTAAAAAAATAAAACTTCAAAAAGGTAAAATAAGACATTTATTTTAAGACGGATAAAATAATATTCAAAGAAATTATAAAGGGTTTAGAGTATTAAGAACTTTGTGACTATAAACGAACATTGCTAATGCATTGTTACAATAAATCTAGACAATGGGGTCCCGTTTGAATTAATTTGTTTGAATTTGAACACAATTGCCACATTTTCAAATTATGTCACCAATAGTATTGGAGTATAATATGATTAAGCCATTAAGGACCAAGCTAGAAACGCAATGTTTTACTACCAATAATGCACTTATCATGATAAATGACCAACTTGGCCTAATTAGATTTTTTTGAGTCACGCGCAAAAGTATAAAGTATAAACTCCTACTTTCTATTACGTATGATATGACAATATTTAGCTATTATATACTTGAAGACATTTAACATATAAATTAACATCGATTATAAAGAATTTTCATCATGAACAATGCCCCAATTGACTCCTGATTGTGAAAACGACAAATATGTATTTAACTAAAATTAAAACTTAAATATATAAATGTTCTTATAATTTCAAGGGATATGCCCACGGAAATTAATTTAATTTTCTTTTTTTAAATATGAATGTCCCATAAAATCATATATTTATATATCTATACGTACATTTCAAGTTTTCAACAGACATGTTATTAATTAACATTCATTTATATTGAAATTATCTGTAACTTTTTATTTAGCATATGATGGTTTTTAGTTTCTACATTCTCAAAGTAAAAGTTATGTAAAACGTTTAAATTTAATATAGTGACACATAACATTTTAAATGCCATATCTTATTCTTTTTCTTAAAAAGATGATGTATATTATTTAGATTTTGATATGAAACAAATGAAATTAAGATGTCACATTGCTCTTGCGAAAAACGAACATCATCTTCGTATTTGCTTTCACATCATAATTAAATATTTAATTCACCAATTGAAAATATTAATATGACTAAAACAAGTCAAATTTGTATTTCTATTTCGATTCATTGTATCCGTTGCAAACCATTAATATGCAGGCTTGTACATCATTTATTAGTATTTGTAAATTAATTAGTTGTAAGAAATAGCAAAAGTGCCATTGATACAACAATGCATATGTTTCTTGAAATATAGCTAGGTCTAAATATGCCCATTTGTTGTCTTGCTCAAGAGTTTGAGAATGGTCACCAACTATTCTTTTCTTTAATTGAGATAAACACATCCTATGGTGAATAGCACATCCCAACCATATTGACTTGCCTAATTCAATAATAAATAAATAAATAAATAAACAATAACCAAATTATTTTATTGATGTCTCCATCATTATTTTTAAACCACATCGTTTGTCAAATTATTTCAATTTTGTGAGGGAAAATCATAAATATTATGACGACTTTTCATGAAATACATTTCATTCTATTGACATGACATATATGAAAAATAGCATCACATGACACGTGTATCAGACATTTTACTCTTAAATGTTACTCCCTCCGTTTCTTAATATAAGTCCGCTTTGACTTTTTCAAAGTCATTTTATTCTAACTTTGACCTTAATTATTTGTTTTTGTGTTATATAATAATTGATTCAAAATATATAAATGGATTTGTGTTTTAAATATATTATCATTGGTATACTTTTCATCAAGTATTATATAACACGAAAATAAATAATTAAGGTCAAAGTCGAAAAATAAAGACTTTGAAAAATAAAATATGGACTTATATTTTGGAACGGGGAGTACATTATTAAACTCGTACTAGTGTTACTATTATAAATTGATGAAGTGACAAATCATAGAACCTTCTTTTTTGTCATGCAACACGCTTTTTATAAAATTGATGTGAATGAAAAAGTATACATGCATGCTCAAGTAACCTAGATGAAAAGAAGTTAGATAAGTAATTTGGTAATCTAGTTGTGTTAATTTGGATTATCTTATTAATTATTCAAGTTTACGAACTTTGTGGAACTTGAAAAAATCTCATAATAAGCTTATCAAGTGAGTTCATATAATTTATAAACTCAAATTGATAAACACACATAGAAAATAGATATCTATTTTCGAATAGACAAAGTACATAATATAATTCAAAAGTGTCAATTTTCAAAAATTATTTTAATATTCTACAGAGAGTGAAAGTTAGAAAAGGATGGCATTTGGCAGTTGGATACTTTGCTATGTTCAAAGAACTACAACTTAATATTATAGGTGTATTTAACCTTTAAGTACATATGGCATAAAGTATTGAAGTGTTAAGATCATTGAGAAGGAAGCAAAGATGAAAAGTAAGGGAATGAAGTTAGAAAATGATGTCACTTTTCAATTTGTGGGAAACAAAAAGATCAAAGGTCATTGTCTAGTGATCATACTTACTACTTTACAATATATCATGTATACAAACGGATCAATAATAGCATCGACCAAAGTTGTTTTAGTATGTGATCACTACTTTATCAATTATAACGTTGTGAGTGTAAGATTTGTTTAGAACATTTGTAAGATGATATAACTGTGTTAGATCATTAGTATAAATTTGTGAACAGTTAACTTCCTAATAGAGACTAATAGCTTCGTATTTGCGTAATAACGGTGTTTAATAATGTTCCATCCTTATCAAAGTATCCAAAATTCAGAAAATTGATGAGGATGCTATAAAATGAAATTTTCTGAACTTTTCATAAGTTATTGAATTATTGAAAAGATGACAGGAGGAATATGATCTCCAAAAGAACAGAAATTTGAGGATTTAAATGATTGTAAAGATGATTCAGATATAAGACGCTTTAAAGTTGAGCCTTACAAAAGTAGTGTAAAAGTTAAAAAGGGTTTCACAATTTTAGATTTACTAATTGCGAAATTTTGATTTTTAATATCATTTTACTTAATATGATGCAAGAATACATGATTTTTTGTAGCGTGTTGACTTGACAAGCATATGCGGGTTGTTGTATAATTCATCAATGATCTTGTAGCACTCTGAAAGCTCGTTCAATATCTTTTCTTGCACCCTCTTGACTCTTTTAAACTGCATTGTGTTTTCATCTCTTGCAATAGAAAACGATTTGACAAACATAGACCAATGAGGATAAATTTCATCCGCTAAATAGCAACCTTTTTCATATGCATTTCTATTTACTACAAATGGAGCTCCCGGAGCTATATCGGCAAAAATGTCATCAAATAACGGTGAATCATATACAACATTGAGGTCGTTATTTTCCCCCTGAACACCAAAGTATGCATGCCAAATACACAAATTATATAATGCAACGACTTCAAGCATTAGAGTCAAGTATTTATGATCACGTCTTTTGAATTGCCCGTGTAAGGCCTTCAGACAGTTTGTCCATTTCCAATACATACAATCAATGCTCCGATCATTCCTGGGAGTCCATGTTTTTCTTCGTGCAATGCATATATGTGTTGGATTTCATTTAAATCGGGATTTCTTAAAAACTCTTTTATGTAAAAAGTATGTATGCATTTAGTGAAGTTTTGTAAACACTCGCGTGAATAACGTTCAACAATTTGCAAGTACTTGTCAAATGCATCGGGTGTTGTGTCGATGCCAATGAGCATATTATCGATGTGCATTTTATGATAGGACTAATACTTAAACGTAGGGCTGAGCAAATCCACCCGAAAACCGACCCGAACCGACAAACCGACCGAAACCGGGCCGAACCAACCGAACCGAATTTATTCGGTTCGGTTTCGGTTTTGTATATTTATTTCGGTTTTGTCGGTTTCGGGTCGATTCGGTTTTTGTCGGTTTTTTCGGCCCGAAACCCGAAAATCGACCCGAACCGAGTTATTCGGTTCGGTTTCGGGTTTGATATATATTTTTCGGTTCGTTTTTCGGTTCGGGTCGGGTTTGACCCGATGCTCACCCCTACTTAAACGACCCAAAGCATCCGGTCGTTGTTTAAAAAAAGAAAGTATTTGGGAAGAGGTTCAGCATTGTAATTGGTAATATCATTGACTATTTGTTTAAAAAGTTTTGAACTCATACGATACATTCGCCTAAAATTCCTATCCGGGTATTTAGGTGGATTGTTTTCGACGCCAAAATAATCTTCCAATAGTTGTTGTTCCGCAATCTCTCATTCACGTGGTATGTGTATCCTAGTATGAAGACCAGAACTATCGGCTTCTTGATTACCCAAAGCTTGAAATTGTTCATAAGCTTGAAATTGCCGCATATATCGCTCCTCATCGTCTTGAAAGTAAAGATCGCAATGATCATAGTTGTTGGGATCCATAGTGTTTTTTTGAAGGTAAAAAAGAAGTATTGTTGAGATGTGTAAAAATTAGAAGATTAATGGGATATTTATAGGATTTTTAAAAGGTAAAAGATTGAAAAAATGGTTATTTTGATGAAAAACAACTATATTATTGGACCCAACGTTCCTTTTTTCTGCTATCCAATGTTCACAAAAAAGAGAAAAGAAAAAGAAAAAAAAAATTACTCACCTTGTGGGCTGATCACCACGACGCGAGAGACCATGTCGTTCCCAAGTATCCATATGATGTCATAAAATGGGCTGGTCGGATGGCATCAAGGCTAACAGTCAAGTGCACGTCGCACTCTAAGACTAAAGACCAAGGGTGTGAGTTTGGAATCGGTGACTGCAAAGTCACGCGCGACTCCCTTGTCCCATTTGCATACTTACGCACGAGTCACAACATCCAAGAAAAACTAGGTGAACGGTTCACTTAGTTTGTGGAGAATAAAAACGCGAGCCCCATGTTAATTTCTAAACTTTGCTAAAAAAAAAAACTTACACACTACCCCATTTTTTATTCTTAAATACCCACCAATTCATCATTTTTTAAACACAAACTCACCATTTATACTCTACACTCTTAACTCTATTTAACTTGACCATTTCATAAAAAAAAAATTCTCAAGAACACTCTCCGAAACACCAAATGTACCCAACGAAAAAATGCCGGAAGAAATCCCCCAACACCCGAAGACGTTTAATCTACGAAATAGTCCCTCTTTTCGCACCAACAAATCAACTTACAACCACAATCATTCTATTTTAACCAACCTTACCCAAACCAACCATACCGTAATCCATACCCACAACAACAAACTTTTAACCAATTCTTACAACAACATCAATAAAACACGTTTACCAATTCTCGTCACAACAAAACGCGTTCCCATTTGATATGTCACAAACCCAAATTGGTGGTTCGTCATCACAACATCATATGCACCAACCCATGTCTCCCCATTCTTCATTTCCAAATGAAGATTTGTACGAACCTCATTTTTCGGACTCTTTTTATCAAAACACCGCTCGTGAAGAATCTCCCATCGAAGTCACCACCCCAGTACCGTCACGGGTTATAGTGAAGCCGAAAAGACGCCAAAAGAGAGCGGCTAAAACTGAGGAGCCAACCCGGATTATTCCATGGACCCAAGAGGAAGAAATTGCGTTGTGCAAAGGTTGGATTCATGTATTTAAAGAGAGTGCCAATGGTAACGCTAGGAGGGAGAATGAATTTTGGAATGAGGTTGTCGCGTACATATAGAGCAAAAGAAAAATGGATCGCCGAACGTACGATATGGTTTGCGGGAAATGGAAGATGGTGCGCCTGAACGTAGCTCAGTTTTGCGGAGTGTTCAATAACGTCAAACGTATGAATCCGATGAGTGGAGCATGAGACGAAGATTACTACAATACGACAACTCTTAACTATGAAGCTGAATACATAGTAAAGTTCACACTTCGTCATTTTTGAGAGGAGTTAAAAGATAGTCAGAAATGGAATGATATTGAAGTTCCAAATTTTTTAGCAAAGGAAAAAAAAGAAAGGTCCAAGAGATACAAGTCATCTGGGTCTAGTTCGTTCAACTCAGAGATTATGGATGCTATTATTAACCTGAATGATGACGCTGGAGACGACGAGGTGCAGAAAGTTCGACGACCAATGGGCAGGGACACAACGAAAGCTTTGAAGAATAAATGTGTGAGATCGTTGGGATCGTCGGCAACTATGAATGACGAATCATTGGCTAGGATGATGATATCGGAGTTGGCACAACAGAACGAACGTACCATGGAATTGAAGATGAAAGAACAGGTTGAATATATAACGATAAAAAAAGGAGGTGAAAGTGCAGGAATATAAAGTAAGGCAAAAAGACTTAATGTTATTATATTCAACCATATGAACACTTGACTAGGGAAGCACGTAGAGTCACGGGCGAGATAAGAGTGGGGTCAAAGTGAAGTGGGGTTTGGAATTTTAGTTTTAATTTCGAAGTTTATGTAATGTGTTAATTTCGTACCTTTGTGTTTTTAATATTCGAAGTTTATGTACTATTTTTAACATTCGAAGTTTATGTAGTGTTTTAATTTCGTATGTTTGCGTTTTTAATTTCGTATAATTACGTTTTTATATTTGTACGATTACGTTTTTAAGTTTGTAAATAATTAAAAAAAATAGGAGTTATGATGACCATAAGGTGATCATGTCTATAAAAAAGTGAGAGAGAGTGAGAAAAAATGAGAGGAGAGAGAAAACTGGTGTAAAAGAAAAACGTGACATTGATCTTAAGTATGAGACTAAAGGGCAAGGGTGTGACTTTGCTTAAGGTGATTGATCTGTTCCCGAACAGTCAAGTTTTCTCACACAAGCCGGCCACTTGTGAATGGCCGACCGTAAGAAACTTAAAACGGTTCAGAAACGAATGCAATGAAGATCAGGAGAGTATAGGGTTTCCCCGGGTCGTTATGTCCCAGCGAGCTATGCGAAGAATCACCAAACGTATAGTGATCGAGAGATTTGAACGGAAAAGAGATTTGAACGATTATTATAACTACAGAATAAGCCTATAATTACAAAGGCTTAAATGCAAATTAAAGGAAATTGAAAAGATAAAAAAAATATTAAATAAACGCTATCACTATTTGCAAAATTATGTTTTTGATTTTATGTTTTTATGAAACTTAATTAAAAACTACGCGACGTACAAATGAAAATGTGAAACTAAATCAATATTAACCCTAAAAATATAAAAATGATATTTTTACAAACCTAATGATAAAATAAAATTTTTAGAAAAAGAAAATTATTTTTATAACTATTTAATTAATTATTATTAATTAAAAACTATTTTTAACTATTTAATAATAACCTAAAATACAAGAAATTATGAAATAAAGATAGAAAAATAAAAATTTGACTTGGAAAAATCTAAAATATCAAAAGAGAATTTTCAAAACTATTTTTATATTTTTCTGATTATTTTTCTATTTTCTAGGAATTAAAAACTATTTAAAACTATTTAAATTGCTTAAAAATACAAATTTAACTAAGAAAAATCTGAAAAAATATTTTTTTGACTTTTTATATTTATCTTAACTTAAGAAAAATGAAAAATTATTTTTTTGAAACTTTTTTGAATTATTTGTATTAAAAGCTAATTAAAAAGACTTAAAAACTAATTTAAATGGAGAAAAATACCAAACAGACTTGGAAAAATCTGAAAAATTCAAGAAAAGTCTAAAATATTATTGTGAAGCTGAGAAAAATATAAAAACAGAGGGTTGTGTGTAGGATTATGCAACTGCTGTGTAAAGTGCTTATGGATAAGCACTTGAAATAAGCTAATGAACACAATAAGCCACCCAACTGTAACAGAAGCAATAATATACTAAATGTACCTGCAACTTAAAACAACAAGCCTTAACCTCTATATTGCAAGCTTAACAGATTTGAGGTTTTGAGCTAAACACTAAAAACAGATTTGGGCCACTACTTGCAGCCTAAGAACAAGCTATCAAATAAGCTAGAAATTAGAAAACAGATAAAGGATCCTATACTAGACCTAGCCAACTACTTATGAACCAAATTAGAGCCCTGGACAAGCTCAAATGAGCTCATGGCAAGATCTGCAAGATCTGCTCAAAACCTGTGCAGCTCAATGCCCTGCACAGGGCATATAAACCCATAATCACAAGCCTTTTTAAAGCTTTTAAAAAATTAACAAAATTCCACAAAAATGCTAATAAGAAATTAGACTAGCTTAAGTTTTAAAAACACCAAGTTTCACTTGATTTGGCTCAGAAATGAGCTCATGAAAATTCATCCCATTTGGGCTCAAAACTGATTTTTCAATATTGACTTTTTGACAGATTTGAAAGGTTTGACTTATATGAACTTTGCAACTGATTTTAAGGACTTAAATTGATGTAATAAGGTGAAATGAGACTACTGCAAGTTGTATCTATGAATTATAAACACAAAACAAGTTTTTTGCTTTTCAAAAACTCCAACAGTTAAGCTTATAAGACAGTTTAATGGAGTTTTGACTTTGGGCTTTAGCAGACACAATTTTATGGCTAAAATGAGTACCAATGAGCTCAATAAGACTACAACAACAAGTTTCAACCTTTAAACAAACCTTAAGCACAGATTTACTAGTTAATCCAAACACTACTTAAAAACTGTTTTGCAATGTAAACTAAGATAAAAACTGAACCAGCTTGATTTCTTGATTGCACTAAGTTTAAATACTTTAATTAACACTAACTAAACAAGCAAGAACTAATATAAAACATAGATACAGATTATGCATTGAAACTTGAAATTAACTTACAAATGTCCTAGCCACTGTGGCTTGAATTCAGTAACCAATGAACATCTATCCTAAATAGATCAACCCATAGAACTCAAAATCAACCCAAATCCATTTCTGCATCAACCATTTCCATTTCCATTTCCATTTTTGACCCAGTTTGACTTTTGTTGACCAGAATCCAAAATTGCTAGAAACTTGATTGCAATCTTATAAAAAGCTATAATAAGCTCACATAAGCCTGTTTGAGCCTAAAAATAAGCTAATAAGAGCTTGTATATAAGACTTTGAATTGGAAATTTGAAACAGTGAACATAAAATATGAATTGTAAACACAAACTGAAATTGATGCTTGAAATTAGTTGCAATACACTTAAACACTTTAGTTTGATACATATTAAGCTTAAAATTATAACTAAGAGTTTATTTAAGACTTAGAAATTTAAAACGACATACAATTGAAAATTTAACTAACTACTACCCCTCTTCTCTCTTTCTTCTTGCTTCTTTTATACCCAAAACATCTTCTCTTTCATCTCTGAGCTAATCCCACTTTAATTGATAGCCATTGGATAGCTTAAAATGATCTTGGCCGTTTGATCAAGTTTTGGCGCCAAAATGCTCTTATCCAGCTGTGGGTTGAGTGAGGGGATTGAAGGAGCATTAAATGCTTCTTGGAGGTTAGTTGAGGTGGGGGGAACAAGGAAAGTGGATGATGAGGAGGGGGGATGGGAGATAGTGTGTTGCAGGCTTAGCAGTTGGGGAGAAAGAAAAAGGGCGCGTTTGCTTTGTTTGACCAGATATTTGACCAAGGTTTAATATATGAAGGGGTCCAAAATGCTATTGACAGGGGGTCACTTGGCAAAAGGCAGGGGTCACATGGCATATGATAGGGTCCAAGGGTTTTGACAAGGCAAAAAGGGTTTAGGCTTAATAATAACAAGGACCTATTATGCAATTTCTGAAAATACAAGGACCTAGGCTGCCATTTTCACAAAGTTGCTCCAAGGGACTGAAAGTGACAAGTTTCAATAGTATAAGGACCAAACTTGACATTTTCAAATTTCCAAGGGCCATTTTTGCCAATTTTTAAACTTGAAGGACCAATTTTGTAATTTCTCAAAACTTTTGATATTTTTCACCAAAGGACTAATTTTGACAACTTATGATTTAAAAAGGACCTTTGGTGATTTTTCTTTTGAAATTAAGTGCTCAGGGACTATTTCTGACAACTTTTGAAACTTTGGGGACTGAAACTGCCAATTATGCAAACTTAGCTCATTTTTCATCTGATTTTAAACATTTTGCATCTGAAACATATAAAATGCAATTTTGGAATATTTTCAGTATTTTGATGCATTTCTGAGCATTTTTAAACGTTTTGCAGTTCAGATTTAACCAAAAATGATGAGTATTTACACACTCATCAGTGATCATCTAGTCACGCGTGAGTTCCATGTCTTCAACAAAAGTCACGCGCGAGTCACAGTTTTCAAAGGAAGTTATGGTGACTGATTCACCTTAAGTTACCTTGTGTGACATGGGCCTTATTATTTTGCTTTATAGTTTTTTATTAGTTTGTGAGTGTATGTGAGGTATTTAATGGGGTATATTTTTATAAAGTGCGTATTTTAATGAACGGTGAGGTTAAGGTGACCATGTCTAAAAAAAGTGATAGAGAGAGTGAGGGAAAATGAGAGAAGAGAAAAAACTGAAGCGAAGATGAAGTGTAAAGTGAAAATGTATAAGTCTTCGTCTTCAGCGTAGGTGACGATATGTGGCCCAATGAGACATTATCACGGATGACGTAAGCACTAAAGTTGCATGCTTTAACCCACGACCACGAGTGATCCGAAACAACATGGGCCTTTGCACATAAAAAGTTGCAGTATTAAAGTATATACGATATGTACAAATTATTTTTCTCCGTGTACAAAAGATATTGATATTTGACACCACTACTTTAGAAAAGGCACAAATATTTTTCCTCCACATGGATTGAAACGTTTAACCTAATCTGTTCTTAAGTTACGAATCGAAAATGTTCATTTTATACTTTTTCTCTCAGAAGCACAATGTTTAAGTAATAGGTGTATTGGTAAAAACTGTTATCTATATTACATAAAATGGAAAAACAGTCAAAGTGAAAAAGTGAAAAAGTGAAAAAGTTGAATAGTCAAATGAGAGAGAAATATGTGAACCAAAGCTCCAGCAAAAAACAAAGATACATAAATCTGCTCCATCTCTCCTTAACCTAATTCACACATACAAATCTGCCCTCCCTCTATACCCGCCGCCACCACCACCACCATCTAATCTATCACCACCACCAAAACCATCATTTGAATCCACAGCCGCCACCACTAACGTTTCTTCTGGATCTGTAGATCTGACCGGTTTTATTTTTGGTGGTTTAGGTGGCTTCGGTTGGGTTTAAGTGGTGGTTTGTGTTGTCTGCCTTAAATTAGTGTAGTTTTGGTGGTTTGTTGGTGGTTTCGGTTTTAAGTTTTGGTTGGTTGTTGTCGGTGTTGCTATAATCAGGGTTTGTGTTTGATAGTATTTGTGGTGGAAGTTTTGCTATAATCGGGTTTGCTAAAACGAAAGATAAATGAGGTTGCTGTTTTTATTATTGCTGTTTTTATTTTCGGTGTTGCTATAATTAGGTTTACCGGGTGAGCATTTTCTTTAGTTTCTTACTTGTCTCCTGCCTGTTGGCATCCACAACTGATTGATCTCATGTGTTGTTATGTTCATGTGGTAGAGTTGGCCATTGCAGCACATGTACTAATTAATGAGTTGATTTGGGTTATTGTTTATCTTTAACAAGTGAAATGGACAAATAAATTTTATATAACTGTAAAGACCAAAGTGTTTTTTTAATGCTTTCATTTTTTAAATATTTTTTATCCGATATGAATTTCTTCCAAGTAATAGTTTTTTTACAAAACTAATTGGTAAGAGAAAAAAATTCTGGATCAAGTGGTCAACCCATTCTAACCTGAACTGACACTTACAAAAACAAGCCCGTTTGACTTGTTAACCCAATTTCCCAAAAAACCCGACCCGGAAAACCCGACCAAAGAAAGTCGTACCCGTAATTTTTTGAGTAACTCTTACTAAAAATTGTGCATACCCTACTCTAAAATTCTAGATCCGCCACTAATTACAACATAAATAATTATCATCTAAAAATGATTATCACTACTCTTAAAATATTACTCGTTTAAAATTTAATTTCAGGGTAAACTTTATTTTGATGGAAATGTTTTTGGTTTAAAAAATTTTAAGACTAATATATTTAGAATGTTCCAAACCCTTTATAAAGGAGTATAGATTATTATTAACATGTAATTGCATCTACACAATTATTATTGTTCTAATTGCATATCTTCATTGTTTAATGTGTTGCAGCCGTGCCTTGAATCTTATTATTTCACTTGAAAAAAATCTGGGTCTTTGTTACTGCTTTTAACTCCCACACATGAACGACACCACCCAAGCCTATTCTGCCACCACCACCGTTAACTGATTCCGCCGCCAACAGTACTGGTGTTTTGAGCTTCCGTGGTTTCGTTGGTGTTAGTAGTTTTGGTGGTGATTTTGTGGTTTTGGAGGCTTTGTGTTAGTGGGTTAAATGGTATGAACATTTTTTTTTGCCTAGATGTGTGTTACTGCGCTTGTGGTTCACATACGTGAGATATGGAAAAAGGAAATATTGTTGTGTTTTGATTTATGGTTTATACGAAAAATTGATTCAGTTGTCGTAATTTTTCTCTTTTGCCTTCAAAAACGAAAGGATGGCTAAATGTGATATCCACTTAGCAACCTATATTATTGCAGCCAAAGCATGAATCCACTTAGGAACTTATTATATCTGAGCCAATATTGTTTCTAGGCTTAAAATTTATTTTGGGTTTTCAGATTTGTTTCTCAGTAATTTGTTTAGCTATGAAATATGTTCTATAAGAGGCAGTAATGGTACATGTTTCATAGTTATTTGTGAAGCTTGTATATTAAATAGTGTTTGAGATATTCTTTTTTGTTGTCGAGTATCTGATTTTGTGTTGCAACACCTTACAAGTTACAATGCCTCACGCTACAGTGATGATCCTTATTTTGTAAAAGATATACATCTTATTGTGATATCCAACCTGTATCTTGGCGTGGAAACACGAAAGATATCACAATGTAACTATTGTATCTAGCCATGGTGTTGTTTGGTCCGATTTTTCTTTGACTTCAAATTTGACAGATCTTGGCAAAAAATTAGTTTTATCTCTGTAATTTTGAAAGTTTTTCAAAAGAGTATCTTTAAATTTTGGTAATTTAGAAAACCAAGAACGGAAGGTGTTAAGTTGGCATGAAAACTACAATAGTCTTGGTATTCAATCGATATTAGAAAAAAATGATAAAAAACTTAATTTGCTTTTCTTGAATTTGCTTCTACAAAAAAGAACTTAATTTGATAACCGTTTTAATACTCAAATTAACAAAACTATATACTATGGTTGAATAAAATAATTATAGCTTAAATATAATGCAATTTAAAACGACGCTTTAAGAAAAAAAATGCAATCATGCCATCAGAAAACAGTTCTCCGAAAAACATTTCAACTTATAACAATGCTATCATAAAATGATCCCCTAACGCCCCAAATCAATTTGTTGAAAAATATTATTCGCCGTCAATATTTGATCGAAACTAAAACCCGTTGCCGCTATATGAAACATTTTGATCTTTTTACGTTCTATTTTTAACGTTATACGAAACACTTACTACAATATTGCATATCGTTAATTCTCTGACGCTAGAAACCGATGCCGCTAGGCACGGGGTACTCGCCTAGTCAGTTATAAATAACTGTAATCCTTAGAGCTATGAATCAGATTTCCATAACTACAGAACAAACTTTAATAATTCAAATCTGACCAAAAGGCTTGTATTTCAATGGTATCTCATGTTGTGTGAGAAGTCTCCCAATCAAATAATTGTGGGTTCAAGTCCTGCTTAGCAAATGTAGAAACATTTGTTGTGTAATTGTAAGATAGTAAAAGATTGTTGTGTAATTGTGTGAGAAGTTTTCCAATCAAATAATTGTGGGTTCAAGTCCTGCTTAGCAAATGTAAAAACATTTGTTGTGTAATTGTAAGATAGTAAAAGATAGCCGTTCTAAAAAAAAATCAGATTTGAACATGAGTTTTCATGTTAATGATATATTTGAAGGTGACGTCTAAATCGGAAAAAATTAACAATAAGAACCATTGAGAGAATTATATATTGGCCTCTTAATTAAGAGAGAAGTTTTATGAACCTCTCTAACAAAAGAGATTAAAGGTTTGAGTCCACTTATTAAATGAAAAATAAATGAAAAAGAAACACCCTTAACTTAAATACAATGTAAATTGATAACATATAGTTGATCTCTTGACAACCCTTTTGAGCAAAAGCAACTATGAATGAGATGTTTAAAAACTTTCAAATAATATCGGAACGATCGAATAAAACATGATAAGATAAACAAAAATCACTCACATATAAGGGTGAGCATCGGTCGAAGACCGAAACCGAAATAGCCAATAAAACCTAAACCGAGGATCCGAATGTGGTCGGTCCGGTCTAAAAAAGGCAAAATGGTCGGTTTGTACTTCAGATCGGACCGAGACTGAAATAAGGGAAAACCTCGGACCGCTGGTCTTTTGGTTCGGTCGATTTTCGGTCAGTCTCGATCGGTCCGGTTGATTCTGTCATTTGCTCAGCCTTACTCACACATAAAGAGTGCATTTTGGTTTAGTGAAATAGAAACACCAAGTTATAGTGCTGCTTCACAAAATTCAGAATGAAATGCATCAAAACTTCAAGAATGTTAAACATTATGTTTTCCACCTATGATTTCGTTTTAACTCCAAAAGAATTCTAATCCAAATTTTGTACTTGAAGCCATTTAATTACCAACTTTCTTCTTTAAGTTTTACTTAGCCATTTAATTCAAAGTTAAAATCTACTCAATTAAGAAATAAAAAGTCTATCTCAACTTTTTTTTAGACATGTTGAAAGAAGCAATTTTTAGTTATTTCATGACACTTTCCTCCACCTAAAAGGCTAAAATGAGAGTCTCCATCAACAACATTGTTACTAAACAACAACTATGTATGCTTTTTGCACACATCCACATCACCTTACTATTTAGATTTCATGACTCATAATATTTTAGCTCTTATTACATCACAAAAGATAAATTATGTGTCACTTTTTGGTTCACAAAACAATCATTTTGGAATTCAATTTCGTAAAGTTCTATGATATGATAACAACATTATTAAGTTATTATACATTCATTACAAAATAATGTGCAAGCTTTGAAGTGTTTATCGCTGAAAAATCTCATGTCTTCAACATTATGTACTTTCGTAATTCTCATTTACTAGTTACATCAGCCGACAAGCTTTGAAATGTACAAATTTATCAAGTTCAAATAAATCTGGAGTTGAAAGAATGAAAGCTGGTTTTTTCAGACGGGTAGAATAAGAAAATGAAGATTAAAAAAGGAACGGGTCCAATGGGTAGAAAGTCGTCCAAAGTTTATTGTTACCTGATAACAGCTTTTTAAATCGGTACATTTAAAGATTACTATGGAACTGAAAAATATATAGTTGTTTCAATCATATTTGACGATTTTGATATTTGAAATTTGAAGATATTGGACAAACTTTTCGGGTCAACCCAGGCCAAGTGCCCAACCCATACAAACAATAATAAACATATGAACCAGATTACATCCAATACTTCAAGATGTATAATATTATATCTACTGTATAAGGTTTTGATGACCCCATTATTTGCTCGTGCGAAAACAAACTGCAATACGATTGTTAAACAGTACTAATAGAGTAATAGCAGCTGTACCAAACGTGATTTAGTTATATGACGACTATGGGTCAAATAGTTGGCATTGCTCCGTAAGTGGTTTATGCAACAAAATTTATTCAGATTATCTGTCATTCTTCCAGAGGTCATTTAGTTCATTGTCAGATTTAGCAAACACTAAAAACACTGATCTCCCAACTTAGTAAGAATAACTGATCCAAATAGTATGTCTTGTCGTCCGATTTAACATCCAAATGATTATCTTCTGATGTCTTTCGTAATAGCATCAAAATTAAGAGCTTATCATGCATACTAAACAGATAAACTATCTATAGCAGAAATTAAACAAAAGTAATTTGATATAAGAAAAGGTTTCATCTAACAATCCTCATGCTTCTGCAAGTTTTCTAATAAAATCAACCTGTCTATGAATTAAAAAAACCAAACAATGTCTTAATTATTTATTTTCCATTAAAAAAACTACTCGCTTTGATCTATCCAGCCACTTTGGTTCCTGCGCAAATTCACAAGGTCTTTGTATTTAGGCACTTGTGGATTCATCTTCAGGATTCCAATATCGATTGAAAAACCACATTGTATCAGCCGTCACAGCAAGTCCGTCGTGGTTCCTGTGCCAACCATAGTATGCATGGGTTCGATTCTTGATGTCAAAAGTGGCGTGTCCAAAACTAGCTTCTCTAAAGGCCCGAGTATTCTGGTTGAGGCTCTGTCATGCTACACCAACATCAAACATAATGTCAAGTTAGATCTTCATGTGAGTTAAAAATTACCCACACGCGCACATGTGTGTGTATGTGTTCTTATACACATTATAAAAAAAGTTATAAAACATTACTTGGTTGCTAATCCCTCAAGGTTTCCTCCATCTCCGATGGTTATATACACGGGTGCAGATTGATCCTTTATAGGTGTGGACAACCCGTTAACTATGTTGTAAGCAACGTTTGATACACGTTCCTACACCAATGGAGTAAACGATAAAATATTAGTATGAAGAAAGTCGAAAGAATCAAGTTATCAGTTCCATAATGCAAAAACCCTATACACCATCGCAGTTCTAGAATATAACACGAGGAGGTATTTGAAAGGACTTACCGAGCGTTCATAAGCATGAACATGACCAGCAAAGACAACGTCAACTTTGTACTTTACAAACCACGGCTCGAACATTACCCTCATGGTTTCACCTTCCATAAAGTGATAGTTGTAGCTGTTATACCACGGGGAATGCATCATAACAATCAACCATGGTGTTTCCTCTCTGTTGACTTTGGATAGTTCCTCCTCGAGCCATTTGTATTGAGGAGTGTATTTACCTAAGGAAATATGCCACTTTTAGATATTGCATTTACTTGGTTTAGAATAAAAAAATCTTTATTTAAAAGGATATAGATTTAAAATTCGGGGTCAGTTACCATAAGCTGAATATGAAGACAAAACAATGATGTGCGCGGAAGCTCTCTTGATGGAGTACCAAAAGGGGGAAGTACTCTGTGATGACTTATAGGGAACATGATATCGATGAGTAAATGGCCTGAAAGGTTCATCCTCGCCCTGCAATGGATATATCAAAAAACAAGATTACGAAGGTTGAAAAACGTCTACTTTTACTATTTTACACTTGGATGGATATGAGACATATATATTAATTTACAACAAATGGAATAGTATTAGTTTTTAGATATATAACATAATCAGTGTGTTTATAAAGAGTCAAGTTAGATTTTAAAAATTAACCGTGCATTCTTCAAACAAAGGGACTAATGAGGAAACTTACGATTTCAGGTGCAAAATCAAGTTCATGATTTCCTGCAGTCCATATCCAAGGTTGATACGCTGCACTTCTCTCAGCAAACCTTCCCCACGAATCCCATCTATTGTTATCATGATTAGGATATGTATCCGCGTAAGAAAGGTCTCCCATAAACAACATTGTTTGCCCTTTCACGGGATTCATCTCATAATGTGTAAGTGTCATGTTTGAATCATAACTCTGGCCGAGATCCCCTGAAAATACACATACAAAATGGTTCAAGGGTATGAATCAAAATCAGATCTTTTATTAAAAGAGGTGGAAATATGGGCCGTCATCCGGTTTGGGTAACAAGTCAAAACGGGTAATTTTGTACTGGGGAGGTCGGGTTGACGCAATACACATTTTTTTCCAAGTTTTTTAAACCTTTTATATAAGGTAGCATGTATAATATAACTAAAAAACTGTGTTATTTCAGTAGAAACTAATAAAATGATTTCAGAGGTTGTGACATCTACTTTGACCAGTTTTCTTAAGTGAACGTTTATACAAAAGTTGGTAAAAATACCATACCAATGAGGCCAAAAGTGTAAGGAACGTCAGGTCCGACTTCTGGAGGAGTCATGAACGAGAACGTCCTTGTTGTGTGTCCAATTCCTACCGTATAGTAGTATTTACTATCATGCTGCCAAATTCTACATTCGAACAAAGTAAGTCAATGTGAATAAAATCCAACATTAGATTATGGAAATAGTACACTTTCGACTTCTAATGTTAGCTTTGACTTGGTTAAGTCAATTTTGATACTGAACTACTACCTTCAAATGAGTAATATTGCAATGGTGGATGAAACCAGAAGTATAGTTAAAGAACGAGTATTTCGTAAGCATGCCTTCTGCCTTCCTCTTTCGTTTGCTACGAGTCCAATAAACAACAGTATTTGAACCTGGTTCATCCATGGTTACCCATGATACAATCATCTCCTTTCCAACACGATTCCCTTGTGTAATATGGACCTGGTAACCATGAAAAAGATACTAACCTCATTACATAAAAAAATCAAAAACACCTTAAAACGCAAATACTATGATATTTGTTTTAATTTATCGGTCTTTAATGTTTCTGGTTCAAGAGTTCATATGCTTCAAAGTACTGCTTGTCGCCTGCCCCAACAACGCACCATATTATCAGATCAGAAAGAAGAAAGGTAAGGGATAAGATTTTTGAAGAGAGGAAAGTTTGGAGATGAGTTGTGATAAGGAGGAGACGAGTTTTATATGGAGAAGAGACACTGTACATGTCAGGTGGTAGACATATAATATTGATACTCATCATTATTCAATATATGAAATGACCATTATTCCCTCAGAGTAAAAACACACGTTTTGTAGATAATGGACGTTGACTGACGGATAACGATCAAAGGGGCCTTGGGTGATGCAAAACGTGAACATTAGGGACCTTGGGTGACGTTAAATTTTCTGGGGACTCAGCTAGTGGGTACAAGTACAGGACGAGCGGTGTATTTTACTCTTATTTAAATGACAAGAAGACAATTATGACAGTGATTCACGAATTAGGAATAAACTAATGCTAATGGTCTTTAATTATCTATTACTTTTATGCAAGTGGCCACACATTATTACAGTCAGAATATTAGTGCTGGATCATTTGTCTTCATAATATTTTCAAAGCTGGAACAATTTGTTCAACAAAGATTCAATTTAACAGGATCATTCAATGGCATCATCTTCAAGCTCATATATTCAAAAAAGATTTAAGTATGATGTGTTTTTAAGCTTTAGGGGTGAAGACACCCGTAAAAACTTTGTTGATCATCTTTATCATGCTCTTAAGGATAAAGGCATTTACACTTACAAAGATGATGAAAAAATCCAGAAAGGGAAAAGGATCAGTGATGATCTCTTCCAATCCATTGAAGACTCGAAATTTTACATAATTGTTTTTTCCAAAAACTATGCTTCTTCGTCATGGTGTTTGGATGAGCTTGTCAAGATTATGGAGTGTCAGAAGATGACTGGCCACACTGCTTTCCCTGTTTTCTTTGATGTGGAACCCACCGAAGTCCGAAAACGAATTGGGGCTGTTGGTGAAGCTTTTGCTAAACATGAAAAGGAAGTGAGAAACCAAAGGTGGGCGGTTAGAATAGCCTTTTTCATGAATAAAAAGAAAGCTATGTTGAAGAAATGGAAAGGGGCTCTAAAAGAAGCATCCAATTTAGCTGGTTGGGAGCTGAAGAACACTCTTGATGGGTAATTTCTTACTTTTCTTTGTTGCTAATATGTGTTTAAGAAGGATGATGGACAAAAAATTATTATTACATTACTATGTTTTTACTTCATATATGATTGTATGTTAGGTTAACAGGTCTTGCATCTTCCAGGATCGAATGATCAAATTAACAACATGTGTATCATCAATCAAGAATCAATAAAAAGAAACAACAAAGATTGGGTTGAACCCTTATAAACTGATATATTAAAACTGAGAAAGGGTTACTTTGTTTGTTACAGAATCCTACATATTTATACTATTCTAACAGATACAATGAAGGGGTGTGTTGGTTCTATGAATCGGTTTATCACAAGTCACAACCCTTCACAAAATAACTGCCTTAATAACTAACTTTACAACCTAATCTAACTGTCATTATAACTGCCATATAACTTCTGGTGTGTCGACTTGCAGTCCAACACAGGAGGTTTATGGCTTCATTTTACTTTACAAAGATTAATTGGATTATGTTTTCCAACATGTTATAGATCTAAAACACTGTAACTGTTCTATTGTGTATACTAAACAGATTTTGTTTTTACACACAAACAGGCACGAAGCTGAATTCATTAATAAAATTGTTCAACAGATTTCACTACAGTTACGTTCCATCAATTCCGGCTTTGATGAAAAGTTAGTAGGCATGGAGACCCGAGTAAGCGATGTTATTTCATCTTTAAAAATTGGTACTGATGAAGTTCGCATGATAGGGATCAAGGGCATGGGAGGGGCTGGGAAGACAACTACAGCGAGAGCTGTTTTTGATCATTTATCTAATGATTTTGAAGCTAAAAGCTTTGTTGAGAATGTGAGAGAAGTTTCAAATGGCTCTATGTCTGGTTTGAAGAAATTACAAGAACAAGTCCTTTCAGATGTGCTGAATGATCAACAAGTCACTGTGAATGGTGTTTTTGATGGGATAAAAATGATGAGAAAGAGGATGTGCTGTAAAAAGGTTCTTCTTGTTCTAGATGATGTGGATCACATAGAACAACTGAAGGCGTTAGCCGGTGAGCCCAAGTGGTTTAAGCCAGGAAGTAGAATTCTCATTACAACAAGAGATGAGCAAGTATTGGTAGCACACAAAGTGAACGTGATTCGGGATATTGTTCTCTTATCAGAACGGGAAGCAATTTCCCTCTTTAGTAGGTATGCATTTGGAAGAGAGAATCCACTTCAAGGATACGAAGAGCTGTCAGGAAAAGTTGTACGTTATGCTGCTGGTCTTCCCTTAACAGTCGAAGTATTGGGTTCATTTCTATGTGGTAAAGATAAGCTTGAATGGGAAGATGCCATAGACAGATTAAAAAGAATCCCGTTAAAGGACACTCTAGAAAAGCTTGAATTAAGCTATATAAGTCTAGAGAATGATTATAAGGAAATTTTTCTAGAAATTGCATGCATATTGAAAGGCGAGAGCAAAGAACATGCAATCAAAGTGCTTGAAAGCTGTGGATTTCATGCTAGAAACGGTTTAAAAGTTCTTGAGCAGAGATCTCTCATAACTATTATTTCTTCCAAATACAGTCAAGTCTTGGGCATGCATGACCATATAGAAGAAATGGGAAAGAACATTGTTCGTCGTTCGCACCCCGATGAGCCTAAGAAACATAGCCATTTGTGGATTGAAGAGGAAATTGAAGATATATTGGCTAATGACATGGTAAAGATCAGTTTACTTGTAAGGTGGAGAAAACTAATACATTTTCATTTGTTCTGACTTCTAACACTGTTTTTGGATTGCAGGGTACTGAAGAAACAAGATCTCTAAAACTTGATATGTTGAGAGGAAATTCGAGAATTGTTATGAAAGGTTTTGGAAAAATGAAGAAACTTAGATATCTTGAAGTGAAATATGCACATTATAATTCTGAATCTGACTGTGAAAGTGATGGCGAATGTCTTGACAGCGATCTGAAATTTGATCATACCAGCCAATACTTTCCAAACTCTTTGAAATATCTATCTTGCAGGAAATACCCTTTCTTGTATTTACCCAAAACATTTCAAGCAAACAATCTTGTTGGACTTGATATGTTGTCTTGCAGCAGAATGGTACAACTTTGGGAAGAGGGAGAAACAAAGGTAGGATAATTGTTGATCGGTTGTTTAGCATAATTCGTAATAACGCCATTAATTTATTGGTTTGTTAATGCGCTAATATATATCTTTTTTCTTATTTTTGATGGTAGGTTCTTAAGAATCTCAAATTCATTTCTCTCTATAAGTCAAACTTGACGACCTTTGACTTTAGGAATACTACGAATCTCGAGACGTTATCTCTAAATTTTTCTTATAAACTAGTAGAACTTTGCATGCCAGTTACTTGTCCAAAGCTCACATATCTGAATATCAGTTACTCAAAGTTAAGCACCTTTGACCTTGGGTTGACTCCAAATCTGGAGACTTTATCTCTTATCGATTGCACTCATTTTGTAAAACTCCAGGTGTCTGTTGCATGCCCAAAGTTAAAATCCCTCGTCCTTTGTAAAACAAGGTTGAGGAGCCTTGACCTTGAGCTGTTTCCAAATCTTGAGAAGTTAAATCTTAAATATTCTGGTGAGTTGGCTGAAATTAACGCTCCCGTCGGATGTCTGAAAAAGGTTGTTTACTTAGACTTAAGTGGTTGTTTGAGGTTTACCGATTTCGTGTTTGGCGGTGGATGTGAGCCAAAGGTTTATTGTGATTCAGCTACTTTGCTTCTGGCGGGTGAGTTCCTAGATTTATGCCCACTGCACCCCAACAGTAATCTCCTAAAATTGCGGTTTCGTTGTTCTTATTATGAATTTCTACCGTCATCAGTTGGAAATATTGAGAAGTTTATTTCTTTTGGTTTATGTGCTTGCACAGACTTTAAGAAAATCTCAGACATGATTTGTAGTTTAAAATGTTTGAAAAAGCTTAAACTAAAAGGCGATATTCCAGAGTTTCCCAAAGATCTTGGCCAGTTAGAATGTCTAGAGGAGCTCTGTTTGTCATCATATGAGATAAAACATCTTCCGGATAGCATTTGTATGTTGAAACATCTCAAGTCTCTCAAAGTCAATGTTGGTCATCTTGAGAAGTTACCAGAGGATCTTGGCCAATTAAATTGTTTAGAGAAGTTATATGTGAGTAGTAAGAAAATTGAATATCTTCCGGATAACATCTGCATGCTAAAATGTCTGAAGTCGCTCGATTTTATAAACTGTTGGCATATTGGGAAGTTGCCTGAGGACATTGGCCGGTTAGAATCTCTGCGGGAACTAGTTTTAACGCCTACAAGGATTAAACATCTTCCGGATAGCATTTGTATGTTAAAACATCTGAAGTTGCTCGACCTTAGTCTTTGTGCTCATCTTGAGAAGTTACCTGAAGATCTAGGCCGATTAGAATGCTTAAAGTATCTGGATATAAAATATACAGGCATAAGTCATCTTCCGCAAAGCATGTTTGGGTTAAAAGGTCTGCTTATCGCTGCATCCCCTGAGCTTCTTCAGTTGTATGATTTTCCCCCGGAGATAGAAACCACAACCTCTCCCATTCGGTGAGTAAATAACAAGCACTTTCTTTGTTTGTAAATTTATTTTTCTCTTATTTTAATATATTGAATTTGATATTGGCCGACAAAAATTATTCGAACAAAAATACAAAATTTTAGAAATAAAAAATAAAGTAAACTAGACGAATGATCTATATAGTTTACAGATTTGGTTTCCGAATATCTAAATTTACATGAATGATCTTCAATTCAAAACTTGCTACACTTTTGGCCCCTTATTGTGTTAAAGATGTAATGAGGAACAACAAACGCAAAAAGCATGGGTCCTATTCCATTTCCAACAAAGAAGAGAATCTACTGTATGATTAAATTCATCATGTTCACAAAGACGCGAGATTCGGTTTTGAGATTAGGAGATATCCTGCACCTGACTTCACAAACCATTGTTCACTAATGCATATCAATCTTCCTTCTTCTGTCGATGTCGAGGTTTAATTTTTTCATTGTGGATAATACTTCATCACTCAGTCAAGAATTGTATCAAACAACTTCAATACATCTTTAAATGTTATCACTAAATATATAAAAATTGTCAATATCAATTACATCATCATTAGCTTCAACAATCTTCCCATTATGTAGGTTTGGGTTTAATGATTTTGGTTTGTTTTTTGTTTGTTAGGTTGAAAATGGCGAAACGCTACTGGGATTATGAGGGCTCATTCTGACGAGGTGAGTTTCTGGTGTTTTGTTTTGTTAAAATAAGAGTAAATAGCAGAGAAAACCGTCCTTGACTCCTTGTGGTTTTGCCAGATTGCAGACGCAATCTTTACAACTTTGAAAGTGAGCGCACAGTCCTTACATGGATATTTGGGGACCAGATAAATCGCATACCGAAGTAGTTCCAGGGACACTACACGTGTACTTTGAAGTTGCAAGAAAAGCGTGTGCGATTTGACAAAACCAAAAAGACAGTTTTTACAATTTGCTCTAAAGATAATGTATATTGTCGTCCAAAATTTATTGTTGCCTGATAACAGCTTTTTAAATCAGTACATTCAAAGAGTACTATGGAATTGAAACATTTATGAGTAGTTGTTACTTACAATCATATTTGATGATTTTGATATATAAAATTTGAAGATTTTGGACAAACTTTTCGGGTCAACCTAGGCCAAGTGCCCAACCCATACAAACAATAATCCTATAAACAAATGAACCAGATTACATCCAATACTTCAAGATGTATAGCATTTATATCTACTATATACGGTTGTGATGACCCCATTATTTGCTCGTGCGAAAACAAACTGCAATACGATTGTTGAACAGTACAAATAGAGTAATAGCAGCTGTACCAAAGGTGATTCTAGTTATATGACGACTATGGGTCAAATAGTTGGCATTACTCCGTAAGTGGTTTATGCAACAAAACTTATTCAGATCATATGTCATTCTTCCAGAGGTCATTTAGAGTCCTATTCTAACGATTGTCTTCTGATGAAGACCGGAATTGTCTTTCGTAATAGCATCAAAATTAAGATCTTATCATGCATACTAAACAGATAAACTATCTATAGCAGAAATTGAACAAAAATAATTTGATATAAGAAAAGGTTTCGTCTAACAATCCTCATGCTTCTACAAGTTTTCTAATAAAATCGACCTATCTATGAATTAAAAAAACCAAACATTGTCTTCATTATTTATTTTCCATTAAAAAAACTACTCGCTTTGATCTATCCAGCCACTTTGGTTCCTGCACAAATACACAAGGTCTTTGTAATTAGGCACTTGTGGATTCATCTTCAGGATGCCAATATCGATTGAAAAACCACATTGTATCAGCCGTCACAGCAAGTCCATCATGGTTCCTGTGCCAACCATAGTATGCATGGGTTCGATTCTTGATGTCAAAAGTGGCGTGTCCAAAGCTAGCTTCTCTAAAGGCCGAGTACTCTGGTTGAGGCTCTGTCATGCTACACCAACATCAAATATAATGTCCAGTTAGATCTTCATGTGAGTTAGAAATTACTCACACGCGCACACGTGCGTGTGTGTGTGTGTGTTCTTATATACATTATAAAAAAGTTATAAAACATTACTTGGTTGCTAATCCCTCGAGGTTTCCTCCATCTCCAATGGTTATATACACGGGTGCAGATTGATCCTTTATAGGTGTGGACAACCCGTTAACTATGTTGTAAGCAACGTTTGATACACGTTCCTACACCAATGGAGTAAACGATAAAATATTACTAGTAGTATGAAGAATAAATATACTCTCGAATTAAGTTTAAAGGGTATATAGTAACTTAATTTTATTCTTTCTTTCTTAGTAAGTTCTGCTTACCAAAACATCTTCACAGTTCCTAGAATATAACACGAGGAAGTATGTCTATTTGAAAGGACTTACCGAGCGTTCATAAGCATGAACATGACCAGCAAAGACAACGTCAACTTTGTACTTTACAAACCACGGCTCGAACATTACCCTCATGGTTTCACCTTCCATAAAGTGATAGTTGTAGCTGTTATACCACGGGGAATGCGTCATAACAATCAACCATGGTGTTTCTTCTCTGTTCACTTTGGGTAGTTCCTCCTCGAGCCATTTGTATTGAGGAGTGTATTTACCTAAAGAAATTTGCCAGTTTTAGATATTGCATTCTATATACTTAATTTAGAATAAAAAAATTTAAAAGGAGATTTAAAATTTAGGGTAAGTTACCATAAGCTGAATATGAAGACAAAACAATGATGTGCGTGGAAGCTCTCTTGATGGAGTACCAAAAGGGGGAAGTACTCTGTGATGACTTATAGGGAACATGATATCGATGAGTAAAAGGTCTGAAAGGTTCATCCTCACCCTGCAATTGATATATCGAAAAACAAGATTACTAAGGTTAAAAAACGTTTACTTTTACTATTTTACACTTGGATGGATATGAGACATATAAATTAATTTACAACAAATGGAATAGTATTAGTTTTTTCTAGATATATAACATAATCAGTGTGTTTATAAAGAGTCAAGTTAGATTTTAAAAATTAACCGTGCATTCTTCAAACAAAGGGACTAATGAGGAAACTTACGATTTCAGGTGCAAAATCAAGTTCATGATTTCCCGCAGTCCATATCCAAGGTTGATACGCTGCACTTCTCTCAGCAAACCTTCCCCACGAATCCCATCTATTGTTATCATGATTAGGATATGTATCCGCGTAAGAAAGGTCTCCCATAAATAACATCGTTTGCCCTTTCACGGGGTTCATTTCATAATGTGTAAGTGTAATGTTTGAATCATAACTCTGGCCGAGATCCCCTGAAAATACACATACAAAATGGTTCAATGGTATGAATCAAAATCAGATCTTTTATTAAAAGAGGTGGAAATATGGGCCGTCATCCGGTCTGGGTAAAAAACCAAAACGGGTAATTTTGTTCTGGGGAGGTCGGGTTGACCCAATACACAACTTTTTCCAAAATTTTAATCCTTTATATATGTTAAAATGTATAATATAGCTAAAAAACTGTATTATTCAGTAGAAACTAGTTAAATGATTTCAGAGGTCAAATAGAAATACACTTGACATCTACTTTGACCCGTTTTCTTAAGTGAACTTTTATACAAAAGATGGTAAAAATACAATACCAATGAGGCCAAAAGTGTATGGAACGTCGGGTCCGACTTCTGGAGGAGTCATGAACGAGAACGTCCTTGTTGTGAGTCCAATCCCAACCGTATAGTAGTATTTTCTATCATGCTGCCAAATTCCACATTCGAACAAAGTAAGTCAATGTGAATAAAATCCGATATAAGATTATGGAAATAGTACACTTTCCACTTCTAATGTCAACTTTGACATTGTAAAGTCAAACTTAGACTATAAAGTCTATTTTTGATACTGAACTATTACCTTCAAATGAGTAATATTGCAATGGTGGATGAAACCAGAAGTATAGTTAAAGAACGAGTATTTCGTAAGCATGCCTTCTGCCTTCCTCTTTCGTTTGCTATGAGTCCAATAAACAACGGTATTTGAACCGGGTTCATCCATGGTTACCCATGATACAATCATCGCCTTTCCAACACGATCCCCTTGTGTAATATGGACCTAGTAATCATGAAAAAGATATCAACTTCATTACATAAACAAATCAAAAACACCTTAAAACACAAATATGATATTTGTTTTATCAGTATTTAATGTTTCTGGCTCAAGAGTTCATATGCTTCATAAAAAACGCTTATTATCGGAAGCAATGTAGCATATAAAGATTCAAACGGTGTGACGTGTTTCAGTTTCTTATTATAACTAACTAAAACTAATAAAAAAGGACACCAGAACAAGTTTTCTTGAACTAACATGGCATACAAAAATTAGTTACATAACACACATAAATCAAACAACCTATAACAAAACATGATGTAAAACTAAAAACAGACCTGTTGAGGTGCATTATAGCCGGAAGGCGCGTTGAATACATCGCTATCAAGAGGCATATCGATAGCTTTTTCATCTTTTCTAACAAAAGTACTAGTTAAACCACCATTAACTAACATAACAGATTCCAAAAGTGCTAGCAAAACCCAAAGAACAATGCACCATAGTTTAACCATCTTATCCTACGAACTTCACCACCTCTTGAAAACCTTAACCTACGTTAAACAAGAAATCCAACCCAACATATTTATAGGGAAAAAAGGGAATATGCAAATAAAATATTCCAACGTATTGTTATCCTTATCTAATACAACTAACTAGCTTAAGTTTTGTACTCGAAGTTTAAATTAGAATTGGAGTTGAAGTAGGAATGGTATTATTTAAATATGCCATTTTAATTTATTTATTATTATTATTTTTTTATTAATTTCAAGTTAACCAAGAAAATCATCTTTTAATATACATTTTTATTTTATATATAGGTTTTTTCAATTATATATTTTGTTAGTACGTTATTATTTAGTTAACCATCTAAACAAAAAAGATAGATCACTATTATTCTTGCATTTATTCATCAAAATGTTGCTACCATCAGGTAAACACTTTTTTAATGTAATGGCACATGCTTTGATCCAAAATGTGGTAAATACACAAATTTAAAAAACTGGTGTCTATATGAAATTGGAAAACCAAAACCATGTTTTCAGTATTATTTTACACTCAGAGGAGCATAACTCCATATACATTGCTAAAGAATTCAAATTAACTTTGGTTCTTAGACTTGTTGCAGAAATAAAGTAAGGTCTTTGGAATCTAGGTACTTGTTGATTCATTTTCAGGATTCCAGAATCTATTGTAAAACCACATTGTGTCAGCTGTCACGGCGTATCCATCTTGGTTTCTATGCCAACCGTAGTATGCATGGGTTCGGTTCTTGATGTCGAAAGTAGCGTGTCCAAAACTGGCTTCTCTGTATGCTGAGTATTCTGGTTGAGGCTCCGTCATGCTACACCAACATAAAACAAAATGTCAAGTTGATCATCATACCAGTTTCAAATCTTTGTGATTTTGTTTATATTGAAAGAGGTTAGATATTAGTAATTTACTTGTTTGCTAATCCCTCAAGGTTTCCTCCATCTCCAATGGTTATGTACACAGGGGCGGATTGATCCTTTACAGGTTGGCAGATCCCGTTAACAATGTTGTAAGCAATGTTTGATACACGTTCCTACCTCAGCAAGAAAACCGATCGAATATTAGTTTTCAAGATGGTATATAAATGCTCAAAATGAGTATGAGAGGACTTACCGAGCGTTCATAGGCATGTACATGACCAGCAAACACAACATCAACTTTGTACTTTACAAACCATGCCTCGTACATTACTCTCATGGATTCACCTTCCATATAGTGATAGTTGTAGCTGTTATACCACGGAGCATGCAACAGAACAATCAACCATGGTGTTTCGGTTCTGTTGACTTTGGGTAGTTCTTTCTCGAGCCATTTGTATTGAGGAGTGTATTTTCCTAACATAATAGGTCCATGTTAGATAGGTCAATTTTTTTGCATAATTCATTATTTAACGAGAATTGGGTTTAGGTATGTTACCATAAGCTGAATAAGAAGCTAAAACAATGATGTATGCTGAAGCTCTCTTGATGGAGTACCAAAAGGGAGCAGTACTTTGTGATGACTTATAGGGGACATGATAACGATGAGTAAAAGGCTTAAAAGGTTCTTCCTCTCCCTGCAATGGAATTATCACAAGATAAAAAGATGTCAGCTTTGACTTTTGAAGTCAGATATACTCATCGCCAACTTATAAATCAAAATGTATTCTTGAACATTTTATAGAAATACTCGCTAAATGATAAAATATATGAGATGGTGGTGGTGCCAACAAATGCTACTAATTTGGAAGTGATAATACAGGTAATCTGAAGTTAGACCATAGAACTCAGCATATGAGGTCTATGGATAGATACTAAAGTTTGACTTTCAGTGTTAAAATGAACCCATTTTGAACTTAAATCTTAGTGCGAACTTTGAGATCCTTCGATAAATAAATGACAAATGCATGCACATATAAAAAATACAGCAAAAAAGGGGGTACATTTGCTTTCGAGTGTATAACATAAGCAATATCAATATTGTATTTAAAAAGTCTCAAGTTAGATCTCACAAGTCAACATATGCATCTTGAAACAAAAATGCTAAGGAGGATACTTACAATTTCGGGTGCAAAATCAAGTTCATGATTTCCTGCAGTCCATATCCAAGGTTGATATGCCACACTTCGCTCTACAAACCTACCCCATGAGTCCCATCTGTTGTTATCATGATTAGGATAGTTATCCGCGTAAGAAAGATCTCCCACAAACAAAACTGTTTTCCCTTTCGTGGGATTCATTTCATAATGCGTAAGTGTAATGTTTGAATCATAACTCTGGCCCAAATCCCCTGAAAATTAACACACAAAATGCTTCAAGGGTATGAATTCAAATTGGAACTTTTTCAAATCTCATTTCAAAGTTGGTAAAACCACAATACCGATAAGGCCAAAAGTGTAAGGAACGTCGGGCCCAACTTCAGGAGGAGTCATGAACCAGAAAGTCCGCGTTGTGTGTCCAATACCGACCATGTAGTAGTATTTTGTATCATGCTATCATATTCAAACAAACACAATCAAAGGCATTCTAAAAACCAACACTCCATCATGAAAAATGTCCAAGTTTTGACTTTATAAAGTCAAATGTCTGACTATTATCTATACAAGAATTACCATAAGGTTAAACAACTTATTGAAATAGTTACCTTCAAATGAGTAATATTGCAATGGTGGATAAAGCCAGATGTATAGTTGTAGAATGAGTAAGTAGTAACCATGCCTTTAGCCTTCATCTTTTTTTTGCTGTTTTGACTCCAATAGTAAACGGTATTTGACCCGGGTTCATCCATGGTTACCCATGATACAATCATGGCCTTCCCCACATGATCACCTTGTGTGATATGGACCTTAAAATCATAAGAGATGTCAGATACCGTAGCAACATTTTAGAGCGTTTTGGAGCAACTAGCAACTAACGTTTTTATTGCAAAGCTTGTTTGGCAACAAGGAACTAGCTTTTGCATTTTGTGTAACTGTTGCTATTCAAAACGCTTCATAAGGAAGCATTAGAATTTTACTGCTAGCTTTATGCTTATTAAATTACATATATACCCTCAAGTTTATTTAATCAGATTTTATTTTAATGTGTATTCGTAATTTCATGTCATTTTACACTTTATAGTTAGAGCTACATCTAAGTTAGCAAACGATTTTATTACACAAACAACTGCTAACTAGCTGTTACTGCTACTGGTACTGCTATGTTTCGTCAAACATACCCTACATTAAGCAAGAAAAACTGAAAAAGATATCATAAGGGGGATACAACTACATGGGTTTCTTGATATTTTATTTAAGACTTTTGGTTAAGTAGGTGAGGTCCATGCAAAACCCTTACGAAGAAAGAGACGTGGGCCATGGCTCTTAAAGATTCGAATTTAAGATTTTTCTAAGAGGCTAATTATATGAGATACCTTTCACATTTATCACTTATGACTGAGTCAATAAAATGAAACCAATAAACTACTTATGATTTGTCTCAAATCATAAGTTTTGAGTTTTGAGCAACACTTTGAAATTTGTTTACTTAAACTGCCTGATTGCCTTGCTTATATGATATGATGTTATGTGACACTCTAAGCAAATATTATCCACATATTTTGGTTACTTGATAAACATAAGCAGTTTTAACAAGCAATGCAAACACCCCTAGAGTTGACAAACTCCCATCAAGATTCACAAAAACCAACCAACACTTATCTAAAAACTTTATGAGAAAACAGAAAACAATTCTTAAATACATATATTTCTTTAGTTAACCAGAAGAAAGAAACAAAATATGATCCAAAAACATACCTGTTGAGGCGCATTATAGCCGGCAGGCGTAACAAATACATCACTATCAAGAGGCATATCAATGGCTTTCTCATCTTTTCTTACAAAACTGCTAGTTGATCCTCCATCAACAAATACAGCTGATTTCAACACCAAAAACCCAAGAACCATACACCATACTACACCCATCTTATCCTACTCACCTTGAGTTGAATAACAAGTATTGTCTCATTTATATATAGTATTGACTTAAGGAAATAAAAGGGAATATGCATAAGAGATATGCCAAAAAAGGTCAACTATGTCTTGATTACAAGTGGTTAAGTTAATTGTTTTTGTGTAAAGTTGAGATCTATAGATGGATACTCCCTAAAATGGAGGGAAACCATGTTTGTTTATTTGAAGTTATCATGAATCATCTTTTTATATTGAAATGCATTTCCTCGGAAGCATCTTTATAAACAGGTTTTTCTAACAAGTGGCCACTCGGTACAAGTTAGTGTGTAATTAATAAACACAAACCTTTTATTTTAACAAAAAAATGCATTCAAATGCACATTAAATAAACTGATAAATTACCATTTTTGAATATAATTTACACTTAAATGAATGAAAACATTCCTCTTATTAACCCGTTAATACGTGCCCACTGAGTATACGTTAGCAAGTAATAAAACACTTATTATTTAAAAAATCCTAATATTGTTTCTTTAATTTAGTTTTAGTTTATCTTTTCAATAATAGTAAGTAATAATCTGTTTTGATGTCATGTTTCATTTCACGCCTGCAAACATTTTCTAAGGTCAATATCGAAAAATCAAATACTTTATACCTTAAATGGTAAAAGCCTAAAAGGTTTAACCTAGGTCTAAGTAAATTTTGCCGTCATATAACTTCTTGATATCCATTCTTTAATCCATTTCAGTCTATATGTTTCAAATCTTTTCACAATTACATTGTCAATATTGACTTGTTTTCTTAAAGTTGATTGAAACTGTATACATGATTTGTTGTTTGGGTTTGGTATGGATTTATTGTTTTTAGTCGATACGGTGGTAGAAGTCTTTAAAGATGGTGGTTTGGGTTTAATGTTTTTCGGCCGTGATTTCCTTGTTTATATGGTTCGATAATATGCCATGCATACAGGGGCGGTACCGCAACACTGCCCCCGCAAAGTTCACTTGAGTAGTGTCGATTTTCTGAACATGACCGGTGATTTTTATTTTGCCCCTATAAATGGGTAAATAAAAATATAGGCATAATTTCATGTATATCCTGGTAAATTTCAAAAATTACATATATATCCTTTTTACTAGTTTTTTATCCATAAAGTACAATGCTTTTAATGTATCAAAAGGATATATATGTAATTTTTGATTTTTGCAAGGATATATATGTAAATGCCCCAAATAATATAATGATGAAAATTAATAAAATAGTTGTATCATATTCAAGTGGTTAAAGACATTTGCATTTTCATTGAGATATAATGTTCGATTCTTGTGTTACTCTATAAAATTTTGTGAATTATTGTTACCCATCTTTTTATTTATGCTTTAACTACTTGTGTTAATATCGATTAGAAAAAGTAAGTATATGGTAACAATTGCGTATATCATCACCAATTCTTAGTTTTGGTTCTCGCATGCAAACAAATACAAAAAAAAAAACCACTTTCAATCAAAATCGGTTTCATTATAGCAACATAGGTCACGTTACTGACATGACCCAACCTGTCACTCACTTTTATCTTTTGCCCCCTTTTGAAAAATTTTTTGGTACCGCCCCTACATGCATATGAGGTAAGGTAGAAAAAGCATGCATATCGTTAAAATTATATGAGACAAGTTGATAATTCCCTTGCATATAGAGTAAGGTAGAATATCGACAAATTAATGGTCTCAAACGATAGAATATGTAAGTATGGTGCCAAAACTTGTGCGAGAAAAGGAGAAGACTACACAACGTTGATAAGATATAGGTGTGAAAAAGTATCAGCCGGCAAGAAATATAGGCTGGTGTTGTCAAAATCATATTTTATCTTTATGTTGTTTATTTATGATTCACTACAAAAAACTAGTTGAATTTTTCACATTTTAAAAGTCAAATGACTACAGTTAAAAATGTGTAAAATTACTTATTTCACACTTTTTTGTGTGTGGTAATAATGGACGTGACAAATTTTTCTACACATATAAGTGGGAGACTAGCAGGGTAACCGCTCGTTGCAGCGGCGGATACCCCGAAATAAAAAATTTCGATGAATAATATATTTTAGTTTATTATGTTCTTTTTAACAATAAAATTACGGATATCAAGAATTTCGTATAGCCCGTGCCGATTCGGGCTCGAACCCGTTGGCCCGTGTCTGCTCGGGCTCGAGCCTGTTTGGTACGCGCCCGTTCGGGCTCAAGCCATTTGGCCCGTTGCCCGTTCGGGCTTGAATATTTGTATAAGGTGTTTTATTATTTGTAGTAGTGAAATTTAATGCAGAAATTATGTTTTATTTGGTTGTGCAATATGTTTGATAATTTGTATTTCTTATGTAAGGGGTGTTTTAATAACTGTATTAATTGTATTTATTGACCAGTTAAATAATTGACTACATTAAATAGCATTAATGTGGTGTTTTGTTGTACACTATGCTTCTTGTCTTGTATGTCTGAAAATTATGTGTATTAAAGTGTTTTACACTATGTTTCTTTTCTTGTAAGTAGTAGTCATTAATAACATTGACCACTTTAATAGCATTAATGTTGTAAGTCTGAAAATTACGTCATGCTTATTTTGTTGTACACTATGCTTATTTTGTTGTAAATATGAAAATTGGTTGCAGCTATTGTACATTGTGCTTAAATGGTTGTAATTTTTGGTAAAGGGTGTTTTTAATAGCATTAATGTTGTTTGATAGAATTTTGGTCTTAAAACACCACGCTTTATTTTGTTGTACAATATGCTTACTATGTTGTAATTCTGAAAATTGGGTGCATTAAAGTGTTGTAAACAATGCTTAATTTCTTGTACGTCTTAAAATTAAGAGTGATGTGCCTTCGTGCATTATAATTATTATAGATATAGATATTATCCAAATTTCTATAGTTAAAAGTGTGAAATTTTTTTTTGAATGTCCACACCTAAAAGTGTGGCAAAATTGCAAAAAATATTTATAATAAAAAGTGTGGAAACATTTGCTACACATAGAAGTGTAGCTTTATTGTAATTGTACACACATATATGTAGATTAATTTTTAAATTATTTGTGATATATATTAATATAGCAAAATTATTATCTATATGAAAAAATGTCCACACTTGACCATACCGTAGCAAAATAAGTATGAAAAATAGAAGTATTTTTTGTAGTGGTTTTTGCTTTGTTGCATTCACAGATTTGAAAGATAGTGTAATATGTCCAAGTTTATGTTATTCACGGGTGCGAGAAACTGTAAATTGTAACGTGATTTCACTACAACAAAAATGGCCTAATACAACCATCCAAATACGATGCAAATTCGTTGTAAAAGGCTATTTGCAACGGAAATGCAACGGATTCCGACTATTACAAAAAGGTTCCATGCAAATTTACTTTGCAACTGAATTGCAACAACCATAAAACTTTTTGCAACCGTTTTGCAACAAAAGATAATTCGTTGGAACTAAAGACTCTTTTTGTAACGAAGACCTTTTCCCACATTTTTTGCAACGGATATATTTTTCTTCAACACATAATTTGCAACGGTTATATTTTGCTACGGGTTTTGCAATGGTAACTTTTGATAAAACCAATTTTTATAGCAGTTTAAAGCCAATTTTTTTATAAAACTATTTCGTAACAATAAAAAGATCAACACAATATCAAAAAAGAAACTAATAAATTCAATATCCATAAATCTACGCACCAATCCAAGATTTGAACTATATGTGAAGATAACAAAATGTCTAAAAAGTTGATATCTAAAATCTAGCAACAAAAATTACCAGTTATTGATGTCAACATCATATAACTTAGTTGGGTGGTGGAATTCTTGTGTATCTCTATCTCTCGCAACTGTCAAAGCTTCTTGTTATTCCAATTGCCGTTTTAGGAACGCTTCACAAGCTAACATCACGTCCTCCAACTTTTTCCTTAAAGAAGGTTCATAACATACTTGTGTTGATGCACCAATATTTACTGCAATCAAAGTACCCGAGAATAATGTTGAAGTCTTGGTCAGAAATGCGTTACAGATCAATGTCACAAGATGAAAGAGGATTTGTGAGAGATTAAAAAACTAGTGTGGGATAAGTTTGAGGATGTGAAAAGTTGATTTTGGGGAAAAAACAAGTCAAGGATAAAAGATAAGTGGAGGGACAATTTGATTTTGGGGAAAAACTTAGGCGGGACTTGTGAAAAGTTAAGAAGATGGAGATTTCATTTTGGGCAAAGCTTAAGTGTGGGACTTGTATAAAAGTTACAAATGGATAATTACCAAATTAGACCGGTCGCCCTATGACTTATTATCAGTATTTTCCAGGCCTAAAATTCTCAAAAGTCCAAAATTGTACAACCCCAACCATAAGCCGACAAGTGTCCAATTAGTTAAAATTGAAATAACTAAATTACCCCTCTTAGTTAATGTGATTACAAAAACCCCTCTGTACTAAATTAAACATCACCATCCCTTCTCACACAAATCACAAGAGTTGCCCAAAACAAAAGTTGATTAAGGTCTATTTTAGATTTTTGAGAATATGTGTTTCATATGTGGCTTGTCATGGTTAATTGGTTTAAAAGTCAAGAAGAGCTAAAGCAATGGGAATTGCCCCCATCCATACTAGTTAAAGATAATCGTTACGGTTTATGACAAAAGAGCATGATTCTCACCCTCATTTGTTCTCCGATATAACTATTCTAAGAAATATTTTTGTGTATAAGACGTATTGCAAACATGCATGATGTTGGTCCTCGATGGAATGATGTGATAAACTTTCTTATTCCCATCATGAATGAAAATGGGATGTGAAATATACTGGCTAGACTGGTTATAGGTGCTACGACTTGTAGGGCTGTAAACGAACCGGACGAACATGAACGGAGCATTGTTCATGTTCGTTCATTTAATTTTAACCGGACAAATAAACGAACACGAACGGTTAAACGGACGGAATTTCTTGTTCATGTTCGTTTATTAAGAAAATGAGTTGTTCATGTTCGTTTATGCTCCTTCATTAAGACACTAAACGAACGCTAAACGAACATAAACGCTCGAACATAAATGAACATAAACAAACAATCATAAACTTTATTAAATTATGCATCTAATATTGTTTTCTAAGTGTGTTTTTTTTAAACAAACTAATTTAAAGATTATACAATTAAAAGATTTGATATACGAACATAAATAAATAAATGAACGTTAACGACGCATAATTGGACGTTCACGAACATAAATAAACGGACGTGAATTTTGTTCATGTTCGTTCATTTAACTAAACGATTGTAAAATATTGTTCGTGATCGTCCATTTAATAAATAAACGAACTTTTTACCGAACCGTTCATGAAATGTTCACTGAACGTTCAGTTCGTTTACAGCCCTAACGACTTGTTATATATAGCAAGAAGGTAATAGTCATTTGTTTAAAAAGGGTGTGAAACAACTAATTGATGTCATCATTTCAATTGTCCATCTTAAACGATTAACATTCAAAATGAAGTATTCGAAGAATACTAGAGATGCTATGAACATGTGGAACTTGGGTTCTGATCGAGGTCTCACATCACAGGAAATAATGGCGGATTACCAATGAATAACCTTATGTTACTAATCCGTCGTTTAGCCATTGGTAATTAATGAGGGATTACCAACAGATCTTAGTTCGTCAATAATACGACAAATTTTTGACGAGATACCGATGAAATCTCTCACCTGTCATTAGTTCGTTAGGAATCTATCAGTACTTAGTGACATAATGCCGACGGAATTTCTTACGTCGGTAATTCGTCAGAAATCTGTCGGGAATAGTCTCTGTCAGTAATCTGTTGGTAATTCCGTTGGTAGCTGTCGACGAATTTGTTTGCGTCAGTGAATCCTTGTTGCCCTGTTTTCTAGTAGTGTTAGTCTATGTGAGCAATACTTATCCTATGAGGAGCATTGATCTTTTCACACGTTCTCTAGTGGATTAGCATGAAAAAAATGCAAGGGATTTGCGACGACCATCCAAAATATTTTTTTTTACATTTTATTGTAATATTCTGTTGCAAATCCGATGCAAATTTTGAAATTTGTAGCAGAATTGCAACGAAAAGAAATTTTAATTTATCTTATATTTAAACTATGTCTTTCGTTTCTATTTCGTTCAAATTTTGATTTTTGCAACGGAAAATAAGTGATAACTTCTTTTAGATTTATCTTTTTGTCTTCCGTTGCAAATTTTGAAAATTTACAGCCGAATTGCAACGGAAAACAAAATGATAAGTTTTTTTAGATTTAAATTTTGTCTTCGGTTGATATTTCGTTGCAAATTAAAAAAACTTGCGAAATAATTGCAACAGAAAGTAAATTATTATTTCTTTTATATTTAATTCTTGTCTTTCGTTGCTTTTCGGTTGCAGAATTTTTATAAATTACAACGCATTTGCAACGGACAAAATAAAAGTAAATGTAAAAGAAATTAGTTTATATTTTGCAACGAATTTGCAACCATTTTTTTGTCGTTGCTATTCGGTTGGTATTCGTTGCATTACGGTTGCAATTTTGCAACGAAAATCTACCGTTGAAAATTTTCGTTGCATTAGCCTGTTTTGTAGTAGTGTTTGCTTGATCAATTATAGATGGTATGTTACAATATAAATACAACACCCACATGGGCTTGGTCCAATATATAAAATATGATCTATTAACAGCCCCGCAGTTGGAGCAGGACATTGAATGCTCAAACGGACCGGAACTCGTCAAATAAAGCAAATGGAAGACCTTTGATGAAGATGTAGGTATACTGATAAAGAGAGGGAACATGTAAAACACGAACATGAGCTGCTGCAACTAGACCAGCTAAATGGTCTTTGAATAAGATTATTAGATAAACCATAATGGGCTAGCAATTGCTGTTGGGCCTGACAACTGAAGTAACTGAGCATGACCCATACCTTGAAAATTAGAAAACGAGCCACCTGTGCGGCTGTGCGGCTGTGCCTCCACTGTATGCACGTGAATTTGTAGAAGATCAAATACAATTACTATTATTCACAGTATTGCCATGACTAGCTTGTATTATCATGGATGAACTTGCATCCATTACCCCATTTACATGTCCCTGTTCGGCCAAAATGACGACAAACATGTGTTGAGGTGATGTGGAATCAATGATTTTTTTTCCCCAATAATTTGATTGCGATAACGAAAGATATCCACTAAATAGTTATCGTTGAATGATACTATTCTTAGAAGAAAAAACAAATACAGTAGCTCCCACGTATGATAGCGATTGATCAACGATATACTTTAACAAGTAATGAAAAGGAAAAAAAAAAAAAAAAACCTTTTTTTTTTTTTTTTTTTTTTTTTTTTTTTTTTTTAATTTTGAGATGGTTTTAAACAATGTATTATTATTCATCTATTTTGCGCATTTGTGATTAGTTAGGTCGTCTGCAATTGGTTCTAATTTGACCGCTGGAGCCAGTTAACGGGTTAAGTTTACTCATTTTAATCATTGCACTAGCAAAGTCACGGAAGAAAGTAGCTTGATTCGAAGCATAGGTCCTTACTAGTGCATCTGTTGAACCACCATTGAATAACTCTTGGTCCGAATGCAATAACCCTCTTTGGTTAATCAAATCAATATAGTAACTGTTGTCGAAAACTGTAGGAGTAGCATCTAATGGTGAGAGATTATTGTCACCGCCACTTGCAGGACAATTGGCTCTTGCTGATGTTGCAAATGATGCATTTATGTTGTTATCGTCGGCAAGACGGCTGCGAAAAGTTGTACATCTTGCTTGACCAATTGTATGAGCTCCTGCCATCAAAACATACATGTGAGGTATATGTATATAAATTTTAACATTTTATAAAAAGATCATGCATGCTTTAGTTACAACTTTACATTTCTTGAACTTAGTTTAAGGGTATTTTGTTTAAGGGATTAGTCGGCCAAAAATGTCGGAAACCATGGTTACCCAAAAAAAAATAAAAAAATAAAAAAAAGAAAGGAAAAGATTATGACTCGAATGAGACAGTATTATTAAGTCACTATTGTCACGACTTAGATGGACAAAGAAATACAACGACTAGTACCCGAAGATAAAACCTTTTTTACTATGTTATGCAAATCGTTCCAACTAATACAGCTAATTAAGGTCATCAAAATAAACAAGAGATCTCCTAAGAGCACACGGTATGGTAACTCAGCACCTGAGTTATGGCTTAACTTGGCCTGCGTTAAGGCTGAGTTACCACACCGCCCACCCACGTTAAGTTAACGCGTTGCCCTCCAATTGCAAGTTACCATGGTAACACAACGTTGATGGTCTTTTGTGGTGTTTTATGTGGTTTTTTAAAATAAAAATGGGGCCAAAATGTGGTGTTATGGTTAAGTTATGATAAGGGTTTTTTTTGTGTGTAAATGTTAAAATGTTAAAGCTGACGTGGCGCGCTTATATTCCAAAACTTAAGTTACGGTACCGAATGCTCTAATTGGTTGTAGTATATTTGATATTATATGCTAGAGAAATTGATTAACTAACCTGATAGGGCTACCATTTCATTGGTATTAAGACCTTGGTTTGAAAAGGCTGAAATGAGACCACTCAGACTAAAATTAGCTTTGGCGGTATTTGCGTTTGCTGTTGGCGAATCCCTTCTACCAAATACAACGTTCCAACTTGGTCCACCAAGCTGATAGAAAAATAAAACAAGGTAAAAAAAAATAAAAAAAATGAGTGTTTGACCTCATATTTACAATATTTAGCTAATCCAAAGTAGACATAAAATCGAGTTTTCAACTAAAGATGATTAATTTCTACTTACTGCAACAACCGAGTCATGTGCTGCAGCAGCCAATATATCAGCACAAGAAACAACACCGGGGCACTGACTCTCTAGTTGTGTTTTAATAGTATCGATGACGTCAAATCCTCTTACTGAACCTGCATTTGGGGGTGTGCCTTTTTCTCCAGTAAAGTTTGCAGTGTCGTCTAATAACAGCGATGCATCACATCCCTACATATTATTTAAGAGAAACATTAGTTTCAACTTAAGAAAGAAATTAAGTTTAAGCCATGGATGCATACCAAGTCAAACAAGTAAACATCAGTAGATCATGTTAGGTTGTCAAAAGCCAAGAGTGGTTGTAGTAAAGTCAAACTTGTCCATGCAAAATATCTTATTTCGATATTATGAGAATCACTTAAGATAATATATAGTAATCTTTAAGACTAAACTAAAAACATCCAATTATTTGTTCTTGATGAAATAATATCAACATTGAGATTTTGTAAATACAACATATATTTGACTCTTGACAAAACCTAGTGCATGCATGTAGAAAGAAAAGAGATGTGCAAAGCTTAGAGACTTGCGGTAACAAAGCAGTCATGGAAATGGAGACGAAGCAGCGAAGCTCCCATTCGAGCTTCACTTGACACAGCCAAATCCACGGCTCTAGTTAAAATAGAACGGAATTTGGGGCATGTTCTAGCATAGAAATTACCCGTTAGTTTACCCGAGCTTGTCCCAAACAAAATCCCTAAACATAATGTAAAAGTTGCAAGCTTAAACAAAAATGAAGAAGTTGATGAAGCCATTGGTATGCTTATTTCAACTATGGGAATAGGATAGGGGATTGAAGGCTTAAAATGAGCAAGAGAATGAAAGGTTTATTGTGGTTGATGAAGATTCAAGCTTCATCTATATATAGAGGAATGGATAAAAAAAAATCTCTTCTAAATTGTGCTTAGTAAATTAAATATTATAAAATTTACTACTAAGTAAATCTAGTAAGTTGTATGTGATGATTAATTTTATGGCATCCTTGTCCAGTTGTCCAGTAGCATGCTTCGGATGATAGAACTTGTCCCTTATCCGAACATTTTTTATGTTCACGTCTGCCGTTTGATAATGCTCAAGGACGCATGGATAAAACAACTCGACAATACCGAGTCAGTGCAAGTCAAGAACATCCATGCTTAAATATATTAATAAACAGCCGTGCAAGTCAAGAACATCCCATTGTCAACCACGATCGATTGAAATATCTTAAATATCTTATCATTAAATATCTTAATAAAAAGCATATGTACATGTAACATTTCTCCAATTATTTAGCCTTTTTCTTATTTGAATACACGCAAATGATTAGTTTGTTTGTATATATGTTTGTTGAAATACTAACATTTATTTCATGAAACTCTAGCTTTACTGCTTTTTGATATAATTTTTTTTAAGAGATCCATTTTGTTTTCAAATATCTTTTGTAAAATCGTGTATAAAAGATAACTTTTTGTTGGAAAATTTAGTGCACTTGTTGGATTAGTTCACACCTTGTAATGGGTTAGGAGGTACGGAGTGTACGCCCATAAGGTCCATGAACACCCTGACTCTTATAGTGGTTTGTATTGGTAGTACTGGTGAAAGTACTGCTTGGTGAAAGTACTACTTGTGGAAAGTACTGCTTGTGGTTTCCACTGATAAGCAGTGTTTCCACTGATAGGCAGTGTTTCCACTGAAGTGGTGTATCCACTGATAGTGCTATGAAAGTACTGATAAGCAGTGTTTCTACTAATAAGCTGTACTTCCACTGCAAGTGAAAGTACTGCCAGTGGAAAGTACTGCTTATGATAAGTACTGCTAAATGGCAGTTACAACTTCTTTATGACCACGTTTAATTGGTCATATAACCACTAACGGCTATAATGGGGATACTTATGAGGCTATTAATGGGCCGATTAATACTCATAATTCCATTGGAATAGCTCAAGAGTAACCTCCTTTATATAGGAGATCTGATCATGCATGATAAACACACAGAAAACACAAAACACTTCTAAGCGAAAGGGTTATTGAATTGTGCCTAATTCTATAACTGCATTTGGTCTTATCCCAAGTAGATATTCGTGTAACCCAGGCATTAGGGTCGAATAGTTTACTTTGGAAAGTGATCACACGATTCTAAGTGATATCCGGTAACCACCAAGTGGTATCTGTTACTACTAACAGTTTGTTTGTTTCTGCTGAAGAGTTGTACATTTCTGCTGAATTGATTATCTTCACCATGCTTTGGGACGAATAACCACCAACAATCAAAGTAAACTATTTTGTGATAATCAATGGCAACTGCTGCAATGAAACACATGGATTCAAACTTTGTTAAGCTGGATAAGTTTGAAGGGGTGGATTTTAGGAGGTGGCAGAAGAAGATGCACTTCTTGCTGTCAAGCATGAGTGTGGTTTATGTGCTGACTACTCCAATTCCTGATGATGGGGATGATGCTACAGTGGAGCAGATCAGGAGGAGGAGCAAGTGGGAGAATGATGACTACATATGCAGAGGTCTTATTCTGAATGGTATGTCTGATTCTTTGTTTGATATTTATCAGAACTTTGAATCTTCCAAAGAACTGTGGGATTCCTTGGATGCCAAATATATGGCTGAGGATGCATCAAGTAAGAAGTTTCTTGTTAGTAATTTCACAAATTACAAAATGACTAATTCAAGACCAGTCATGGAACAATACAATGAACTTCTTGGAATACTTGGAAGGTTTACACAACACCAAATGAATATGGATGAGGCTATCAAAGTCTCTTGTGTCATTGACAAGCTCCCTCCTTCATGGAAATATTTCAAGCATACCTTGAAACATATGAAGGAGGAGTTAACTCTTGTTGAGTTGGGCAGTCATCTGCACATTGAGGAATCTCTCAAGGTGCAGGATAATGACAAGCCAAAGAGTAGCAATGCTACTGGACCATCTGTTGTCAATATGGTGGAGCATAACAACTTCACCAGGTACAATGATAACAAAGGCAAACGCAAATATCATGACAACACAAGGGCAGATCCTAACAAGAAGGCAACACCTACTTGTTGGAAATGTGGCAAGACTGGTCACATTAAAAGGGACTGCAAAGGTGTTAAAATTTGTGGTAAAGCCAATGGATCAGGCACTAATGGTTCAGGGAGTGGTGATTCAGCCAACTCACTGAAAGGTCAGAATATGTTTAATAAGTCTTTTCAGATTTATTATGTTACATATGTATCTGAATCTTTTTATGTGCAGGATGATGATGTTGCGTGGTGGGTTGACTCTGGTGCAACAGTTCATGTGTGTAAAGATAGAAGCTGGTTCAAGACTTATGAGTCACTGAATGATGGTTCTATTCTTCACATGGGAAATGAGTCAACAGCCTTGGTGCATGGTCGTGGTTGTGTAGATCTTAGGTTTAGTTCTGAAAAGATTGTAACTTTGTTTAATGTTATTCATGTTCCTGATATAAGGAAAAACTTGGTTTCAAGTAGTGTTTTGAATAATCATGGATATAAACAAGTTATTGAGTCTGATAAATTTGTGCTTTCTAAGCATGGTGTTTTTATTGGTTTTGGTTATTTTTGTAATCAAATGTTCAGGCTTAATATTACCACTGACAGTATTATTTCAGCTTTTGTGACCTCATATGACCACACTGATTCTAGCCTATGGCATGCAAGACTTGGCCATGTACATTATAAAAGAATGCAAGATATGTCTAGGGATGGTTTAATCCCTGCTTTTGACATGGACACTGAAAAGTGTAAAACTTGCATGTTGACCAAGATAACCAAGAAACCCTTTCAGGATGTTAGTCGTGAGACTAAGATCTTGGAGCTTATTCACAGTGACCTGTGTGATTTGCATGTCACTCCTTCTTTGGGGAATAAGAAGTACTTTGTGACATTTATTGATGATGCTTCTAGATTTTGTTATGTCTATCTGTTACATACCAAGGATGAAGCATTAGATAAATTCAAAGTGTTTAAAACTGAAGTTGAATTACAACTTGGGTCTTTAATCAAACGATTAAGGACTGATAGGGGAGGTGAGTACATGGATACTCAGTACTTTCAGTCTATTGGTATTATCCATGAAACTACTGCTCCCTATACTCCTCAGCAAAATGGTATTTCTGAAAGGAAAAACAGGGTGCTGAAGGAGATGGTTAATTCCATGTTGTCCTATTCAGGACTGAGTCAAGGGTTCTGGGGTGAAGCTATGTTAACAGCTTGCTATTTATTAAATAGGGTTCCAAACAAAAGGAACAAGGTTACCCCTTATGAACTCTGGACTAAAAGGAAACCCAACCTGAACTATCTCAAGGTTTGGGGTTGTAGGGCTGTTGTAAGACTCCCTGATCCAAAGCAAAAGACTTTGGGTGAAAGAGGCATTGACTGCATCTTTGTTAGATATGCTGAGCATTCCAAGGCTTTTAGGTTCTATGTTATTGAACCTAATGAACATGTTTCAGTTAACCCAATAATTAAATCAAGGGATGCAGACTTTGATGAGAATAGATTCTCATCAGTCCCTAGACCAAGTCAGAGGATTCCAAATGGAACTCATGACACTGGTATATCAGAGGTCCCTGATGATGAACCATCAGTGGTCCCTGATGAGGTTGTGGTTCAGCAACCTGAACCTGTGCTCAGGAAGAGCAAAAGGGTCAGGACTCCAAAGTCATTTGGACCTGAGTTTCAACTATACTTAGTTGAAGGTACTAGGGATGAGGTCTCAGACCAATACTCCTATTGCTTCATTGTTGAGGATGACCCCAAAACATTTGAAGAAGCAATGAAGTCCCAGGACATTGCTTTCTGGAAAGAAGCAATCAATGATGAGATGGATTCAATCATGGGCAACAACACTTGGGTGTTGGTTGATCTACCTCCTGGTTGTAAACCTCTGGGTTGCAAATGGATTTTCAAAAGGAAAATGAAGGTAGATGAAACTATTGAAAAGTTCAAGGCTAGACTAGTCATTCAGGGCTTTAAACAAAAGTCAGGAATAGACTATTTTGATACTTATGCCCCTGTGGCTCGTATCAGTACCATAAGACTGCTGATTGCTATGGCATCTATTCACAATCTGGTTATTCATCAGATGGATGTGAAAACAGCTTTCTTGAATGGTGAATTGGAAGAGGAGGTTTATATGAACCAACCTCAGGGTTTCATCATGCCAGGCAATGAAAACAAGGTGTGTAAACTGATTAAGTCTCTTTATGGACTTAAACAGGCACCTAAGCAATGGCATCAAAAGTTTGATGAAGTGGTTTTGTCTAGTGGTTATGTTCTTAACCAAGCTGACAAATGTGTATATAGCAAATTTGATGAATCTGGTAAAGGAGTCATCATTTGTCTATATGTTGATGACATGTTGATCTTTGGCACTGACCAAAATCAGGTTGACCTGACAAAGGAATTTTTGTCATCAAGGTTCTCCATGAAAGACATGGGGGAGGCTGATGTTATCCTTGGTATAAGGATTAAACATGAAAGTAATAGAATTTCTATCTCTCAGTCTCATTATATTGAGAAGGTACTGAGGAAATTCAATTACTTTGATTGTACTCCAGTGAGTACACCTATGGATACTTGTGAGAAGCTGATGCCTAATCATGGCAAGGCTGTATCTCAACTTGAGTATTCTAGGGTAATTGGCTGCCTGATGTATGCCATGACTTGTACAAGACCTGATATTGGTTTTGCAGTGGGAAAATTGAGCAGGTATACTAGTAATCCTAGTGCTCATCACTGGCAAGCAGTTCAAAGGGTACTGAAGTATTTGAAGAGAACTATGGATTATAGTCTCTCATATACTGGTTACCCATCAGTGTTGGAAGGTTACACTGATGCAAGTTGGATCAGTAACACTGAAGACAATTCGTCTACCAGTGGCTGGGTATTCCTACTTGGTGGAGGTGCAATTTCTTGGGCATCCAAGAAGCAAACTTGCATCACCAGTTCAACAATGGAATCTGAATTTGTGGCTCTAGCAGCTGCTGGTAAAGAAGCTGAATGGTTGAAAAACTTGCTTCTTGAGATTCCATTGTGGCCTAAACCTATAGCACCTATTTCTATCCGGTGTGATAGTGCAGCTACATTGGCTAAGGCTTATAGCCAGATGTACAATGGTAAGTCTAGACACTTAGGTGTCAGGCATAGCATGATTCGTGAGCTTATCATGAATGGGGTGGTATCTATAGAGTTTGTGAGATCTCAACAGAACTTAGCTGATCACTTGACGAAGGGTCTGGCTAGAGACTTGGTTATAAAGTCTGCTAAAGGGATGGGTTTAAGTCCAACTTAGTCACTGAATGCTAGGACACCCAACTCCCTCCTGAGGAAACTTAGGAGCTGAGTTCAATGTGGAAAGCTGAACATTCAGTGGACTGGGGCACATGTTTTATTTACATCCCAAGGTTGTGCTCAGAACCTGCTGAAAGGAGGATGAAGTCTGTACTTCTTAATAGTTAATTTTCTTTGAAAAAGTGCTTGGCAGGAGCATGACTAAAGAGGAACCACCTATGTAAATGTTGAAGTTTTGCCGCTTCAGGAAGCTTTGGACTTTTAGCTTTTACAACATTTATGAATTTGGATATGGACACATGGCTTGTATAGTGTCAGGAGCTTTAAAGTGTTTGAAAACTTGTGTGTATTTTATCTTCAGGTATTCAAATGGGTTGAAGGGTTCAATTCTTAGAACACCCTGATTCTCGAATATTTGAACGTGTAATTTACTAAGATGGAAATTCAATCCTCAGGACATTTTCGTTTATGCACATGTTTTGATTGATGTTTATTTTTCATGCAAAGGAAGTGAACTAAATTTGGGGAGGATTGTTGGAAAATTTAGTGCACTTGTGGGATTAGTTCACACCTTGTAATGGGTTAGGAGGTACGGAGTGTACGCCCATAAGGTCCATGAACACCCTGACTCTTATAGTGGTTTGTATTGGTAGTACTGGTGAAAGTACTGCTTGGTGAAAGTACTGCTTGGTGAAAGTACTGCTTGTGGAAAGTACTGCTTGTGGTTTCCACTGATAAGCAGTGTTTCCACTGATAGGCAGTGTTTCCACTGAAGTGGTGTATCCACTGATAGTGCTATGAAAGTACTGATAAGCAGTGTTTCCACTAATAAGCTGTACTTCCACTGCAAGTGAAAGTACTGCTAGTGGAAAGTACTGCTTATGGAAAGTACTGCTAAATGGCAGTTACAACTTCTTTATGACCACGTTTAATTGGTCATGTAACCACTAACGGCTATAATGGGGATACTTATGAGGCTATTAATGGGCCGATTAATACTCATAAATCCATTGGAATAGCTCAAGAGTAACCTCCTATATATAGGAGATCTGATCATGCATGATAAACACACAGAAAACACAAAACACTTCTAAGCGAAAGGGTTATTGAATTGTGCCTAATTCTATAACTGCATTTGGTCTTATCCCAAGTAGATATTCGTGTAACCCAGGAATTAGGGTCGAATAGTTTACTTTGGAAAGTGATCACACGATTCCAAGTGATATCCGGTAACCACCAAGTGGTATCTGTTACTACTAACAGTTTGTTTGTTTCTGCTGAAGAGTTGTACATTTCTGCTGAATTGATTATCTTCACCCTGCTTTGGGACGAATAACCACCAACACTTTTAATTATAAATATCAAGATACGTACATCGCAGAAGTATGCCACTACAACAATCGGATGGACGGGCGAGGATGCTTTCGCCGGGGACGAAGAGTCCTCGGAGAAAGTCACTAAACGACAAAATGAGATCTGACGTGGCACATGGATTCGCTGACATGTCATGAAAATTTTAACGCAGACTTTCCGCGGGGACAGGTCCCCGGAGAAAGTACCTTTGGTTTTTATCAAACTTTGACCGGATAGTCAAAATTCAATGCAACGTTTTCTACGGGGACCTGTCCCCGCAGAAAGTATTTTAAACTTTTACAAATAATTGGCCAAAGTCAAAAGCGTGTTAATTGTTCGCGGGAGAATTCCCGCCAAACCTTTTTCCGGGGACATGTCCCCGGCGAAAACTTTATCCATAGAAATTACACTTTATAAACCAATAGCACATATACTCGCTCGTTTAACATGATACGTATACCAATAGCACCTATACTTGGTCGTTTAACATGATACGTATACCAATGCTACTATACTTGGTCGTTAAACATGATACGCATACCAATGCTACTATACTTGGTGGTTAAACATGACACGTATACCATAGCACCTATACTTGGTCGTTTAACATGATACGTATACCATAGCACCTATAGTCAGTCGTTTAACATGATACGTATACCATAGCACCTATAGTCGGTCGTTAAACATGATACGTATACCATAGCACCTATACTCGGTCGTTTAACATGATACGTATACCATAGCACCTATAGTCGGTCGTTTAACATGATACGTATACCATAGCACCTATAGTCGGTCGTTTAACATGATACGTATATCATAGCACCTATACTCGGTCGTTTAACATGATACGTATATCATAGCACCTATAGTCGGTCGTTAAACATGATACGTATACCATAGCACCTATACTCGGTCGTTTAACATGATACGTATACCAATGCTACTATACTTGGTCGTTTAACATGATACGTATACCATAGCACCTATACTTGGTCGTTTAACATGATACGTATACCAATGCTACTATACTTGGTCATTTAAATTGATTTGTTATTAATTTAGTTATTGAAAATAATAATAAAGCTTTTTTTTATTTTTTATTTTTTTTATTATGTTTATTTAAAACCTTTGCCGGGGACATGTCCCCGGTAATACTTTTCGCGAATTTTTATTTTTCCCTCCCATCTTTTTGCTTTATCCCGCCATAACCTTCCCCAGAGACTTGTCCCCGGCAAAAAGCTGGCTAAATGACAAACATAACCTTCCCCGGGGACATGTCCAAAAATTTTCGAAAAAATGACCTCAATTATTAACACAGATCTGTTTCACAAATGAGATAAAAAAAAAAAAACCAAACACACACAGCTGCTGCTGCTGCTCCACCGTACCTCCTTCATCACCTCCATCACCGCACCACCTCCATCACTGCACCACCTCCACCACCGCACCACCTCCATCACTGCACCACCGCACCACCTCCATCAATGCACCACCTCCACCACAAATGAGATGGAAGTTAATCTCATATGTTTCACAAATGAGATGAAAAAAAAACCACAAATGAGATGGATATTACTCCATATATGTTTTTTTTTCAGTTGGTATTATTTTTGGTTAAGCTTTGTGACTGCTAGTTTGGTTAAGCTTTGTGACTGCTAGTTTGGTTGCAATAAACATGAATTCTATTGTTTTGTTTGCACGCTGATATAAGTAGCGGTTTCAATAAACATGAATTCTATTGTTTTGTTAACGTTCAATAATATAGTTTTAATATGTGCTTTGCTTTTTTACTTGTAGGAATATAATGTCTACTGTCAGTCTGGAGTGCAAACCGCGACCACAGCCGAGACCAAAAGGTAAGATATGTCGTTGCGTATTTTAAATAGTTTAGGGTTTTAGGTCATGAGAACTATCCAAGCATCGGGTATCAAAAAGACCCTTTAAACCATTAGGGTTGAATTGGTCATTTTAAAAATTAGGGTAGGAGAGTAGGATGATGGATTTTGGGACATAAACCAAGATCTTGGCAAGGTGTTGGGGTCCACCCCCTTTCATGTGCAAGAGCACTTTTAACTATGTTAATGAGATCATGTTGAGGGTTGAGGGTTGCTGAAAACAAATGAATGATGTTATTGTGTCTAGAAATTCAAACTCTTAAACAACATTGTTTGATCATAATGGATTTTTTTAACTTGCTTGTTGGAAAAAGAACTAGACATCAATGGCAACTCTATGCTCAAGGTAGTATAACCAGCCATTGTATTATATTATCAAACAACAAAAATGAACTTAGCGGCGGTGACACGTGGCTTCACTGATGGTTTACGGCGAGGAGGTACACGGTTTCTTGGTCCACAAGATACAGGAAAGTGTACAGCCCGTATCTTGTTATGGTTTGTTATGGTTACCTGATGATGAGGGTTGAATCTTGAAGGGTAAAAAGGTGGTGCAAAAGGGTTTAGCTTGGTTTGAGAGTGTTTTTATTTGTGTGTTTTTAGTGTGTGTTTTTTGGTGAGAAACTCCATGAGTTTGTGTGAGAGAGGGGTCAGAGATGATAAGAAGAGGTATGAAATGGTGTGTAATGATAGAGATATAATGGTGGCGAGAGATATGAAAGGGTTTGTGAGGGTGCCTCATTAACTCCACTTCACTCGCCATCACTATCATTACAAACCCTTTCATCTATCTTCTTATAATCTCCGACCCCTCTCTCTCTCACACACACATGGAGTTTCTCACCAAAAAACACACACTAAAAACACGCACACATTTATGAACTCTCAAAGCAGGGCTAAACCATTTTGCACCACCTTTTTACCCTTCAAGATTCAACTCTCATCATCAGGTAACCATAACAAACCATAACAAGAAACGGGCTATACACTTTCTGTATCTTGTGGACCAAGAAACCGTGTACCTCCTCGCCGTAAACCATCAGAGAAGCCACGTGTCACCGCCGCTAAGTTCATTTTTGTTGTTTGATAATATAATACAATGGCTGTTATACTACCTTGAGCATAGAGTTGCCATTGATGTCTAGTTCTTTTTCCGACAGGCAAGTTAAAAAAATCCATTATGATCAAACAATGTTGTTTAAGAAATTCAAATAGCACTTTAACTAGACACACTAACATCATTCCTTTGTTTTCAGGAACCTTCAACCATATACACACTGTTCAAATAGTCGTACGCAAACACGATCAAATCTTTTGTATCACAAGCAGATCAACACAACATGATCTCATTAACCTAGTTAAAGTGCTATTACACATGAAAAGGGGTGGACCCCAACACCCTACCAAGATCTTGGTTTAGGTCCCAAAATGCACCATCCTACCCTCCTACCCTAATTGTTAAAATTGTCACACCCCCAAATTACCTGTTTTACAGCGGAATGGAATACCTTGGGGAGGACTGTCATAGCATCAAAGTTACAGTTATATCGAACGACCTAAAGTGTCGTTTTGAAAATATCGTTTGATTCGTTAAAATAATCAGAGTTTACAAAGATTAGGTCCCAAAAGATTTCCAATATATCAAAACGAGTTTGTTACAATCAAACGATAGTTAAGTGCATAAAATATAGGTGAGACGCGTCGACACCGCGACTCTATGATAAGTCTACATGCATGCCATGAAGTGAATGCCTTAGATACCTGAGATAAAACATGCTAAAAGTGTCAACACAATGGTTGAGTGAGTTCATAGAGTTTGTTTAACAAGTAAAGCTTTTAAAGAGCGTTCATGCAACAAAGGCAAAGTTTTTGGTCATATAGAATAGTCCACAAAGCAAAGGCATTGCAAATCCACTCAGTTCCAAGTTCCGCCCATACAAAACTTGCAACCTGCGTGTTCACAACCCACTGCCAAAAGTAGTATGTCTAGAATTCAAGTGCACGTTATCATAATAGTTCACAAAGCAAAGGCATTGTAAATCCACTCAGTTCCAAGTTCTGCCCATACAAAACTTGCAACCTGTGTGTTCACAACCCATTGCACAAAATATAGTGTGTCTAATAGTCGAGTATAAGTGGTCATAATGGTTCACAATATAACACCACGTATATAATAATTCAGGGATGCTCCGAACATGGGAGACTTTGCACTGCTCCAACAAGGGAGACTCCTTTGTCACTCGACCACCTAGGCAAGAATTATTGAGAACACTCCACCATAAAGGCGAGAATTATTGAGAACACTCCACCGACAAGGCGAGAATTATAGTGATGCTCCGAACAAGGGAGACTTTATAGTGATGCTCTGATCATGGGAGACTTTAGGTCAAGGTCATAACACGTACGGTTCAATAAGTTCAAACAAGTCATAAGTTTGTATTTAAGTTCAATGGTTCCATTCAAAAGTTCGTAATTAAGTTCAAAGATTTAAATCGAGTTCAAAAGTTCAAAACAGTCAAAGAGCTCGAATAATATCAAAAGGTTCAAGATAGTCGAAGCGTTCAAAATCACGTCAAACACGTTTAAAATATATCAAAAGGGTCCTTGTACAAGTTAAAAGAGTTTAACTATATGTCAAAAGTTCAAAACATGTCAAAAGGTTCAAAATAGTCAAAGGGTTCATTATAAAGTCAAACAAGTTCAAAATGGTCAAAGGGTTCAATATTACGTCAAACATGTTCAAAATAGTCAAAATGTTTTAAATCAAGTTAAAGTGTTCAAATCTATGCCAATATGTTCCTATCAAGTTAAAAGAGTTCAAATATATATGTCGAATGGCTCAAAATCACGGAAAGTGGTTCAAATAATAGTGTTCATAACATAGTGATCAATTTAGTTCGGGCACAATCTACTTACTAGCATAAGTAGTGAAACAAAAGGGTAACAAGTTCATGATAGTTCAAACAATATAGTTTAAGTTCATATAAGTGTAAAGTAAAAGCATGAAGTTGAGCATGTATCTCCCCCGAAGAGTTTATAAAACAATTAAACGATTAAAAGTGGGGCTACGAACTCACCTGTTGCAATAGTTATGATGACAAAGTGGATGCACAGAATTGAGACGCAACACTCTAACCACGACCTATTATGAATGATATGATCTAATATAAGTCATGAAACAATGTCGTGCATGCAAACTCATATGATATCCATACCACTTGTACACTTTTGAAAATAAAGTTTATCGTCGAAAAATAATCTTATAACGTCTTGACAATTTATAAATTACTTTACAAGTATTTACGTTGAAACGATATCCTACGATAGTCATTTTGTGATTTATTATGAAACTATAACTTTTCGTCGTAAAATAATGTCATTTGACAATTTCATGAAAGTGACTAAACGGCCTTGAAAAGCTAGTCGTAAAATGGTGCACGCCGAGTGTTAGGAAACGAACTCAACGGTTTTGGAAAGCTTGTATCATTATCTCAAAGTTTTAGCATTTAAGTTTTTATCATAGAGGTCTCGATCATAGAGAAAAACATAGGTAAAGTAGGGTACTTGTGTCCAAAATATTGTTTAAGGGTAACTTTCGGCAAAGTTTGAGTGACCGTATTTTATTCGTTACAACTCCGTTTGACAAACGGTTGGACATTTTGGAAAGTAGGCTAGGTGAACTTACTTTTACTAGAAGACATCATTTTATAAAAAGTATTACATCAATGTTAAAAACGACCCTCAACATAGTCATTCGCGGCCGTAATGTTTGTCTAATAGAAATATATTAGTTTTGCTTATATAATATAATTGCGGCAACTTTATTTAAACGCGTGTAATTTAATCGTTACAAGTCCGTTTTCTACGTTTTATATGTCCTTAGCTTCGTATTAAAGTATACTAATATATTTTGGATAAGTCGACACATTTTATAGCGCTTAAGACTCATTTTTGACTCGTAAAAAGTTGAGAATACATGCTGAATTTTCTGAAACAAATAGTTTTCGTCGTTAAACTTAAAAATAGCATAACTTCTTCGTTATAACTCCGTTTTAACTTGTTCAAGCGACCACGTTTTCGTTTTAAAGTATATTTTCTAAATATCTAGTCCAAAATGTTTTATCTACTGTCGAGAATTCCAGAATTCGAAAATAAGATCAGACCTCTAAATAAAGTTGTCGAAATGGGTTTTTCTCGCGCTAAACCTATTCCAACCAATTCAAAACAACTCCGAAGCTATTCTAATCCTACCATACACCTTCTTAGGGTGTCATGGGTTCCTAGACATCACCAAAAGTGATATTTTTCAAGGAGTAATTATAAGATGATGAATATATATTTATAACTCTTAAAAACAATAAAAAGTGGTATAGATATCAATATGACTTGCATGTTTTTCTCAAATATGATGAAATGAACATAATATGAATATGAGAGATGAATATGAACATGAAATGCTTACTAGTAACTTGATGAGGTTTAATGAACAAGGGTTTATCCTAAATACCCTAGATTTTTTTTTCAAAACCTTACTTAAGAGTATGTTATGATTGTGAAAATAGCTTGACTTGGAAAAAAATATGATCTCCTTGTCTTGGCTCACCATGGCCGGTTCATATGCAAGAGGAAGAGAGGATGGATTCTTTTTTTCACCTTGGATATTATAAGAAGTATGTGTAAATTATAGTCTTTTAATAATATATGTACAATTTGAGTACAAGATATTTTGATATCAAATGGTGTGAGTCACCCTATATGGGTCGACATCCATAAAAAAAAAGAGACTAGTAGTTTTTGTTGTAGTTAATTACTTGTATGTATAAGTAAATGTGTAGTTAATTAAAGATAGTTAATAACTTGTGTACATATTTAACTTTTAGGGTAGCGTTAACTAATAATAAATTTTAACGGGTCAAAATAAAATATATTGAAGTCATAAAAATTATAAAAATACATTTCTTACAAAAATTGAGTGAAATAATAATTATCGTATAGTATTTACGAAAACCGTCGTAATTATATAAATATAACAATTTATATACGAAATAAATTTAAAACACCGGGTAAACTAATAATATTATTTTTATAATCTTAATATGAGTATAAAAATATATCGGAATAATTTTTGGAAGTATCAGATCAATTGTTCAAAATAAAAGATCGTAAGATAGCGTTTATTTAATAAGAAAAAAAATATACGTTAATGAAATATAAATTTTTCTCCGGGAATGAATAGTAAAATTTAAAAAATGACCGGAAATTGAGAATTGTGACATTCTTCCCATGTCAGAGGAATCACGTCCTCGTGATTCAATTAATGATAACTATAGTCCGATCCTCGACAAGGGTTCTAAAAATTCATGCTCGTGCATAGTCTATATGATCATGTCAATGCTCATGCATATGAGTTACTCATCCAACTAGGTACGTTCTCGTGTTATCGTGGCCATTTCCCATCCTAAAGACATGCTCTATTATGGTTTAGGTTTGGTGAGGCAAGCTTTCCCATTCTCGAGCAAAACCCTCAAAAGATTTTTAGGTAACCGATTTTTACTTAATCCCACAACTCATCAAACAAGAACTGTCATACGATTAGGCTAAATCGGTTTGAGTAACAACTTGTTTCTAGCTTGATCTTTGCAACTCATCAAACAAGAACTGTCACTCGGATCAAACTGGAAACAAGTGGTTTGAAGAAAATCTTTTGAAAATTTGGCTCGATTACGGAATTTCTTACACATGTGAGACTACTACTCCCTTCATTGCATGATTCTTCCTAAATTAGACATAGGTGATCAGGCTATGTATAATTTAGGAGTAACTATGCAATGCTTGGACTAATCGACTCATATGATGTTTGGTGTTGAGTCATGAACCCGCATGTATAATGAGTATGCACTTATAATGATATGATGAGATGCTATGATGATGTAGTTATAGTCTAGGGTCAATGATGCAACCTAGTTCTCTATAACCGATGCTCTGATACCAATCTGTCACACCCCCAAATTACCTGTTTTACAGCCGAATGGAATACCTTGGGGAGGACTGTCATAGCATCAAAGTTACAGTTATATCGAACGACCTAAAGTGTCGTTTTGAAAATATCGTTTGATTCGTTAAAATAATCAGAGTTTACAAAGATTATGACCCAAAAGATTTCCAATATATCAAAACGAGTTTGTTACAATCAAACGATAGTTATGTGCATAAAATATAGGTGAGACGCGTCGACACCGCGACTCTATGATAAGTCCACATGCATGCCATGAAGTGAATGCCTTAGATACCTGAGATAAAACATGCTAAAAGTGTCAACACAATGGTTGAGTGAATTCATAGAGTTTGTTTAACAAGTAAAGCTTTTAAAGAGCGTTCATGCAACAAAGGCAAAGTTTTTGGTCATATAGAATAGTCCACAAAGCAAAGGCATTGCAAATCCACTCAGTTCCAAGTTTCGCCCATACAAAACTTGCAACCTGTGTGTTCACAACCCACTGCCAAAAGTAGTATATCTAGAATTCAAGTGCACGTTATCATAATAGTTCACAAAGCAAAGGCATTGTAAATCCACTCAGTTCCAAGTTCCGCCCATACAAAACTTGCAACCTGTGTGTTCACAACCCATTGCACAAAATATAGTGTGTCTAATAGTCGAGTATAAGTGGTCATAATGGTTCACAATATAACACCACGTATATAATAATTCAGGGATGCTCCGAACATGGGAGACTTTGCACTGCTCCAACAAGGGAGACTCCTTTGTCACTCGACCACCTAGGCGAGAATTATTGAGAACAGTCCACCATTAAGGCGAGAATTATTGAGAACACTCCACCGACAAGGCGAGAATTATAGTGATGCTCCGAACAAGGGGGACTTTATAGTGATGCTCCGATCATGGGAGACTTTAGGTCAAGGTCATAACACGTACGGTTCAATAAGTTCAAACAAGTCATAAGTTTGTATTTAAGTTCAATGGTTCCATTCAAAAGTTCGTAATTAAGTTTAAAGATTTAAATCGAGTTCAAAAGTTCAAAACAGTCAAAGAGCTCGAATAATATCAAAAGGTTCAAGATAGTCGAAGCGTTCAAAATCACGTCAAACACGTTTAAAATATATCAAAAGGGTTCTTGTACAAGTTAAAAGAGTTTAACTATATGTCAAAAGTTCAAAACATGTCAAAAGGTTCAAAATAGTCAAAGGGTTCATTATAAAGTCAAACAAGTTCAAAATGGTCAAAGGGTTCAATATTACGTCAAACATGTTCAAAATAGTCAAAATGTTTTAAATCAAGTTAAAGTGTTCAAATCTATGCCAATATGTTCCTATCAAGTTAAAAGAGTTCAAATATATATGTCGAAGGGCTCAAAATCACGGAAAGTGGTTCAAATAATAGTGTTCATAACATAGTGATCAATTTAGTTCGGGCACAATCTACTTACTAGCATAAGTAGTGAAACAAAAGGGTAACAAGTTCATGATAGTTCAAACAATATAGTTTAAGTTCATATAAGTGTAAAGTAAAAGCATGAAGTTGAGCATGTATCTCCCCCGAAGAGTTTATAAAACAATTAAACGATTAAAAGTGGGGCTACGAACTCACCTGTTGCAATAGTTATGATGACAAAGTGGATGCACAGAATTGAGACGCAACACTCTAACCACGACCTATTATGAATGATATGATCTAATATAAGTCATGAAACAATGTCGTGCATGCAAACTCATATGATATCCATACCACTTGTACACTTTTGAAAATAAAGTTTATCGTCGAAAAATAATCTTATAACGTCTTGACAATTTATAAATTACTTTACAAGTATTTACGTTGAAACGATATCCTACGATAGTCATTTTGTGATTTATTATGAAACTATAACTTTTCGTCGTAAAATAATGTCATTTGACAATTTCATGAAAGTGACTAAACGGCCTTGAAAAGCTAGTCGTAAAATGGTGCACGCCGAGTGTTAGGAAACGAACTCAACGGTTTTGGAAAGCTTGTATCATTATCTCAAAGTTTTAGCATTTAAGTTTTTATCATAGAGGTCTCGATCATAGAGAAAAACATAGGTAAAGTAGGGTACTTGTGTCCAAAATATTGTTTAAGGGTAACTTTCGGCAAAGTTTGAGTGACCGTATTTTATTCGTTACAACTCCGTTTGACAAACGGTTGGACATTTTGGAAAGTAGGCTAGGTGAACTTACTTTTACTAGAAGACATCATTTTATAAAAAAGTATTACATCAATGTTAAAAACGACCCTCAACATAGTCATTCGCGGCCGTAATGTTTGTCTAATTGAAATATATTAGTTTTGCTTATATAATATAATTGCGGCAACTTTATTTAAACGCGTGTAATTTAATCGTTACAAGTCCGTTTTCTACGTTTTATATGTCCTTAGCTTCGTATTAAAGTATACTAATATATTTTTGATAATTCGACACATTTTATAGCGCTTAAGACTCATTTTTGACTCGTAAAAAGTTGAGAATACATGCTGAATTTTCTGAAACAAATAGTTTTCGTCGTTAAACTTAAAAATAGCATAACTTCTTCGTTATAACTCCGTTTTAACCCGTTCAAGCGACCACGTTTTCGTTTTAAAGTATATTTTCTAAATATCTAGTCCAAAAATTTTTATCTACTGTCGAGAATTCCAGAATTCGAAAATAAGATCAGACCTCTAAATAAAGTTGTCGAAATGGGTTTTTCTCGCGCCAAACCAATTCCAACCAATTCAAAACAACTCCGAAGCTATTCTAATCCTACCATACACCTTCTTAGGGTGTCATGGGTTCCTAGACATCACCAAAAGTGATATGCTTTAAGGAGTAATTATAAGATGATGAATATATATTTATAACTCTTAAAAACAATAAAAAGTGGTATAGACATCAATATGACTTGCATGTTTTTCTCAAATATGATGAAATAAACATAATATGAATATGAGAGATGAATATGAACATGAAATGCTTACTAGTAACTTGATGAGGTTTAATGAACAAGGGTTTATCCTAAATACCCTAGGTTTTTATTTCAAAACCTTACTTAAGAGTATGTTATGATTGTGAAAATAGCTTGACTTGAAAAAAAATATGATCTCCTTGTCTTGGCTCACCATGGCCGGTTCATATGCAAGAGGAAGAGAGGATGGATTCTTTTTTTCACCTTGGATATTATAAGAAGTATGTGTAAATTATAGTCTTTTAATAATATATGTACAATTTGAGTACAAGATATTTTGATATCAAATGGTGTGAGTCACCATATATGGGTCGACATCCATAAAAAAAAAGAGACTAGTAGTTTTTGTTGTAGTTAATTACTTGTATGTATAAGTAAATGTGTAGTTAATTAAAGATAGTTAATAACTTGTGTACATATTTAAGCTTTTAGGGTAGCGTTAACTAATAATAAATTTTAACGGGTCAAAATAAAATATATTGAAGTCATAAAAATTATAAAAATACATTTCTTACAAAAATTGAGTGAAATAATAATTATCGTATAGTATTTACGAAAACCGTCGTAATTATATAAATATAACAATTTATATACGAAATAAATTTAAAACACCGGGTAAACTAATAATATTATTTTTATAATCTTAATATGAGTATAAAAATATATCGGAATAATTTTTGGAAGTATCAGATCAATTGTTCAAAATAAAAGATCGTAAGATAGCGTTTATTTAATAAGAAAAAAAATATACGTTAATGAAATATAAATTTTTCTCCGGGAATGAATAGTAAAATTTGAAAAATGACCGGAAATTGAGAATTGTGACATTCTTCCCATGTCAGAGGAATCACGTCCTCGTGATTCAATTAATGATAACTATAGTCCGATCCTCGACAAGGGTTCTAAAAATTCATGCTCGTGCATAGTCTATATGATCATGTCAATGCTCATGCATATGAGTTACTCATCCAACTAGGTACGTTCTCGTGTTATCGTGGCCATTTCCCATCCTAAAGACATGCTCTATTATGGTTTAGGTTTGGTGAGGCAAGCTTTCCCATTCTCGAGCAAAACCCTCAAAAGATTTTTAGGTAACCGATTTTTACTTAATCCCACAACTCATCAAACAAGAACTGTCATACGATTAGGCTAAATCGGTTTGAGTAACAACTTGTTTCTAGCTTGATCTTTGCAACTCATCAAACAAGAACTGTCACTCGGATCAAACTGGAAACAAGTGGTTTGAAGAAAATCTTTTGAAAATTTGGCTCGATTACGGAATTGCTTACACATGTGAGACTACTACTCCCTTCATTGCATGATTCTTCCTAAATTAGACATAGGTGATCAGGCTATGTATAATTTAGGAGTAACTATGCAATGCTTGGACTAATCGACTCATATGATGTTTGGTGTTGAGTCATGAACCCGCATGTATAATGAGTATGCACTTATAATGATATGATGAGATGCTATGATGATGTAGTTATAGTCTAGGGTCAATGATGCAACCTAGTTCTCTATAACCGATGCTCTGATACCAATCTGTCACACCCCCAAATTACCTGTTTTACAGCCGAATGGAATACCTTGGGGAGGACTGTCATAGCATCAAAGTTACAGTTATATCGAACGACCTAAAGTGTCGTTTTGAAAATATCGTTTGATTCGTTAAAATAATCAGAGTTTACAAAGATTATGTCCCAAAAGATTTCCAATATATCAAAACGAGTTTGTTACAATCAAACGATAGTTAAGTGCATAAAATATAGGTGAGACGCGTCGACACCGCGACTCTATGATAAGTCCACATGCATGCCATGAAGTGAATGCCTTAGATACCTGAGATAAAACATGCTAAAAGTGTCAACACAATGGTTGAGTGAGTTCATAGAGTTTGTTTAACAAGTAAAGCTTTTAAAGAGCGTTCATGCAACAAAGGCAAAGTTTTTGGTCATATAGAATGGTCCACAAAGCAAAGGCATTGCAAATCCACTCAGTTCCAAGTTTCGCCCATACAAAACTTGCAACCTGTGTGTTCACAACCCACTGCCAAAAGTAGTATGTCTAGAATTCAAGTGCACGTTATCATAATAGTTCACAAAGCAAAGGCATTGTAAATCCACTCAGTTCCAAGTTCCGCCCATACAAAACTTGCAACCTGTGTGTTCACAACCCATTGCACAAAATATAGTGTGTCTAATAGTCGAGTATAAGTGGTCATAATGGTTCACAATATAACACCACGTATATAATAATTCAGGGATGCTCCGAACATGGGAGACTTTGCACTGCTCCAACAAGGGAGACTCCTTTGTCACTCGACCACCTAGGCGAGAATTATTGAGAACACTCCACCATTAAGGCGAGAATTATTGAGAACACTCCACCGACAAGGCGAGAATTATAGTGATGCTCCGAACAAGGGAGACTTTATAGTGATGCTCCGACCATGGGAGACTTTAGGTCAAGGTCCTAACACGTACGGTTCAATAAGTTCAAACAAGTCATAAGTTTGTATTTAAGTTCAATGGTTCCATTCAAAAGTTCGTAATTAAGTTCAAAGATTTAAATCGAGTTCAAAAGTTCAAAACAGTCAAAGAGCTCGAATAATATCAAAAGGTTCAAGATAGTCGAAGCGTTCAAAATCACGTTAAACACGTTTAAAATATATCAAAAGGGTCCTTGTACAAGTTAAAAGAGTTTAACTATATGTCAAAAGTTCAAAACATGTCAAAAGGTTCAAAATAGTCAAAGGGTTCATTATAAAGTCAAACAAGTTCAAAATGGTCAAAGGGTTCAATATTACGTCAAACATGTTCAAAATAGTCAAAATGTTTTAAATCAAGTTAAAGTGTTCAAATCTATGCCAATATGTTCCTATCAAGTTAAAAGAGTTCAAATATATATGTCGAAGGGCTCAAAATCACGGAAAGTGGTTCAAATAATAGTGTTCATAACATAGTGATCAATTTAGTTCGGGCACAATCTACTTACTAGCATAAGTAGTGAAACAAAAGGGTAACAAGTTCATGATAGTTCAAACAATATAGTTTAAGTTCATATAAGTGTAAAGTAAAAGCATGAAGTTGAGCATGTATCTCCCCCGAAGAGTTTATAAAACAATTAAACGATTAAAAGTGGGGCTACGAACTCACCTGTTGCAATAGTTATGATGACAAAGTGGATGCACAGAATTGAGACGCAACACTCTAACCACGACCTATTATGAATGATATGATCTAATATAAGTCATTAAACAATGTCGTGCATGCAAACTCATATGATATCCATACCACTTGTACACTTTTGAAAATAAAGTTTATCGTCGAAAAATAATCTTATAACGTCTTGACAATTTATAAATTACTTTACAAGTATTTACGTTGAAACGATATCCTACGATAGTCATTTTGTGATTTATTATGAAACTATAACTTTTCGTCGTAAAATAATGTCATTTGACAATTTGATGAAAGTGACTAAACGGCCTTGAAAAGCTAGTCGTAAAATGGTGCACGCCGAGTGTTAGGAAACGAACTCAACGGTTTTGGAAAGCTTGTATCATTATCTCAAAGTTTTAGCATTTAAGTTTTTATCATAGAGGTCTCGATCATAGGGAAAAACATAGGTAAAGTAGGGTACTTGTGTCCAAAATATTGTTTAAGGGTAACTTTCGGCAAAGTTTGAGTGACCGTATTTTATTCGTTACAACTCCGTTTGACAAACGGTTGGACATTTTGGAAAGTAGGCTAGGTGAACTTACTTTTACTAGAAGACATCATTTTATAAAAAGTATTACATCAATGTTAAAAACTACCCTCAACATGGTCATTCGCGGCCGTAATGTTTGTCTAATAGAAATATATTAGTTTTGCTTATATAATATAATTGCGGTAACTTTATTTAAACGCGTGCAATTTAATCGTTACAAGTCCGTTTTCTACGTTTTATATGTCCTTAGCTTCGTATTAAAGTATACTAATATATTTTTGACAAGTCGACACATTTTATAGCGCTTAAGACTCATTTTTTACTCATAAAAGTTGAGAATACATGCTGAATTTTCTGAAACAAATAGTTTTCGTCGTTAAACTTAAAAATAGCAAAACTTCTTCGTTATAACTCCGTTTTAACCCGTTCAAGCGACCACGTTTTCGTTTTAAAGTATATTTTCTAAATATCTAGTCCAAAATTTTTTATCTACTGTCGAGAATTCCAGAATTCGAAAATAAGATCAGACCTCTAAATAAAGTTGTCGAAATGGGTTTTTCTCGCGCGAAACCTATTCCAACCAATTCAAAACAACTCCGAAGCTATTCTAATCCTACCATACACCTTCTTAGGGTGTCATGGGTTTCTAGACATCACCAAAAGTGATATGTTTCAAGGAGTAATTATAAGATGATGAATATATATTTATAACTCTTAAAAACAATAGAAAGTGGTATAGACATCAATATGACTTGCATGTTTTTCTCAAATATGATGAAATAAACATAATATGAATATGAGAGATGAATGTGAACATGAAATGCTTACTAGTAACTTGATGAGGTTTAATGAACAAGGGTTTATCCTAAATACCCTAGATTTTTTTTTCAAAACCTTACTTAAGAGTATGTTATGATTGTGAAAATAGCTTGACTTGAAAAAAAATATGATCTCCTTGTCTTGGCTCACCATGGCCGGTTCATATGCAAGAGGAAGAGAGGATGGATTCTTTTTTTCACCTTGGATATTATAAGAAGTATGTGTAAATTATAGTCTTTTAATAATATATGTACAATTTGAGTACAAGATATTTTGATATCAAATGGTGTGAGTCACCCTATATGGGTCGGCATCCATAAAAAAAAGAGACTAGTAGTTTTTGTTGTAGTTAATTACTTGTATGTATATGTAAATGTGTAGTTAATTAAGGATAGTTAATAACTTGTGTACATATTTAAGCTTTTAGGGTAGCGTTAACTAATAATAAATTTTAACGGGTCAAAATAAAATATATTGAAGTTATAAAAATTATAAAAATACATTTCTTACAAAAATTGAGTGAAATAATAATTATCGTATAGTATTTACGAAAACCGTCGTAATTATATAAATATAACAATTTATATACGAAATAAATTTAAAACACCGGGTAAACTAATAATATTATTTTTATAATCTTAATATGAGTATAAAAATATATCGGAATAATTTTTGGAAGTATCAGATCAATTGTTCAAAATAAAAGATCGTAAGATAGCGTTTATTTAATAAGAAAAAAATATACGTTAATGAAATATAAATTTTTCTCCGGGAATGAATAGTAAAATTTGAAAAATGACCGGAAATTGATAATTGTGACAAAAATGACCAATTCAACCCTAATGGTTTAAAGGGTCTTTTTGATACCCGATGCTTGGATAGTTCTCATTACCTAAAACCCTAAACTATTTAAAATACGCAGGTTAAGCTTTGGACAAACCTGAAAAAGCAGAAGATATCGGAAGTCAACTGACAAAACCACCTGGCGAACACGAGTTCGAGCCTTATGTGTTATGATATGTTTTTAGAGAATAACATGTTTATGATTCCCGTTAAATGGATTATACGTATTGTTTTGGACCATTTGCGTATAGGTAGCTTATGTATAGTTTTGGACCATTGACGATTTTAGGTTATTGATTGTGTTGTAGCGAATTTGGACCATTTGGTTATATATGATATTATGTTTAGCGATTTTGTGTTATTGTAGCATAAAATAGGTTGAAAACAGGTTCTTACATTGTAGATTTTTTTCGGAGAAATTCCGAAAAAAAATCTGGAAATTACCCATTTTGCAGCAGTTTTCTGCAAAATAGGTCAATGTCTTTCACCGGGGACATGTCCCCGGCGAAAATAACATAGCTTTAATTTGTTTCAAGTTTCACCGAGGACATGGCACCGGAGAAGAGGTTGCAGATAAACTTTAGTTACCATTTTTTTTGGGGATTTGTCCCTGGCAAAACCACATGCCACGTCGGACGTGTTTGACCGGTGACAATCGGGCGCGGGACCCACAACTCCCCGGTAAAAGTTGTAAAATTTCCCCGGGAAAAGTATCCCCGAGAAGGTATTACCGGGGGCTTTTCGGCGGGGACATGTCCCCGGGGAATGCAATAACAGGAGACATGTCCCCGGCGAAAGGCCTAAAACGTCGCCGGCGAATACGACGATTGTTGTAGTGTGCATGGCTAGTGTTTTATAAACTAATTGATTTTTACACATTAAAGATGTCCATTCCGAAAAATAAAAGTTTGTTTAAAATGAGAGTATAAATCAATCCGGTTGGATGTGTCTCTATACACATATATAATATATTTGTAGGTCGGGTTCATATGCATTTGTGGCCACTTATGGTTATAAACTCAAAGTCTAGATTAATTCATAGAATATAGTCTAGATTAATTCATAGAATATTGGAAGAGAGAGATATATTAATAAGTAATCTTCTACTTATTAATTAAAAGAGTGAATTTGGATATTGTGACAACTATCGTTAGGTAGATTCATATGCATATCACATGCACTCAATATTTTGTTAATACAAATAACAACTCAAAAACGTTATTTATTATTTATAATCTTCAACGTTTTTATAACAACAAAAATAAAACGTATCAAGTGCAAGTTTACGTAAACACGTTTTAGATTCATAGTTTTAAGTCAAGTATCACTTAGATATGAATATGATAAATTACAACTTTCATAATGATTAAAGAAAATGTTTTTACAAATGTATAACGTTACATGTTTTCTAAACTTAATGTTTTAAGTTTACTTTCATTTTTACTTTTTATTATAAGAAAATGTTTTAATATAACAACTAGTCATATCTTATATTTTGAGAAGATATCCAACATCAAAACTAGAATAAAACATTTTAGTTAATAATCCAAAATATTTAAGAAAATGATCAAATGTGATTTTTTCAAATGAAAACAAATTTTTTTCATATTTAGCATACACATAAAATTATATAAGGTAAGGATCTTACCCACTTTGAACTATTACATTTTGAATATCCCAAAAATAGCTAAAATACAAGCCAAATGAGATGTACCTTGTTAACCATAATTATGATTTTCAGCGGTACAGGTAAACGGACCCACAACTCTCTGCTATAGGGATATCTGGATACGTACGTCTCTAACAGACGAAATTTGCCTATTTAAGCAAAAATATTCTTACCATTTTACTCACCTCTTGCAATCATATTTTTGTTCATATTTACACATATTTTCATATATATATTTTTTTAATTATTATCTGGTTCTAGTAACATTTCTAGTGATCCACATCATTCACCATTTTCTAGCAAGAGAAAAGAAATAAGACTTTTAAGTTTTGCTTGTTGTAGGTTTTAGTTTCTTGTATTTACAAGAGTTTTGTATTGTTGTATTTCACCATCATATTTCAAATTTCATAACCAAACACTATACACCAAATTAGAGACATTGTTTACTATTTTATGTCTTAAAATACGTTGAGAGAAAGGTTGATTCTACTTTGACAACAACTCGATATTTAGCCTATTATCGGTAAATAATGTAAGCGACGTTGTACGATTTTTTCTCAGCCAAAAAGGGAGCATATTGACAGAGTGAAGGGATACACTTGAGTCAAATACTCCGGGAGTGGAGTAGGGCATTGAAGGAAGCTTCGTTACCGAACCATTAGAGATATTCGTGTCTTAGTTTGATACTTTCATCACTTACTTATTCTCTTGCATTTTTGTACTTACTTATTTGTTGCTTGATTTCACGTTAAGTTTTCGAAGCTATAATTTGAAAACAGTAAAATTTATTCAACTCCCTTCTAGTTTTTCACAATTGGCATCAGAGCTACATTAACCAATATTTTTAAAATAAATTGTATTTTAAAACTTGAATAGATCTAAGGATTTCGAAAACTACAAAAGAAAGAAAATCTATGCAAACACCATCACTTTTTGAAAGCGGCAGTTTTATTTATTGAAAAAATTGATTTTGCAACAAATGTGAAATCAAAAGACACCAATCTCTGGCATATTATCCAAGAGGGTGATTTTAAAAACACTATTAGTAAAGTAACCACACAGAGGGATGAGATAGCTACTTACGAGCGTCAAAACGACGAACTAAAGAAAAAGCTTGCTAAACATAATGAGGCTAAAATGTTTCTTTATAACGGTTTACCTAAAAAAACGAAATGATTTTTATGTGTAAAACGGCCAAAGAATTTGGGAGTCTTTAATAATCACCCGTCAAGGAAATAGCCAAGTCAAGGATAATAAAAATGATCTTATTGTTCGACAATATGAACAATCTGCTATCCTTGAAGATGAAAGTATTGATAGTGGTTTTGCTAGATATAATACTATTATCCATAGTCTAAAAGCTTTTGATGAAGGTTTTTCATGCAAGAACTATGTTAGAAAATTTCTAAAGGCTCTTCATCCAAATTTGAGACCAATTGTGACTGCTATTGAAGAATCAAAAGACTTGTCGTCACTAACACTAGATGAGCTTATAGGCAATCTCAAGGTATACAAGGTAGTAATTGAAAAAGACTCCAAAATAATTAAAAACCAGAAGGAGAAGGCGAAGTATCTTGCTTTAGAAGCTAAAAAGGAGTCTATTGATGATAAGACATCCACATCGGGTAGTGAAGATGAAGAGTATGCTATGCGATTAGGGATTTTAAAAGTTTTTCAAAAGGAAAGGAATGTATGTTAGACAACGTCGGATGAAAAGATGTCATTCCGTAAAAGTCTGGATGATAAAAATGGTAAAAGTGAAAGAAAGAGTTATAGATGCGGATACCTGAATCATCTCATCCCCAAAACCTCCAAGAAACAAAGACCAACATGTATTTGTCGAATATTCTTGCAGTGATAGTGGTGAAGAAGATGAAGAAAACGTAAGTGACGAAACTTGTATCTATGGTGCAATCATCAAACGAGGTACACTCCGATTCTTCTTATAGTGATGATAATTACTCTATTGATGATGATGAATTGCAAAGCGAGAAAAACAAATTATGTGAACTTAGTCTAAAAGTCATAAGAAAAATACGTTCTTAGAAATTAAGAAAAGTCTTTCGGAAAATGAAGTTTTTAAACTAAAAAAAAAATCAAAAGACTTGAGAAAAATAAAGAAATTGACATCGGATGTGAATCATGTCAAAAGCCTTGTATTGAAAACAAAAACTTAAAGATACGCAACCAACACTTTTGAAAAAAAATGCCTAAGTTCACAAAATTTGAAAAGAGTACTCACTCTCTAAAAGAAATGTTAAGGGTAAAAATATCCCCTAGTGATAAAAAGTGACTTGGCTTTAACACAAATGAAGCCTCTACTTGTGGAACCAAAAATGTCGTATTCGTTAAGAAAACTGAGACCATAGAAACATCCCCAAACACCCACAGACCCCACTGCGTAGAGAGCCGTGGATCTGTGCATACCTGTTGGTATTCGGAAACCTAATGAAACCCCAAAAACCAAATTCGTAGTCGTAAATAAAACTAAAATAACCATTGCTAGTGAAAATTAGGCTGAACAATTTTGCAATCCATATTTAAAAAATGGATTAGGATTTAACAAAACTGAATATATATCAAAGACACCTCAACCTCAAACTCCTCAACCTAGATCAAAGACACCTCACCCTAAAAAAATTAATCATCCACAACCTAGATCAAAGACACAACAACCTAGAAGTGATCCTATGAATCAACCAAACCCAAACTACTACTTAATGGCATGGAACAATGACCAACTTCAATTTCAAACTCAAAGTTTCATGCCATGGGGAATTTGTCCACCTTTTCCTACATAAACCAAGGACACCTATTTAGAGAATGTTTGAATACTAACTCTTATGGACCCATGAAATATTGGGGACCAAATGTTTGAGTTTGTAAATGTTAAAATAGGTATGCTTACAGATCAGTTTGGAGCTGGACGAATGGATAAAAGATAGTGGTTGCTCCAAGCACATGACCGTGATCAAAAGTTTATTCTCTACATATGAAGCATACGACGGAGGTAATGTAATCTTTGGTACTAACTTAAGGGGCAAGAGCATCGGAGAAGGTATGATTCATCATGACTCTCTTACTATTATTAATGTTGAACATGTAGATAACTTAGCTTTTAACTTACTTAATCTAGGACAAATTTGTGACAAAAAGTGTAAGGTAATATTTTTATAACATAATAGTGAGATAACAAAGGATGGAATAACAAAAGGAAAAGGAATTAGGAAACATGGCTTTTATGTTATGAAAATAAGAACTAAGCCACAAGATAACTTATGCCTTACAACTATAGATGATAACTCCACATTGTTGCATAGAAGACTAGGGCATGTCAATATGAGACTAATACAATCACTAAAATCTAAAAAACTAGTTAGGAATTTGCATAAGTTTAAATTTGGCCAACACTTTTGCGATGCTTGTAAAATCGAAAAACAAGCCTATGCTAGCTATAAGGCTAAAAACATGATTTCAACTAATAGGTGTCTAGAACTATTACATATGAACTTGTTCGGTCTATCCGATATCTGAAGTTACATAGGTAACTTCTAAACTTTAATAATAGTGAATGACTATTCAAGATACATGTGGACTAAATATTTGCAAATTTTGAAATTTTATTTGAGATTATACAAAACCAACAAGGTTGAGTTTCTATTAAAACGGATTATGGTCTGGAATGTGATAATTAAGTGTAATTCAGAGCTTATAGTTGATGCAAATGACATTACTCACAACTTTTCAACTCCACACACTTCTCAATCATTGTGGTAATTGAAAGGAAAATTTGCATCTTACAAGAAATTAGTAAAGTAATGCTTAATGAACAATATATTCCTAAAAAAAATTAGTGCAATGTCGTAGACACCTCCACATACATATTAAATAGAATTTTAATTAAACCAATTTTAGAAAACACCATATGAAATCTATAAAGGTAGAAAACCAATATTAGAATACTTTAAATTGTTTGAAAGTAAGTGTTCATTTTAAAAACTAAAGACAACCTCACCAAGTTTTTCCCAAAGTCATACGAAAGTGTTTTCTTAGATTATTCTCAAAATAGTAAGGCTTACATTATTCTAAATAAGCACACCATGGAAATGGAGAGCCATTAAACGTGACTTTCGATGAAAGTCCTCCTCCACCCAAAACATCACCCTTGGTGGATGAGAATTTGGGTGGACAACAACCTATAGAAAATCTAAGCATATTGAGTTATTGAAGTAGAGCCACAAGATAATAATAAAATATTAAATATTAAAGAATATAAAAATCAACCACTAGACAAAATAATTTGAAAATTAAGTGAAATTACTCTCTTACGATAACAAACGTAAAATTATCGATAACAAACGTTTTATATTTTACGATCTTCTAATGTTTTATCGATAACAAACGTAAAATTATTTTAAAGAAATAAATAAAATACGTAAAAGCTTTGAGTCAATAGTTTACTAACACACTTTTACTAAACATATTTAAAACCATCAAAACATGTTTAGTTAAATAAGTTATATAAAACCAAAACCATTTTTAAAAAACATTTACAAGTAATATTGTTTACTTACATTTTATAAAAATGTATATGTACTTTGTATAAATTGTAATGGATAAATAATGGGTAAAAATCAAAGTCTATAACCCATGACCCATTGACTAGGTACAATAAATCTTGTTGGGTAAGAACCAAAGTCCATAACCCATACCTATGGAGCATGATCCATAACCCATGACTCATTGCATGACATTATGCATGAAGTCATGTTGGATATTATCCATGATCCATGACCCAAAGTCCATGACCCATGACCCAAGATCCATAACCCATTGACTAGGTACATTGTATCTTGTTGGGTATCCATGATCCAAAGTCCATGACCCATGGTCCATAACCCATAACCCATAACCCGGTTTGCAACCCAAAATCTAGACTAAGCAGACCCAGCAGCCGGATCCCTGGAATTGCACTGGTCGGATCCCTTGGGTGAGGGATCCGCCAAAACCCTAGAACAGTAGGCATGTTTTGCCTATAAACAGTGAGCCATTTCTTTCTTTCTTACTATCCCTTTTAGACATAGATCCAAAGGATCATTCTATGTAGTTTTATCTTTTTGTGATTCTCTAGGTTCCTCTTAAAGGCAAGATCACACCCTCTTGAAGACATGCAAGCTCAAGGTCATGAGTTGCTAAGCTTCGTCATCATCAAGACCACTGATGTGCATCTTGTTGATAGTTCTTCTCTCCATCTATAGTGTTTCGTGTTGAAGGCATTTGTGTAAAATTGCCGAAGGTATACATTTGATATGGTGCGTCGATGTACAAGTTGTGTAGATTGGGTTAAAGGATATTGATATCCTTTCTAGTATTGTGAAAAGGAGTGTGTCTTCTTTGGGTAGTTGTGTTGGGTAGTAGTTCCTCCTTTGTAATGGAACTCGGTATATAGCCTTGTACTGGATAAAGTGTAGGCGACGTTGTGATAGGTTTGGTTCTACCTCGTGGAAGAACTCGGTGTCTAGCCTTGTACCGGATAAAGTGTAGACGACATTGTGAAGGCTTCTCCGCCACATTAAGGAGCTTGTGTTGTGTAGTGCTTAGAAACTCTCGAGTTGGGTACTCGAGGAGTGGAGTAGGGCAAGGAAGGTGTCCTTGTAGTCGAACCACTATAAATACTTGTGTTGTGGTTTTGTGTTCCTTTACTCTTTATCTCTTGCATTACTTATATATATGCCGATCTATCAATATCCAACACACGATCTAAATGGATTGACATAAGTCGATCTAAATACTTTAAAGCGAAGTTTTAATCGGCAAAACTATTCAACACCCTCTTATAGTTTTCCACAAACTCTAAGATCACGAGCAGAACAAAAGTAATTTCTTTTGTTCCATATCCATCATAGAACCCAAAAATGTAAATGAAGCTTTAAAAGATGAAATTTAGGTTGTTATGCAAGAAGAATTAAACAAATTTTCGGAAAATGATGTTTAGGATTTAGTTTCATCACCTAGAAATCGTACCATAATAGGAACTAAATGGGTTTTTAGAAATAACTAGATGAAAATGGTATTGTGTCTAGAAACAAAGCTAGATTAGTTGCACAAGGATATAACAAATAAGAATGTATTGATTATGATGAAGCTTATGCTGCGGTGGGTAGATTGGAATCTGTCACAATTCTCAATTTTCGGTCATTTCTCAAACTCAATATTCATCATTTCATATCGGTTCGTGCATGGTTTTGCATTTTACATTAAACGTTTATTTTCTTATTAAATAAACGCTATCGCGTAAAGATTATTTTGAATATTGATCCGACACTGCCAAAAATATTCTTAATATATTTTTGTACTCATTTTAAGACTATAAAAATTATATTATTAGTTTACCCGGTGTTTTAAATTTATTGTGTATATAAATTGTTATATATAAATAATTACGACGGTTTTTGTAAATTCAACACGATAGATATTAATTCACTCAATTCTTGTGAGAAATATATTTTTATAATTTTTATGACTTCAATATATTTTATTTTGATCCGTTAAAATTTATTCTTAGTTAACGTTACCTTAAATGCTTAAATAAATACACAAGTTATTAATCATCTTTAATTAACTACACCTTTCTACTACACATATGTATTTAGCTAATCAAAACTCATTTGGTCTTTTTTTTTCTTCATACATGTCGACCACCCCCATGGGTGAGTCATTTGTGTTACTAAATATCTTTCATGTATATGTATTATACTCAAAATATCAAACACATACACACAAAATATCCAAGGTGAAAAATCAAAAGCCATTTTCTCTTCCTCTCTTCTCTTGCAAACCGGCCAAGCATCAAGGATCAAGGAGGGATCATCAAATTTTTCTAGACAAGTTATTTATACTCTAGTATCACTTTTGTTTAAGGTTTTGTAATAAAAACCTTGGGTGATTAGGAAATCCTTTGTTCTTATAACCTCATCAAGTATTCTAGTAAGCATCTCATGTCCATTTTTCATCTTACATATTTATTTCATATTCATTTCATCATATTTGAGAAAACATGCAAGTCATATGATGTTTGTACCACTTTTTCATTGTTATTAAGTGTTATATATATATTTCATCCTATAATTACTCCTTGAAATATATCACTTGTGGTGATGCCTAGGAACCCATGACACCCTAAGAAGGTGTATGGTAGGATTAGAATAGCTTCGGAGTTGTTTTGAATTGGTTGGAATAGGTTTGGCGCGTGAAAAACTCATTTCGACAACTTTAGTTAACGGTCTGTCCATATTTTTAAATCTGGGAAAATTCGACAGTTGGTAAAATATTTTGGGCTAGATATTTGGAAAATACACTTTAAAATGAAAACGTGGCCGCTTGAACGGATTAAAACGGAGTTATAACGAAGAAGTTATGAATTTTTCAAGTTAAGCAACGAAAACTATAAATTTTGGAAATTTCAGCAAGTTACATCAAATTTGTACGAGTCAAAAATGAAGCTTAGGCATTGTAAATTATTTCGACTTATCAAAAATATATTAGTATACTTTGATACGAAGCTAAGGACATATAAAACGTAGAAAACGGACTTGTAACGATTAAATTATACACGTTTACACAAAGTTGCCGTAATTTTATTATATAAGAAAAACTATACTATTTCTAATAGACAAGTGTTACGGCAAAACAAGTCACCATGTTGGAGGTCGTTTTTAACATTGAAGTAGAACTTTTTACAAAGAGATGTCTTCTAGTAAAAGTAAGTTCGCCAAGTATATTTTCCAAAATGTCTGACCGTTTGTCTAGCGGAGTTATAACGAATAAAATACGGTCACTTAAACTTGGCCGAAAACCACCCTTAGACTATATTTTTGGACTAAAGTACTATACTTAACCTATATTTTTCTTTGTGATCGAGACCTCTAGGATGGAAACTTAAACACTAAAACCTTGAGATAATGATACAAACTTTCCAAAACTGTTGAGTTCGTTTCCTAACACTCGATGTGCACCATTTTACGACTAGCTTTCCGAGGCCATATAGTCACTTTCATGACTTGTCAAATTATATTATTTTGCGACGAAAAGTTATAGATTCATAATAAATCACTAAATGATTATCGTAGGATATCATTTCAACGTAAATACTTATAAAGTATTTGGTAACTTGACAATATGTCATAAACATATATTTCGACGATAAACTTTATTTTCCAAAATGTACAAGTGGTATGGATATCATATGAGTTTGCATGCACGACATTGTTTCATGACTTATATTAGAGCATATCATTCATAATAGGTCGCGGTTAGAGAGTTGCGTCTCATTTCTGTGCATCCACTTTGTCATCATAACTATTGCAATAGGTGAGTTCGTAGCCCCACTTTTACTCGTTTAATTGTTTTATAAACTCTTTGGGGGAGATACATGCTCAACTACTTGTTTTTACTTTACATTTATATGAACTTAAATATCTTTTGTTTCACTCTATGTGCGCGTAAGTAGATTATGCCCGAACTAAATTGATCACTATCTTTTGAACGCTATTAGTTGAAACACTTTCCTTGATTTTGAACCCTTCGGCATGTATATTTGAGCTCTTTTAAATTGATTCGAACCCTTTAACATATAAGTGAACACTTTGGACTTGATATGAACTTATTGACATATAGTTGATCTCTTTTAACTTGTACAAGGACCCTTTTGATATATTTTAAACTTGTTTGACGTGATTTTGAACGCTTCGACTATCTTGAACCTTTTGATATTATTCGAACTCTTTGACTGTTCTGAACTTTTGAACTCGACTTAAATCTTTGAACTTAATTACGAACTTTTGAACGGAACTCTTGAACTTAAATATAAACTTATGACTTGTTTGAACTTATTGAACCGTACGTGTTATGACCTTGATCTAAAGTCTCCCATGTTCGGAGCATCACTATAAAGTCTCCTTTGTTCGGAGCATCACTATAAAGCCCCCCGGTCCGGAGCAGAATGTCTCCCTATGGGAACGGAGCATTTTCAATCTAAGTCTCCCCTGTTCAGAGCAGTGCAAATTATCCCATGTTCGGAGTGTTCTTAATTGTATATTAATAGTTGTATGATGTACTGTTCGTACATTCGCATTGTTAGTCTCCTATTAGTAGGTAGTATGGATAACGCTATTAGAGGTCTGCCAACCTCTCGTTCACTATGTTACGGAACGCATATTATTTATTCTAGGGGCTTTGCCTGGCATACATTATTATATGCGTGGTACTATATTGTGAACTATTATGACCACTATACTCGACTACTAGACACACTATATTTTTGTGCAATGGGTTGTGAACACACAGGTTGCAAGTTTTGTATGGGCGGAACTTGGAACTGAGTGGATTCACAATTCCTTTGCTTTGTGAACCATTATGATAATGTGCACTTGACTATTAGACATACATATTTTGGCAGTGGGTTGTGAACACACAGGTTGCAAGTTTTGTATGGGCGGAACTTGGAACTGAGTGGATTTACAATGCCTTTGCTTTGTGGATAATTCTAAATGACCAAAAACTTTGCCTTTGTTGCATGAACGCTCTTTAAAAGCTTTACTTGTTAACCAAACTCTATGAACTCACTCAACCATTGTGTTGACACTTTTAGCATGTTTTATCTCAGGTATCTAAGGCATTCACTTCATGGCATGCATGTGGACTTATCATAGAGTCGCGGTGTCGACGCGTCTCACATATATTTTATGCACTTAACTATCGCTTGATTGTAACAAACTCATTTTGATATATTGGAAATAATTTGGGACCTAATCTTTGTAAACTCTGATTATTTTAATGAATCAAACGATATTTTCAAAACGACACTTTAGGTCGTTCGATATAACTGTAACTTTGATGCTATGACAGTCCTCCCCAAGGTATTCCATTCCGCTGTAAAACAGGTAATTTGGGCGTGTGACAGATTGGTATCAGAGCGTCGGTTATAGAGAACTAGGTTGCATCATTGACGCTAGACTATAACTACATCATCATAGCATCTCATCATATCATTATAAGTGCATACTCCTTATACATGCGAACTTATGACTCAACACCAAACATCATATGAGACGATTAGTCCAAGCATTGCATAGTTACTCCTAAATTATACATAGCCTGATCACCTATGTCTAATTCAGGAAGAATCATGCAATGAAGGGAGTAGTAGTCTCATATGTGTAAGCAATTCCGTAATCGAGCCAAATTTTCAAAAGATTTTCTTCAAACCACTTGTTTCCAGTTTGATCTGAGTGACAGTTCTTGTTTGATGAGTTACAAAGATCGAGCTAGAAACAAGTTGTTACCTAAACCGATTTAACCTAATCGTATGACAGTTCTTGTTTGATGAGTTGTGGGATTAAGTAAAAATCGGTTACCTAAAACTCTTTTGAGGATTTCGCTCGAGAATGGGAAAGCCTGCCTCATCGAGCCTAGTCATAAGAGAGCATGTATTTAGGACGGGAAATGCTCACGATAGCACGAGAACGTATTTAGTTGGATGAGAAACCCATATGCATGAGCATTGACCTAATCATATAGACCATACACGAGCATAAACTTATAGAACCCTTGTCGAGGTTCGGACCATAGTATCATTAATCGAATCACGAGGACGTGATTCCGCTGACATGGGAAGAATGTCACAATTCTCAATTTCCGGTCATTTCTCAAACTCAATATTCATCATTTCATATCGGTTCGTGCATGGTTTTGCATTTTACATTAAACGTTTAATTTCTTATTAAATAAACGCTATCGCGTAAAGATTATTTTGAATATTGATCCGACACTTCCAAAAATATTCTTAATATATTTTTGTACTCATTTTAAGACTATACAAATTATATTATTAGTTTACCCGGTGTTTTAAATTTATTGTGTATATAAATTGTTATATATAAATAATTACGACGGTTTTTGTAAATTCAACACGATAGATATTAATTCACTCAATTCTTGTGAGAAATATATTTTTATAATTTTTATGACTTCAATATATTTTATTTTGATCCGTTAAAATTTATTCTTAGTTAACGCTACCTTAAATGCTTAAATAAATATACAAGTTATTAATCATCTTTAATTAACTACACCTTTCTACTACACATATGTATTTAGCTAATCAAAACTCATTTGGTCTTTTTTTTTCTTCATACATGTCGACCACCCCCATGGGTGAGTCATTTGTGTTACTAAATATCTTTCATGTATATGTATTGTACTCAAAATATCAAACACATACAAACAAAATATCCAAGGTGAAAAATCAAAAGCCATTTTCTCTTCCTCTCTTCTCTTGCAAACCGGCCAAGCATCAAGGATCAAGGAGGGATCATCAAATTTTTCTAGACAAGTTATTTATACTCTAGAATCACTTTTGTTTAAGGTTTTGTAATAAAAACCTTGGGTGATTAGGAAATCCTTTGTTCTTATAACCTCATCAAGTATTCTAGTAAGCATCTCATGTCCATTTTTCATCTTACATATTTATTTCATATTCATTTCATCATATTTGAGAAAACATGCAAGTCATATGATGTTTGTACCACTTTTTCATTGTTATTAAGTGTTATATATATATTTCATCCTATAATTACTCCTTGAAACATATCACTTGTGGTGATGCCTAGGAATCCATGACACCCTAAGAAGGTGTATGGTAGGATTAGAATAGCTTCGGAGTTGTTTTGAATTGGTTGGAATAGGTTTGGCGCGTGAAAAACTCATTTCGACAACTTTAGTTAACGGTCTGTCCATATTTTTAAATCTGGGAAAATTCGACAGTTGGTAAAATATTTTGGGCTAGATATTTGGAAAATACACTTTAAAATGAAAACGTGGCCGCTTGAACGGATTAAAACGGAGTTATAACGAAGAAGTTATGAATTTTTCAAGTTAAGCAACGAAAACTATAAATTCTGGAAATTTCAGCAAGTTACATCAAATTTGTACGAGTCAAAAATGAAGCTTAGGCATTGTAAATTATTTCGACTTATCAAAAATATATTAGTATACTTTGATACGAAGCTAAGGACATATAAAACGTAGAAAACGGACTTGTAACGATTAAATTATACACGTTTACACAAAGTTGCCGTAATTTTATTATATAAGAAAAACTATACTATTTCTAATAGACAAGTGTTACGGCAAAACAAGTCACCATGTTGGAGGTCGTATTTAACATTGAAGTAGAACTTTTTATAAAGAGATGTCTTCTAGTAAAAGTAAGTTCGCCAAGTATATTTTCCAAAATGTCTGACCGTTTGTCTAGCGGAGTTATAACGAATAAAATACGGTCACTTAAACTTGGCCGAAAACCACCCTTAGACTATATTTTTGGACTAAAGTACTATACTTAACCTATATTTTTCTTTGTGATCGAGACCTCTAGGATGGAAACTTAAACACTAAAACCTTGAGATAATGATACAAACTTTCCAAAACTGTTGAGTTCGTTTCCTAACACTCGATGTGCACCATTTTACGACTAGCTTTCCGAGGCCATATAGTCACTTTCATGACTTGTCAAATTATATTATTTTGCGACGAAAAGTTATAGATTCATAATAAATCACTAAATGATTATCGTAGGATATCATTTCAACGTAAATACTTGTAAAGTATTTGGTAACTTGACAATATGTCATAAACATATATTTCGACGATAAACTTTATTTTCCAAAATGTACAAGTGGTATGTATATCATATGAGTTTGCATGCACGACATTGTTTCATGACTTATATTCGAGCATATCATTCATAATAGGTCGCGGTTAGAGAGTTGCGTCTCATTTCTGTGCATCCACTTTGTCATCATAACTATTGCAACACGTGAGCTCGTAGCCCCACTTTTACTCGTTTAATTGTTTTATAAACTCTTTGGGGGAGATACATGCTCAACTACTTGTTTTTACTTTACATTTATATGAACTTAAATATCTTTTGTTTCACTCTATGTGCGCGTAAGTAGATTATGCCCGAACTAAATTGATCACTATCTTTTGAATGCTATTAGTTGAAACACTTTCCTTGATTTTGAACCCTTCGACATGTATATTTGAGCTCTTTTTAATTGATTCGAACCCTTTAACATATAAGTGAACACTTTGGACTTGATATGAACTTTTTGAGATATAGTTGATCTCTTTTAACTTGTACAAGGACCCTTTTGATATATTTTAAACTTGTTTGACGTGATTTTGAACGCTTCGACTATCTTGAACCTTTTGATATTATTCGAACTCTTTGACTGTTCTGAACTTTTGAACTCGACTTAAATCTTTGAACTTAATTACGAACTTTTGAACGGAACTCTTGAACTTAAATACAAACTTATGACTTGTTTGAACTTATTGAACCGTACGTGTTATGACCTTGACCTAAAGTCTCCCATGTTCGGAGCATCACTATAAAGTCTCCTTTGTTCGGAGCATCACTATAAAGCCTCCCCGGTCCGGAGCAGAATGTCTCCCTATGGGAACGGAGCATTTTCAATCTAAGTCTCCCCTGTTCGGAGCAGTGCAAATTCTCCCATGTTCGGAGTGTTCTTAATTGTATATTAATAGTTGTATGATGTACTGTTCGTACATTCGCATTGTTAGTCTCCTATTAGTAGGTAGTATGGATAGCTCTATTAGAGGTCGGCCAACCTCTCGTTCACTATGTTACGGAACGCATATTATTTATTCTAGGGGCTTTGCCTGGCATACATTATTATATGCGTGGTACTATATTGTGAACTATTATGACCACTTATACTCGACTACTAGACACACTATATTTTTGTGCAATGGGTTGTGAACACACAGGTTGCAAGTTTTGTATGGGCGGAACTTGGAACTGAGTGGATTCACAATTCCTTTGCTTTGTGAACCATTATGATAATGTGCACTTGACTATTAGACATACATATTTTGGCAGTGGGTTGTGAACACACAGGTTGCAAGTTTTGTATGGGCGGAACTTGGAACTGAGTGGATTTACAATGCCTTTGCTTTGTGGACTATTCTAAATGACCAAAAACTTTGCCTTTGTTGCATGAACGCTCTTTAAAAGCTTTACTTGTTAACCAAACTCTATGAACTCACTCAACCATTGTGTTGACACTTTTAGCATGTTTTATCTCAGGTATCTAAGGCATTCACTTCATGGCATGCATGTGGACTTATCATAGAGTCGCGGTGTCGACGCGTCTCACATATATTTTATGCACTTAACTATCGCTTGATTGTAACAAACTCATTTTGATATATTGGAAATAATTTGGGATCTAATCTTTGTAAACTCTGATTATTTTAATGAATCAAACGATATTTTCAAAACGACACTTTAGGTCGTTCGATATAACTGTAACTTTGATGCTATGACAGTCCTCCCCAAGGTATTCCATTCCGCTGTAAAACAGGTAATTTGGGGGTGTGACAGAATCAATTCAAATACTTCTTGCTTATGCGCGTGCAAGATTTTAAATCTCTTAAAATGGACGTTAAAAGTTTGTTTTTAAAATGGATTTATAAATGAAGAGGTTTACGTCTCTCAACCTCCGTAATTTAATGATTTTAAAAAACCTAATCACGTTTACAAAACTTAAGAAAGCATTATAAGATCTTAAACAAGCTTATAAAGCTTGGTATGATAGACTTAAGGCATTTTGTTAAAACATGAATACACCACGGGCATTGTTGATACCACACTATTTACTAAGAAAAGAAAGCCACATCTTATAATTGTCCAAATATACGTAGACGACATCATATTCGGATCTACATGTCTGGAATTATGTGATGATTTTTCCAAAATCATGCATGACTAGTCTGAAATGAGTATGATGGTGAACTTTACTCTTCTTAGGCTTAGAAATCAAACAAATAGAAGATGGCATCTTTTTTAACCAGGCTAAATATATCAAGGAGATGCTTTAGAAATTTGGGTTAGAAGATTCCAAACCGATCAAAAGACCTATGTCTTCGAAAACTAAATTAATTGAGGATGAAGAAGGTGAATCCGTATATAGCACTAAATATAGAGGAATGATAAGTAGTATACTTTACCTTATCACAAGTAGGTCTAATATTGTGTTTAGTGTTTGTTTATGCGCTCGTTTTCAAGAGGATCCTAAAACAATACATCTTTAAACCGTTAAGCCCATCTAACCCTATATAATAGAAGATTTTGTTAATGATGAATCATTGATGACGTAATTCAAAATAATAACATGGCATCCTAATCACTATCTTTAAAGACACCTATGTGGCAAAATCGATTTTTTGAATGTTAGGAATGTTAGGTTTGGTTAATTGTATTGTATTGTATTGTAACACAACATCTACCCTATATAGTTTATCAGAAACCCTAAACTCATCTTATTAATACTACCTAAAACCTATCCCATTAACACATTGATAAAAACAAAAATAACTGCAAGAATGGCATAAAAAATATATATATAAAAAAAAAAAAAAAAAAAAAAAAAAAAAAAAAGGTAAGATATGATTCTATAATTCGTATATATTATGTTGTTTTTATGTTTTTAGACTCATAATGGTAAATTTTATTTTGAATTTATGCTATGTGATACTAATTCAATATTTTCATGCATGGTTATTTTAAGTTTTCATGCATGGTTAGAATCATGAATTAATACGTGTATGCTGTTAATTGTTCTCTAAATTTAATCTTTGGTTTTTTATTTTTATGTTTTTGAATAAAAAACAGCAACAAACATGAACCAAATGTTTACTATGTTATGTGATGTTGATCCCTAGATGGATGACATCAAAGTACAAGTAAGGTGCATCAATATATGGTGTTCGCATGCGTCTAACATGTCTCATTCTCCGTTGAGTTTAGATTTTGTAGTTCAAGATGAACATATTTGAATATGTTTAGATTATATTATTATGATGTTATGATATTATATAGTAATACAAAATATTTATATAATTAACACGTATGTAGAATGTGTTAAGGTAATTGGATTCAATGTATCTTAAAAAGAATGATATGCACAAATACGAAGGCATGCTTAAACAAGGAAAATGCTATAGGATATCTAATTTTGGTGTAAGAGAAAATGGTGGTAAATTTTTGCCTTGCTAAAGCATAAGTATAAAATCGTGTTTTATAAAAACACTACACTGATCCGAATCAAGAACTTTGATGAAAAAAATATGGGGTTCAAATTTGTAAGCGTTGCTCGAATGAAGTCTAGAGAGTTTATATAGTGTATGCATTAGAATGTAATAGAGATGAGAGGTATTGGTGTGTTTGAATCGATATAATACTTGCCCTTTTATAGGCATTTTGATATGATATAGTCATATCTAATTGTACCGAATCAAATATGTAAGGCTGCCCCAGTAAGGGCACTCAATCTCCCTCATTTTTCTTGTCACGTCAGCTTTCTCTCTCCAGCGACCTTCAGACCATGATTATTTATTTTTATTTTTTTTTCAATATTTTTAACACAAACTAAAATTTCATTAATAATTAAAATGTTATATAATAATTCTAATAAAATAAAAAAAATCAATTACCATTTTTTTGTATGATACGTGCTATACTTACACGTTGCATGCAGTCATATGTATACGTGTGATCAAAATACATGCATGGTTTCCATCTATACAACCATGCAACATGTGATACAATATCATTAGCAAGGGTGATCATATTTTGCTATATAATAGCAACTTAATATTCACCATCATACTTTGCATTCCCATTACACATGCTTCACTTCGTCCTTCAATCTTGCAAGCCAAACTCTCCGCACTTCACAACATAACCCGTCAAGTAAATATTAATTGTGTATTTGAGTCGATCGTGTACACGACCATGTTGGTTTCAAAAGTTCACTCGATAATTAGCCACAATAGGACGATCGAGTGGCGATCGATCACCACGATCACTCGATCGACTCGAGGCAACCTAAAAGATTATAAGACCATATCTAACAAAATCAAATTTGTAAGAGATCGAATATATGTTATGCAAGTTGATAACCCACTTGAAATATATGTTATGCAAGTTGATAACCCACTTGGTTGGCTTGATGTATATCCGTTTATTTACAAAGAAAAATGATTTGCACATTTCATTAAATGATTTGCACACTCAAATTATTTATATCTTAATATTTGTATCCTTGCATCACTTTTAGTTATATTCACCCATACATCACTTTTAGTTATATCCAATGTGCATGATTCTTTGACTTCTTTCATATATAAATATCTTTACAAAAGTGATATCCAATGTGCATGGTTCTTTCATATATAAATAATCTTTACAGACATCCATATCTAATAATATTAATGGATAAGATACATGTTGTTGTCACCATAGTTGAATATAGAGTTATACCAATTATTGTATATAACCCATTAATAATTTATATTTGGTTAATACTTAAATGGGATACATTATTAGGCCTCCTAGTTCATATATGTTAAATGTGAACGCAACATATATGGACTCTTCGTGTTATTTTCCATTTGTGCTTTATGGCATATGTTTGATATGTACGACCTTTGCTACCATGTTGTCGTATTAGATGTCTGTGATATTTTCTACATCGATATTTATGGTTTTTATCTATTTAAAGTAGGATATAGTATTGTTGAGGTCACTATTTAGCGTGATAGTTTCATGTCTTTAAAGCGGACATGCGCAGTGATCGCAGGATGATGTTTCGGTACGGATCTTTTCGCTTAGATTTATATTAAGCTTTGCGATTAGCTACTTAAAGCTTTTCACCCCTTTAACGTATCAGTGGAGTGGTCATGTCACTTATGTGTGATATGACTTCACGTCTTTGAAAAGGCCTTGCAATGTTGCGTGGTTTATTCGCTCTAGGCTTCATTGCATCGTTATGTAGGTTTTTCCTATAGAAGATATGATATTTTTGCGATTTTCTTTTTAGATCAGTTATATAAATAGATAGAAAATGATGTTATCCTTTCATATAGCAACAAGTGATAGATTAATAGTTATATCATCAAATTTTGAGTAAGGTGTGATTTATATGCACATGAAATCAAGAAGCCAAGCCTGATTGTCAAGTAACGATATTGGTTTTAGGTCCTCCTCGTATACGTCAAAATTGGCTTTTTAGCAAGCGCAATATGACTTAAAAAGACTTTGAGGGTGTTATAACAATCTGATACTTTTCTCTCAAAGGTGAAGATCGGTGGGATCACCCTGGTCCCATGCATCTTAAGGATGTCAACCGGACCCGGCTCCAGACAATGAGCACCTGTCCCAGTGACTGTACTTATCAGGAGGTGGGCTTTGAACCCTGGCTATTTTCTCCAATAGCTCCCTCGCTGACCAGTCAATGTGAACATTTGCGGTGGGGGGATGATACCAAATGATCTTTAGTGCCATGGAAGAGATTTGAACCCGAGTCTATTGACCCAAGCCCAAAGCTCTTATCAATGGACTAAAGCATCATTGGTACTTTTGTTCATAAACATAACATGAACTTTTTTTGTTTTTTCTCTCTCTCGGTTAATTATGATAAGAGAACAACTCATACTTAAAAAACTTAGAAAAACAAGTACATGATAGCTAGCTTGAATCGTGAAAATGCATGTATCTCAATTGTTGCTCTAGAGTAAATATATGGCATGAAACTATTCATACTTTTGGATGTTATTGATTATAAAATATAATTATATTGAACCGTTATGAAAAATAAAATATGTGTCCATGACAATCGATCAAATCCAAATTAGTTTAGACTTGGTATATTTTCATCTAACTTTGGTGACTTATATATATAACTGAAACCATCCGGTGAGCATACATGACCAATATTTTGTTTGGGTCTCACGGATGGCTCCAAATGATGCTATTAAAATTTGCATGGTCGTCAGGGTGATGACTTGACCGTCTGACTCCCTTTGACCTTGACTTTCGGTCCTTCAATAATAGTGCTGAAAAGACAAATAAAGACCGTTAGAAAGGTCTCCGGGCTGAGTCCGGGAGAACCCTCTTCGATGATCAAGTCAGTATTGAGCATATATAGTGTAGGCATTAGAATGTAATTGGACATGAGAGATATTGGTGTGTTTGAATCGATATAATACATGCCCATTTATAGGCATTTTGATATGATAGATTTATTAGAATCCTATATAACTTAATCGAATTAAATATGTAAGAGTATATATGACCATATGTAACAAATTCAAATTTGTAAGAGATTGAATATGTTATGTAAGTTGAATTGAATATGTTATGCAAGTTGATAACCCACTTGGTTGGCTTGATGTCGGTCCCTTTTTTTACAAAGCATTCCAAGTTTCCAACTTGCATGGTTCTTTCATATATAAATATCTTTACATATATAAATATCTAATAATAATAAGACTATCTTTATCCGCAACCTACTACAACCCAATCTTTTAATAAAATATTATTTTTTCTTTCCTCCACCTATACAACCAATACATAAAACAAATCTACATTTTTTTACCATTTATCAACAACCCAATCAATCTATATTTTTTAATAATGATATAATATAATAAGTATTAGAAAGAAAATAGAAAAAGGAAAAAAAAAAAAAAAACAAGTATCCATTTAAGAGTTGCCATGTGGCAGGTTGTAGGTTGTCTCAATGGGTTGCCCAACGACCAGGTTGGAGAGAAAGGTTGTATCATTTTGTTAAAATAATATTATTCTTGTATGTATAAAGTGAGATTGGGTTGGCAATCCAATGAATAAACATAGTCTAAACTCTAAGGGGGTGTTTGGTTCACAGATTGTTTTTGAATGAATTGTAATCTTTGGAAGTAATTGTAATTTGATGTAATTGTAATTTAAAGAATTGGAATGTGTTGTAATTGTAATGTGTTGTAATTGTAATTGATGAAATCTGTTAATGTGTTTGGTTGACTCGCAACGTAAGGTAATTCAATTTTTTTTATAAAACTTAAAAAGTTAATATAATAACAATAACAATAATAAAATAATAATAATAATATTAAAAATAAATAATAATAATAATAATAATAATAATAATAATAATAATAATAATAATAATAATAATAATAATAATAATAATAATAAAATGGTAATAAAAAAGAATATAATAATAAAAAATAAAAATAATAATAATAATAATAATAGTAATAATAAAAATAAAAATAAAAACATAATATTAATAATAAAAATAAAATATAAATAATATAGTAATAATTATTATTATAATAATAAATAATAATAATAATAATAATAATTAATAATAATATAATAAATAGTAATAATAATAAATAAAAAAAATTAATAATTAATAATAATAATATTAAAAATAAATAATAAAATAATAATAATAAATAACAATAATAATACATTATTATTATTATTATTGTTATTATTATTAAATAATAAATAATAGTAATGATAATAATAATAATAATAATATTATTAATATTATTATTATTATTATTATCATTATTATTATTTATTATTTATTATTATTATTATTATTATTGTTATTAAATAATAATTAATAATAATAATAATAATACGTTATTATTATTATTATTTATTATTTTATTATTTATTTTTAACATTATTATTATTAATTATTAATTATCATTTATTATTATTATTATTATTATTATTATTATTATATTATTATTATTCTTATTTTATTTATAATTATTTTTATTTTTATTATTGTTATTATTTTATCATTATATTATTATTATTTTTTTATTATTATTAATATTATATTTTTTATTATTTTATTATTATTATTTATTATTATTATTTATTATTATTATTATTATTATTATTATTATTTTATTTTATTTTTATTATTAATATTTTTTATTATAATTATTTTAATATTATTAATTATTATTATTATTTTTTTTATTATATTATTATTATTTTCTATTATTATTATTATTATTATTATTATTATTTATTAGTTTTATTATTATTATTAAAGTAAACAAATTCTGAATTACGACGTAATTCAAAACTTTCTATCCAACTTCTTATGTAATCTAGATTCCCTCACTTGATGTAATTGTAATGACTGAATTACAATTACAATGCAAATCAAACAGTCACTGTAATGTAATTTGAATTACAATTCCTTTCACCTTGCCAACCAAACATGATTGGAATGTAATTCAGATTACAATTACAACGAATTACAACGAATTACAACGAATTATAGCGAACCAAACGCCCCCTAAAGGATTTGTATATTTGGTTAATACTTAAATGGGATACAGTATTAACTCTTGAACTCCTTTTACTTTCAACTGTAGATGAAATGTCTCGTCCGCTATCAAATGTGTAATGGATAATCGAAAAAAAAAAAAGAAAAAAAAAACGGTGGTCTGTTCTTATACATGTTTTGGAAAATGCCCATGAGAAGCTGAGCCACGCTGGAATGAGGTTCAAAAGACATATTTTCAGACATTCAGGTACAAACAAATATGCTTCATCACTTAAAAGAGTGCTTTTTATGTTTAACTTCACACTAATTAATTTATTTTGCAATGTTTGTATAGGGAACAAAACTCACGGCCCTCCTATATTTTAACAACTTAGGATACTTTGCTAACTTTTTCTCACCGTACAAAAGATATTACATCTCAAATTAAGGGCGTGCTTGGTTAGGGGGTTAAGGGGGGTGGGAAATGGGTAAGGTATTCAAAAGGGCCCACATCACAAATAATATTGTGCTTGGTTAGGGAGGGGTAAGGGATTGATTACCCCGTACTGGGTAATGACCCATTATAGAATGAATTGAGGGGTAAGGGATTGATTACCCACCTCACTCATTCCTTTGCATTCCTTTCCCTTTCCTTTTCCCTTTCCCTTTCCCCACTTTGAACCAAGCGGGCCCTAAATGCCACGGTCATAAATAACGAAGCAAGGCATCGCGTTGGCTCGTACAGCTACTCATGGGTATTAAACACCCAAACCCTTATTGAGGAAGTTGTTAATCCTATCCCCGTATCCATACCGTGTCACTTTAACTTTACGGACTTTCATGACCTTCACAAGCATGCCGACACAGAGAACATGCAAAGGAAGATCTCTTTGCTATTACTTCCGAGTATCTTAAGTTTTCACCTTTTACGCAAACCACTAAGGCTAGACGCAATCGACGCATTTTTATCGGTTGGGCAACGAGAAACAGGAGGCACGACCGATGTTGAGATCGGTTGCCTCGTCTGTGGTGGTCGGTTGCCACTTCGGTCGAGGCATAAAAATGCAAATATCGAGTAAAAAACTGACCGATGTTCACGTCTACTATTTGCTACTTTAATTCACTATTAATTTCAAAATATGACCGTTTGGTCATTTAAACAAAAAAAAAAAATTTAAACCAAATTTACCACTCTATAAATACCAACTTCTCCTCAAACACAATTCACCACTCACCATTTCTCATCTATATTCAATCAACCATTCTAACGAAATACCCACGAAACACAATTTTAAATATGTCGTCATTCGAGCATTTATTCGGTTCTTCTTCGTCTTCCGACGAGGAAGAAGTTTTTAGTGAGTTTGTGGAGTTTGTGGATTTTGCTTGGAAGGCTTACAAAGCATCACAGCCAAAAACCCGACGAAGGTACATACGTAGGGATCATGAGGGTGCTCATAATCGTTTAGTGGCGACACACTTCTCCGACAACAAAACTTAAAATCTGATTTGGTCGAACACATTTGGAGAAATCGTCGACATCATGTCGAAGCAGTGAATCAAGTCGATAGTGACGATGACGAAGACGATGAAGAGTTTTTGTAATGTTTTAACGTTATTTGAATTTCGTATTGTAATGTTTTTTTTTTTTTTTTTAAATTCGTAGTTTAATGTTTTTTTTTTTTTTAATTTCGTAATGTAATGTTTTTTTAATTTGAATGAAATTTAAATTTATTGTTAAAAATGTTTGAATTAAAAAAAAAAAAAAAAAAAAAAAAAAAAAAAAAAAAAAAAGCTTGGGTCGTCGACTGGGGCATCCGGATCGTGTCAGGTCGCTGGAGAGAGAAAACTGACGTGGCGCAGGATGACCCAGGTCATCCCAGATCACGACTGGGACTAGCCTAATAAACTATCTCAATCTAAAAAACAGACCTAAGAGGGTCCTTGGTAAGAGGGATAAACAACAAGATAAGGGTCAGGAAGACACAACAAGCTAAGATGGGATATTGTCATCGTACGTCAACGAAGAGTAAATTTGTTTTTTCACCTCCATGTATTACTTATATCGTGTGTCTAACATACCAACGTTCTATTTTAGGAAGAAGCTTATGTTATTGACATTGTGGAATCAATTTGTTGAGGACGAAGGAAACTCACTTTCTAGCATCATAGATACAAGACCTGTGATCTTTGGTACAAGGGTGAAAGTTACTACTTTCAACGGTAAGTAAAAACTTAAGATCCATGCGAACTAAAAATTCCAGCAACAACATCAGAGGCCGTTTTGTTACAGCATATTTGAATATTACTTTGAGTATATAAAATTTAACAGGACTGCTAAGCATACTTTTTTTATATACAAGGTTTAAAAACAAGATGAACTTTTTGACCTACGGGATACCTATATATTTCCCCAGGTCTTCCATTGAGTACGAGAGGAACCTCCGGTATCATGATAATTACAAAGATAACAAAATTAAACAAGAACTGCAACAGCTTTTTCATATAGAAAGTTACAAGGACCATAATGCGTTGTTACCTTATCCGGAAGACTGCCACATCATTCCTGTTGCCACAATTATTACCTCAAATGTAAGCTACCATGATAACTCGACAGCGTTTTCAATTATGCCACAAGTTTGTATGCGTGCATTATTTTTAAACATACAATATTGCTCTTCAAACAGATGAAATCGATCAGGATGGATCAAAGGGAAAATGAGCCCGCCTATCCAAGAAAGAAGCTGTTGGTTTTCTGCTTGCACCAATTGTCGCAAGTCATTGGAGGCTGAGGTCTATTGGGTAGTCACGTGTCCATCTTGTAAGCTAGAATCAAAAGTTCAGGTAAGCTAAATAACAATCTCAAATTTTCAACTTCTAACTTCGAACATTTAATAGAACAACATACCTCAACTAATCTTTGACAATAATATTATCTTGGTTAACAAGATATAGTATTATGGCAAGTCTTGGATTTACTTAGTATTTAAGGATCATTAGGGCTCTAAAACGATTATGTTGAATATTATGAATGGTTTAGTGATTTGATATCATTATCGGGAGAGAGAGATCGGTCTCTCAAAATTTGATCACCTATCTTTATTTATCGTTATTGTTCTTTTTATCTCTTAATCGAATCCGGTTCGTATCAGATTCCAAAATCTATTGTAAAACCACATTGAGTCAGCTGTCACGGCGTATCCATCTTGGTTTCTATGCCAACCATAGTACGCAGGGGTTCGGTTCTTGATGTCAAAAGTAGCGTGTCCAGAACTAGCTTCTCTGTACGCCGAGTATTCTGGTTGAGGCTCCGTCATGCTACACCAACATAAAAAAATGTCAAGTTAGTTTAAAAACATATACATCTGTGTGTTTTTGGTAATATTGGAAAAGGTTTGATATTACGGAGTAGTAAATTTCTGGTTGCTAATCCCTCAAGGTTTCCTCCATCTCCAATAGTTATGTACACAGGGGCGGATTGATCCTTTACAGGTTGGCAGATTCCGTTAACAATGTTGTAAGCAATGTTTGATACACGTTCGTACACCAACGAGAAAATGATTAAATACTAGTAGTTTTCAAGTTGGTATAGAAATGCTCAAATGTGTATGAGATGACTTACCGAGCATTCATAGGCATGAACATGACCAGCAAACACAACATCAACTGTGTACTTTACAACCACGACTCGTACATTACTCTCATGGATTCACCTTCCATATAGTGATAGTTCTTTCTCGAGCCATTTGTATTGAGGAGTGTATTTACCTGCCATAACAGGTCCAAGTTAGATAGGTAAAAAGATTTCATACTTTATTATTTAACAAGAATTGGATGCAGGTATGTTACCATAAGCTGAATAAGAAGCCAAAACAATGATGCATGCTGAAGCTCTCTTGATGGAGTACCAAAAGGGAGCAGTACTTTGTGATGACTTATACGGGACATGATAACGGTGAGTAAAGGGCTTAAAAGGTTCTTCCTCTCCCCGCAACGGAATTATCACAAGGTAAAAAGATGTAAGCTTTGACTTTTAAATTCAAATAGACTCATCATCAACTTAAAATCTAAGTACGTACTTGAACATTTTAGAGATGGTACTCATCAGATGCTACTGATTTGGAAGTAATAGTACAGGTAATCTCAAGTTAGACCATCGAAGTCAACATATGAGGTCTACGAATAGATACTTAAGTTTGACTTTCAGCATCAAATGAACCCATTTTGAACTTAAATCATAATGTGAACCTTGAGATCATTCGATTGGTAAATGACAAATGCTTGCACATGTAACAAATACACCAAAACGAGACACATTTGGTTTCGAGTGTATAACATAAGCAATATCAATATTGCATTTAAAAGTCTCAAGTTAGACCTCACAAGTCAGCATATGCATCTTGAAACCAAAATGCTAAGGAGGATACTTACCATTTCGGGTGCATGATCAGTTTCATGGTTTCCTGCAGTCCATATCCAAGGTCGAGATGCCACACTTCGCTCTACAAACCTACCCGACGAGTCCCATCTGTTGTTATCATGATTAGGATAGTTATCCGCCTAAGAAAGATCTCCCACAAACAACACTGTTTTCCCTTTCGCGGGATTCATTTCATAATGCGTAAGTGTAATGTTTGAATCATAACTCTGGCCCAAATCCCCTGAAAAGTTGCACACAAAACGCTTCAATTGGAACTTTTTGGAATCTCATTACAAAGTTGGCAAAAATACAATACAATTGAGGCCAAAAGTGTAAGGAACGTCAGGCCCAACTTCGGGAGGAGTCATGAACCAAAAAGTTCTAGTTGTATATATGTCCAATACCCACCATATAAAAGTATTTTGTATTATGCTGCTACATTGAAGCAAAACTAATCAATGTGATACAAAAAATCCATCACACCATCATGGAAAATATCGGCTTTTGACTTTGTCAAGTCAATCTATACAAGAATTACCATAAGGTTAAACAAGTTATTGAATTAGTTACCTTCAAATGAGTAATATTGCAATGGTGGATAAAACCAGATGTATAGTTGTAGAATGAGTAAGTAGTAAGCACGCTTTTAGCCTTTTATTTATTTTTTTTTTTGAGTCCAATAGTAAACGGTATTTGACCCGGGTTACAATCATGGCCTTCCCCACATGATCACGTTGTGTGATATGGACCTTAAAAATCATATAAGATGTCAACTATATTACATAAGCAAGAAAAACTGATAAAGACATCATAAGGGACACAACTACATGGGCTTCTTGATATTTTATTTAAGACGTTTGGTTAAGTAGGTCCATGCAAAACCTTATGAAGAAATAGACATGGCTCCTAAAGGTTAAAACCCAAGATTTTTTTAAGAGACTAATTATAATGAGATACCTTTCACACTTATCACTTATGAGTCAATAAAATGAAGGGTTAATTGCTTAAAAAAGTTCAGTACACACAATAATAAAAAGTGACAAGTATAATACATTTTCACAAAATACACACATAATCGAAATTTGAAAGTTCAGTACAATAATAGTCACAAAATACACACAATAATCAAAATTTGAAAGTTCAGTACACACAATAAAAAAAAAAAAGTTCAGTACAAACAATATCAAAATGTGACAAGTATAATACATTTTTAAGCAATTAACCCTAAAATAAACTAATAAACTACTTATGATTTGTGTCAAATCATAAGTTTTGACTTTTTGTTACTTGATAAACATAAGCAGTTTTAACAAGCAATGCAAACACCCCCTAGAGTTGACAAATTCCCATCAAGATTCACAAAAACCAACCAACACCCTAAAACTTTACCAAAAAAACATAAAACAATACAAATGAGTTTCTTAAATACATATATTTCTTTTGTTAACCATAAGAAAGAAAGAAAATACGATGCAAAAACATACCTGTTGAGGCGCATTATAGCCGGCAGGCGCAACAAATACATCACTATCAAGAGGCATATCATGAATCATCTTTTTATATTGAAACGCATTCACTTTAAAGCATCTTTATAGAAAAATCATTTACTTGAAATCCTAATAAATTGGTCCCTCTTTAGGTCTCATTGTTTTGTTTGTGAGTAAACATGACCGATCCAAAGTTGAGGGGATCTCAATCCTATCGGAAAATCAAATATTTAGTTCCCTTAAATGGTAAGGTAGGAAAAGCATGCATGTCTTTAAAATTATATGAGACAAGTTGATAATTCCCTGAATATCGACAAATGGTTTCAAACGATAGAATACGTAAGTATGGTGCCAATACTTGTGCGAGAAAAGAAGAAGACTGCATAGCGTAGATAAGATATAGGTGTGAACAAGTATCAGCCGACAAGATATATAGGCCGGTGTTGTCAAAATCATGTTTGATCTCTATGTTGTTTGTTTATGATGATATCATGTTTTTGTTTGTTGCATTCATAGATTTGAAAGACAGTGTAATATGTCCAAGTTAAGGTTATTCACAGGTAACCTGCGAGAAACAACGAGCTTTATGGATGCATAGTAACAAAAGAGGGAGAATTCCAAATGTCGGTATCGTATACTGAATAATGTTTTCTGTTTATGAAAAAATGTAAAGTTTGCAGCTGTCTTAATTAGTTCACGTTGATTGTAGTTAGTAGAGTATTTTTTTATTTTATTTTTTTTACTTAAGTAAGAATGACTAGGATATATAGAGACAAACGGTGTGGAATCAATGAGGTTGTTTTTCAATAGATTGATTGCGATAACGAAAGATATCCACTAAATAGTTATCGTTGAACAATAGTACTATTCTTAGAAGAAAAAACAAATAGCTACAACACATGCATGATAACGATTGAAACCATATACTTTCAGATTTAATCCACAAACATCTTGCTCTTAAGTCTATGTGACTTTCGTACACAAATTCGCAATAACATTTTGGTCATCGAAATTTAAAATGTGAACTGAGAACGAGTAATAAGAATCTTACTTTTTGCCAAATAAAAATAACAGATGAAACTTCTTTTTTGTGTGTGTTAAAAAGTGGTTAATTACAAGTTCACGTCATGTAGGTTTTTGTGAGGTCAACCCAAAAGAAAGCTAGAAGAAAAAGGTAAGAAAAGGAAGTTAGTTACCTGGACCAGAAACAAGTTGACTGGTAAAGTAATCCATTTATGATATTTTCATTTTTTTTAACATGATATTTTCATCTTTTGGCCAGAATTTTTTTATATTTACATTTTTGTGTGTGTGTGTGAATAGGAGTTTTTTTTTTTTTTTTTTCTTTAAACTTGTGAACTTGATTTATCATGGGCAAATTTTACAAAATAGAATTGTTCGTGTGGGTAATCCCTCACTATCATGAATTACTGCCGGATTAAGCCGTTGATGGAGCCAAGTTTTCTGGTACATGTAGTAAGAATAGATACTTCTGTTAACTTTTACTTCTTGGAAAATTGTATTAGAAAAAAATCTTTAACAAGAACCCATATAAGCATGTGTTACTTTGAACACCATTGCAGGCTGGCCACACTTCTACCATATCATATTAGTGTTGAGTTTATGATATATAAAATACAATAAAACATAAAGACATCAAGAGTACACAGCGGAAGACTTAAAGATCATAACAAATAAATTAATTAACTGAAAGTATGCATAACGTACCTCTTGCGAATGTCAAATCCCTCGAGCAAAGCAAAACAACCCTCGAGCAAAGCAAAACAAAGAAGTACTTATTGGTGTAAGAATAATGTCTTACAACCACGTTCTTGTACACACGAATTAACCAAACGAATCAAGCGATTGCTAGATCTAACACAAGTCCTCGTTTAAGAAAAACGAAACCAAACTCCCTTACATGGGGTGTTCGGCCGAATATTAGATTAGAGAGAGGAGAGGAGAGATATAGGGTTAATTCAATGCACAAGTGTATGAAACCCTAGAACCTAACCCTCCTTATATACTAGTAGGTAAACTTAGGGAACAAGTTAGGGATTAGGCCTTGGAAAGCCCCATATGGCCGGCCATGTAGAAAGCCCAAAGCCAAACCTAACTTTTTCAAGTTTTCCATTTCTAGTCCTTCTCTTTTCATTTTAACGGTCGTTAGTCATTTTTCCGTTAAATACTTAACGATCGTTAACCTGACTTAATGTGCAATAATTAATCGTAAACATAAACATTAATTATTAACTTTAATTCTCATTCGCTAATGTGTGCAATCCCGTGGTCACGAGTTCGAATCCGAACATTCACATGTTTGTAAATATATACATTTCCAACAATTAGACCAAATAACATATACATATTTGGATGGATTTAGAGCATACAGATAATTGGACTAGCATTCGTGTGGGCGTTTATCCTTTAATGATGCGATAAGAAATTACAACCGCCAACAAAAGACACACTCTTGTTAAAGAAAACCGATTTCGGTATGGTTCGATTGGATAGCTTCTTTCTAGCTTGTTTAAATGAATTTGCTGTTGAAAAAAATAACAAATAAAACTTTACATTATGTTTAAAACTAGTTCCTTTTTAGTTTAGTGCTTAGATCGAATTACTTATTGTGAATTATAATTAACTAGATGATTACCCCCATATAGCGGTGATGATGTATAGTAGCATTAGTTTGTATGTGTAATCTTTTAATATGTATATAAATGAGTGTGGAGTAAGTGAACGTGAAAAAATGTTAGTGGTTTAAATTATAATTAGTTATTTAAATATTAATAGATTGTGTTGCCTTTATAAGTAAAGGGTATTCTAGTATAACAACATTACTCATTTTTAAGTTTTTAAGTTTTTAATAAGTTTTAATCAAATTTGTTTTCTCTTTATATGTATAGATAAACCGTAATATATTGTGAGACAATATACTTGAACAAAACCGCTAAATTATGTATATCAAGCAGATGCGGAATTTCATTACTCTCTTGAAATCTTTCAAAATGACAAATACAATGAAAGCATAATGTGAAATACAACTGAGAATTTTCTCTTTTACAACAAAACACCTTCCACAACAAGCATAACAAAAACGAAACACACGAACATGATGGTGTAAACGCGCTTGGAAAACTTTGTTTTCCTTATTTTGCTTTTTGCGATTAATTAGTACGTCTGCAATTGGTTCTAATTTGACCGCTGGAGCCGGTTAACGGGTTTAGGTTACTCATTTTAACCATTGCACTAGCAAAGTCACGGAAGAAAGTAGCTTGATTCGAAGCATAGGTCCTCACTAGTGCATCGGTTGAGCCACCATTGAATAGCTCTTGGTCCGAATGCAGTAATCCTCTTTGGCTAATTAGATCGTTAAAGTACCTGTTGTCAAAACGAGTAGGAGTAGCATCTAATGGTGAGAGATTATTGTCACCACCACTTGTAGGACAATTGGCTCTTGTTGCTGTTAAAAATGTTGCATTTATGTTGTTGTCGTTGGCGAGACGGCTGCGAAAAGTTGTACACCTTGCTTGACCAATTGTATGAGCTCCTGCCATCATAACATACATGTGAGGAATTTGTGTATTCATTTGAGTTAATTTTGAACTCCTAATCATAGTGTATGACTATATGTATAGTAAATGCTAACATTTTATAAATAGATCATACATGCTTTGGTTACAAGTTTTCCTTTCTTGAACTTATTAGTTTAAGGGATTAGTCGGCCAAAAAGGTCGGAAATCATGGTTACAAAAAAAAAAGCATTATGACCCGAATGAGACAATATAATTAAGTCACAATTATAATGACTTAGATGTACAAAGCAATACAACGACTGATACCCGAAGATAAACTTTTTTTATTATTATTATGTTATGCAAATTGTTCCAACTAATACAGCTAATTAAGGTCATCAAAATAAACAAGAGATCTGCTAATTGGTCAAAGTATATTTGACTATAATTAAGTTGATATTAACATGTTTAGAAGAAATTGATTAACTAACCTGATAGGGCTACCAATTCATTGGCATTAAGATTTTGGTTTGAAAAGGATGAAATGAGACCACTCAGACTAAGAGTTGGTGCAGGGAGATTAGAATTGGCGGTACTTGCGCTTGCTGTTGTCGAATCCCTTCTACCAAATACAAGGTTCCAACCTGGTCCACCAAGCTGATAGAAAAATAAAACAAGGTAAAAAAAATGAGTGTTTGATCTCATATTTAGCTAATTTATAGTAGATTTTAATAGAGTTTTCTACTAATAATAGTAATTTTTACTTACTGCAACAACTGAATCTCGTGCAGCGGCTGCCAATATATCAGCACAAGAGACAACACCGGCGCATTGACGCTCTAGTTGTGTTTTAATAGTATCGATGACGTTAAATCCTCTGATTGAACCTGCATTTGGGCCTGCGCCTTTTTCTCCAGTAAAGTTTGCAGTGGTGTCTAATAACACCGATGCATCACATCCCTATATATTATTAAAGAGAAACATTACTTTCAACTCAAAAAAGAAATCAAGTATAAGCCACAGATACTAAGTCAAATAAGAAAACGTCATGTGAGATTGTGAGAAGCAGAGTGCATGGTTGGAAAGTCAACCTTTGTGCAGGCGAAAATCTTATTTATGAATTTTGTAACAAGTCTGGAATAATAATGTTTGAGACTAAACTAAAAGCATCCAATTATTTGTTCCTGATGAAATAATATTAACATGTAGATTTTGCATTTTTGCTAATACAACATATATTTGACTCTTGGCAAAACCTGGTGCATGCATAATACTGTAGCAAAAAATGCATGCATGTAGAAAGAAAAAAGAGGTGGTTAAAGCTTAGAGATAGACTTGCATTAACAAAGCAATCATGGAAATGGAGACGAAGCAGCGAAGCTCCCATTCGAGCTTCACTTGACACAGCTGAATTCACGGCTCTAGTTATAACAGAACGGAAATTGGGGCATGTTCTAGCATAGAAATTAGCCGTTAGCTGTCCCGAGCTTGTACCAAACAAAATCCCTAAACATAACGTAAAAGTTGCGAACTTAAACAAAAATGAAGAAGTTGATGAAGCCATTGGTAGGCCTGTTTCAACTATGGGAAGATGATTGGGGATCTAAGGCTTAAGATGAGCAAGAGAAAGAAATGTTTATTGTGGTTGATAGAGGTTCAAGCTTCATCTATATATAGAGGAAGGGATGCATGCATGTAGTAGGTGTACTTATTAGGATATATCAATTTTATCTCTTCTAATTGTGCTTAGTAAATTAAAACATGCATGCATAATTTATAATATTACAAATTTACTACTATGTAATCTAGTAAGGTACGAAGTATATGTGATGATTTTACGGCATGCTTTGTACGAAGTACGTATATGTTTTCTAATTCCATTTTCTTTGCAAATTAATATAATAATCAGATAATTTTTTTTTCTAACACAATCTCAAAAACCCTAGTTATATATATGGTATAGATCTAAATTTTACCTGTATGTCTAAAATAAAATCAGATGATAGAGCAATTTCCTATCGATCGTAGGTCGAATTGATCGGGTTAATATATCAACCTAGAACTTACTTGTCTCTAGCTATTTGTGTTTAAAAATTACCTGTATGCAATTCAGTTTCAGCAAAGTTGAGTTTTTAGACAAAGGAATGTTAGAATCTACTTCATTTATTACCTAGTTTCAATAAAATTCTTGGATGAAAAATCCTAGTTTCATTAATTTGTAATTTTTCTAGTTCCTTGCTAGTTTTTAATAAACTGTTGTTCATAATTAAATGGATAAATGAATGAGATTTTCTTGTTCATGAATTACCTGCGAATTGAAAAACGAGTTTTTGACACAAATGTATGTTGCCTAATTGGTATTACACATCTTAGGGGTGGCCATATAAGGTTGAACAAGATCATATGATATATAAGGTTGAACTCGATCACATGATATATCATGTGATCGTGTTCAACCTTATATGGCCACCTCCAAGTTGTGTAACTAGAGCAGGCGAGTTCTAACTAGGGCATCCATGTTTAAAATATCTTAATAAGCAGCCATAGAAAAAAGTGCCAATGTAAGAGCAAGTCAAGAATATCCCATTGTCAACCACGATCGACTGGAAGTTTCTTCTCTTAACGAAAAAACAAATTATATAACTTTGTCATTTACTTCTACAACTTGTTTGCAAAAGTGATCAAGTCAATGCAAATACTAGTAATTTGTAGTTTAAATCCCATGAGCATCACGACTATTACATGGGAACTAACCATTTTCATTGAGGACTGTTCAACATAATGATACTACTTTTTTTTTAGTAAATTCGGATATATATTTTGCAAGGGTTTCTTTTGAGAAAATTATATAACTTTAGTTTAATGACACTTTTAATAATTTACTTTTGAGATTTAAACGTGTTTCCATATCATTAATAGAAACTTTGCATGTGAACAAAAACTCATATTTGAAACTGAATTTGTTTATATATGTGAATTATAACTTTATAAAAATGTTTCGTGCGTTCTTAAGTTATGTAACATTTCTCAAACTATTTAGCCTTCTTTTAATTTGAATATTTATATCCACATACACGTGAATGATTAGTTTGTTTGTAGATATATACAACAACAACAACAACGAACCCAATCCCGCCGGAGCGGGGTATGGGGGAGGTAAAAATTGTAGACAGATCATACCCCTACCCCAGGATAAACCTGGGAGTAGAGAGACTGCTTCCAACGAGACCTCCGGCTAGTGCGGGTGTGCAGGTGAGAAAAAAGAGAAAAGAAAGCGGAAGACGGACAACAACAAGCACCTCCATGTTTACCAAAGAAAGTGGCCTTGCCAGCAATATGTACAAACGTATAGATATATGTTTGTTCAATTATTCACATTTGCTTATTACAAAAATGTATCCCAACATACAAAATGATTGATAGAAACTTTTATTAGAGGGGCATCAAAAGTCTTTCCGAAAGCAAATCTATTGGTTGATTTAAAAAATAATAAATAAATAAATAAATATAAATTAATTAAAAAAATCTCATTTTTCTCTTTTTTTATTATTATTATTATTATCAATTTTTTTTTTTTAACAAACGTCACTTTCATTAGAAACAAAACCATATTATTATTATTATTATTATTATTAGTTTGAGATGGTTTTAAACAATGTATTATTATTCATCTATTAAGTAATTTAAAAGTCAAACTTACATCTCACTCTATAAAAAATCTACTTGAAATTAGTATCTCTCAGATTTAATCCACAAACATCTTGCTCTTAAGTCTATGTGACTTTCATACACAAATTCGCAATAACATTTTGGTCATCGAAATTTTTAATGTGAACTGAGAACGACTGATAAGAATCTTACTTTTTGCCAAAAAAGTAACTAATGAAACTTCTATTTGTGTGTTAAAAAGTGGTTTATCACAAGTTGACATCATGTAGGTTTTTGTGAGGTCAACCCAAAAGAAAGCTAGAAAAAGGGTAAGAAAAGTAAGTTAGTTACCCGGACCAGTAACAAGTTGACTGCTTAAGTAGTCCATCTGTGATATACTGATATATCCATCTTTTTAACTAGAAATTTTTGTGTAGTTACTTTTCATTTTCTTTTTGTGAATAAGGGGTTTTTCTCTTAAACTTGCGAACTTGATATATCATGGGCAAATTTTACAAAATAGAGTTGTTTGTGTCGTGCGCTAAGCCCTCACTATCATAATGGATTACTGCCGGATTTGATAATTCTTTTTACTTCTTAAAAAAATTTAGTATAAAAAATCATATTATGAACCCATATAAGCATGTCACTACTACATTAAGGACTTTCAGCGACGCCGTTTTCTTAGTGACGACATTGTCGTCGCTGAACGGGCAATGGGGCTTTCTTTTTCAACTCAACTTTTTGTCAAAGGTTGAATCTGGGACCCACATTCTTAGCAAGTTAGCGACGACAATGTCATCGCTAATATTTTTCACAATTTAATGTTTTTCTTTTATTTATTAAATCTCTATTCATATTTTTTTTAAATAAAACAATTTAAATATAAGTATTTGTTAGTGACGAAGTAGCTGATGGCCCCGCTGATCAAGTGTTAGTGTTGAATTAAAGTAGGTCCCACAAGTCGTCGCTGAAAGCTTAAAAAAATCGTCCTTAAAATGTTTAGTGACAAGGCTTTGGGGACGAATGTTTAGGGACGCCAACCACTTAGCAACGACCTTCTTTGATGTTTAGGGATGACATTTGTCGTCCCTAAAAGTCCAAACTCTTGTGTGTGTTACGTTGAACACCATCGCAGCCTGGCCACACTTCTACAATACTAGTATAATATTAGACCAAAAAGCATATACAGATTTTGGATGGATTTAGAGCTGGCAAACAGATTAGACTAGCATTTGTGTGGACGTATATCATTTAAATGCAGTATCATTGCCAGAAGCTAGTGGATTTCAAGTAGCTTAGCTTGAGGGAGCTACACGGGTAAGGGAACAAGGCAAGCTAAAGACTAAAGAGCTAAGAGATGTAGAAATGTCGCTTAAGGTTTGTCACGCTGCAAAATTAGTTTCTTCAACAAACATAAAACCTCTATAAACTTCGCAAACATTAAAAAAATGAAAGAAACACATTTTTTTGTTATATAAAAACTATTGACTATTGTCTCCTTAGAGGTGAGGTGGCCGCAGCCAACCAGTCAAAGAAGAAACATCCCCAGTGGAGGAACCAGGACCAAGGACAGAAAAGCATCCAGATCTCCGAACGGAAAGGAGAGTTTAGGAACCGCTCCAGGCCGGAGAGGAAGAGAGGGGACAGGTTCACACCCCTCACAAAGACACCGAAAGAAATCCTGGCCATGGATACGGTCAAATTCACAGCCCCTCCACCAATGTCCAGCCTGGCCGAATCCAGAAATAAAGACAAATACTGTGATTTTCATAGGGAAAAGGGGCACAACACGGACGAATGCTATCAGTTGAAGAAACAGATAGAGGAGGCAGTCAGGTCCGGACAGCTCGCACATTTGGTCAAAGAGATCAAGAATGGAGCACAAAAGAATGGTGGCCCCAAGGGAGGAAAGAAAGAGACCGCAGCCAAAGCCCATGCCATATACATGGTCAACACTTGGCAGCGTTCGGTCAAACCCAAGCTGGGTCCAGAAGGAGTCTTGAGCATGGAAATATCTTTTCCTCCCATATCCTGGGATGACTGGGATGATCATCCGCTGGTGATCAAGGCGGACGTGGAAGGATGCACAATCCACAGGATGTACGTGGACAATGGAAGCGCCTCAGAAGTTCTGTACGAACATTGCTTCAACAAGCTAAGCCCATACATCCGCAAAAGGCTGATTCCTGCCACGTCGCCACTGTTGGGTTTTAGTGGAGAACTCTCGTGGCCATTAGGACAGATCCTCCTGGAAGTTACGTTGGGAGACGAGGAGAACTCAGCCAGTGCTTGGATGAATTTCATGGTTGTGCGATCCCCGTCCCCCTACAACGGAATAATTGGACGTCCGGGGATTAGGCTGTTAAGGATAGTGCCATCCACGGCGCACGGGATGCTAAAATTTCCTACCCGTGGCGGAATTGTGACTCTGCACAGTGACAAGGTGGTTCCAGTAGAATGCAGAATGGTCGCGGATCCAGAGCCCTACCCTACGGCTGCAGAGGCAGAAGTAAAGGAAGGAGTCGCGGTAGCAATCAACCCCAAGTTCCCCGACCAAACAATCACAATAGGGGGTGGGTTAAGTGAGAAAGGAAAGAAGAGCCTCTGCGACCTGCTCAAGGAAAACTTGGACATCTTTGCATGGGAGCCCTCCGACATGACTGGAGTTCCGCGGACAATCGCGGAGCACAAGCTAAATGTCCGGGACGGTTACGACCCTGTACGACAAAAGAAGAGAGGACAGGCTCCAGAAAGAAACAAAGCAATCAACGAAGACATCACCAAGTTAGTTGCAGCAGGAATCATGAAGGAGGTACACTACCACGATTGGTTGTCAAACCCCGTGCTCGTCAAAAAAAGTGACGGAAGCTGGAGAATGTGTGTGGATTTCAAAGACTTAAACAAAGCCTGCCCAAAGGACTGCTATCCCTTACCGGAGATCGACTGGAAAGTCGAATCCCTCTGCGGATACCCCTTCAAGTGCTTCCTCGACGCGTACAAGGGATATCACCAGATACAAATGGCAGCCGGGGATGAGGAGAAGACAGCGTTCCATACAAACCAAGGCATTTTCTGTTACACCAAAATGCCATTCGGTCTGAAAAACGCTGGTGCCACATACCAAAGACTTGTGGACAGGGCGTTCGAGAAGCAAATTGGGAGAAACTTGGAAGTGTACGTTGACGATTTAGTAATCAAAAGTCATTCGGAAGAAGAGGTACTCCGGGACATAAACGAAACATTCAAGACCCTAAGGAACATCAATATGAAGATTAACCCCAAGAAGTGCACATTTGGGGCGGAACAGGGTATGTTTCTAGGTCATGTGGTGAGCAAAGAGGGCATCCGAGCCTGCCCAGACAAGTCTGCGGCCGTAGCAACCCTCAAATCCCCGACGACCAAAAAGGAAGTGCAGTCTCTGAATGGAAAACTAGCCAGCCTCAGTCGTTTCATGTCCAAGTCAGCGGAGAAGTCCCTCCCGTTCTTCATGACATTGAAGAAGTGCATCAAAAAGAGCGACTTTTATTGGACAACAGAGGCGGAGCAAGCATTCAAAGAAATAAAGCAGCACATTGCTAACCTACCAATGGTCATAGCTCCACAGCCAAAGGAAGAATTGATTATGTACCTGGCCGCGTCCCAAGAAGCTGTAAGCGCGGTCTTGTTAGCACAAAGAGAATCAAGGCAACAGCCAGTGTATTTCGTCAGCCGCGCCCTAAAAGGCCCGGAGATGAATTATACTCCAATTGAGAAGCTCGTCCTGGCGCTGGTGTATGCATCTCGCAGGTTGCGGCGGTACTTCCAAGCACATCCTGTTGCGGTGATCACGGACCAACCATTAAAGCAGGTCTTGACCAAGACGGAAAAAAGTGGGAGAATGGCCGGATGGGCAATAGAGCTAGACGAGCATGACATCACCTTCAGACCTCGGACGGCCATAAAGGGACAGATTCTGGCAGACTTCATCGCTGAGATCCCAGATGAAGAAACTCCTGACAAGAAAACAGACCAGCAACAATACTCGGAGCCATGGAGCCTATTCACGGACGGGTCCTCGTGCATAGAAGGGTCCGGAGCAGGCTTAATCCTGACAAGTCCGGAAGGGCAGGACTTCACCTACGCCCTCCGTTTCGAGTTCGAGGCATCCAACAACGAAGCCGAGTACGAGGCACTGATCGCAGGACTAAGGATTGTTGAACAAATGCAGGTCAAAGACTTATCAGCAAATGTTGACTCCCGTCTCGTGGCGAACCAGATAAACGGAGCATACGAAGCGAAGGAGGAAAGCATGGTACGTTACTTGGCGAAGGCCAAAGCACTGATTGCAGGGTTCCGGACGTTCTCAATCAGACAGGTTCCCCGGATTCAAAACAAACAGGCTGACGCACTAAGCAAAATGGCATCCACCAGCTTTGTCCACCTGACAAAACAGGTCCTCGTGGAAGTCTTGAAGGAAAAATCCATTGAAGAAAAGGAGGTACTGGCAATTGTGGAAGAGGACGGGGATACGTGGATGACGCCCCTGATCGAGTACCTACGGGACGAAATACTACCAGCGGACGACAACAAGGCAAGGAAGCTGCGGATCAAAGCAAGGCAATACGCGTTGAAAGACGGAATCTTGTTCCGGAAATCTTTTCTAGAACCTTGGCTCCGATGTGTAGGCCCCACCCAAGCCAACTACGTGCTGCGAGAAATCCACGAGGGATCGTGTAGGATGCACTCCGGCCTAAGGGCGGTGGTCGCCAAAGCAATTAGATCCGGATACTATTGGCCGACAATGCACAGGGATGCACGCGAGCTAATTCAGAAATGCAAAGATTGCCAAGTCCACCGTCCGGTACCCAAGAATCCGCAACAAAATCTGACCCCAATCACCTCCCCATGGCCTTTTTACAAGTGGGGTATCGACATCTGCGGACCTTTCCCAGAGGGTCCCGGCAAGGTTAAATTCATGATTGTCGCGATAGACTACTTCACTAAATGGATCGAAGCCAAACCCTTAGCCTCCATCACAGGGAGGCAAGTGAAGAAGTTTGTTTGGGATAACATAGTCTGCCGCTTCGGCTTGCCGGGAGAGATAGTATCGGACAACGGAAAGCAGTTCCGCGACAATCCATTCAAAGATTGGTGCCAGAAGCTCAACATTAAATAGCGGTTTGCGTCGGTGAAACATCCGCAGGCAAATGGGCTGGTTGAGAGCGCGAACAAAAGCTTGGGGGAAGGCATCAAATCAAGATTGGAAAAAGGAAGCAAGGACTGGGTGGAGGAAGTGTCGCACGTGCTCTGGGCACATAGAACCATGATCAAAACGAGCAACGGGGAAACTCCATTTTCTCTTACGTACGGCACCGAAGCAGTTATCCCGGTCGAAATTGGAATGCCAAGCCTTCGGTGCACAGCCGTCCACCAAATCTCCAACGACCAGCAGCTTCGTTTAAACCTGGACATCCTGGAAGAGAAAAGAGAAGTCGCGGCAATTGAAGAAGCACGTAGCAAAGCAAGAATGGAGGGGTACTACAACTCCAAGGTACGAAGCACGGCATTCAGACCCGGAGAATTTGTCTACCGGAGCAATGAAGCCAGCAGAGCAGAAGATACTGGAAAGCTTGGCCCCAAATGGGAGGGGCCATATGAAGTGATCGAAGCAATAGGGAATGGAACATACAAGCTCAGAGCCGCGGATGGGGAGACACTCCCGAGGACATGGAACATCCGCAACTTGAAGAAATGTTACATCTAAGCGTAAGTAGGTTGTCCCCGTCTTTTGTAAGTTGATTACGGACCAGGTCCGGACAACAGGGGAACTTTAACTTTTCATATCTCTATTGTACTGTTTTCTAAGTAATGAAACGTAGATGCCTGGCCCGCTCTACAAATTTTCCAAAATACATATGCAATCATTTTCTTTTCAAGTGTCCAACCTTGTGCATAATTCTCACAACCGCGACAGACAGTGTCGCACATACAGGATGAGCAACCTCAAAATTGACTCAGGCATGTAAGTGGTATTGCAAACCCATTGTCCATTGTTTGATACCCCCGGACTTCTTAAGTACGACCAAGGGTACAAAGCCCGGATTACCCAACCCCTGCAATCAAACAAAAAACATGTGTACAAACGGCTTCAAAACTTTCATTAAGTACGAAATAAGTTCTGTACAAATACTCGGGGGCATACCCCCGGATTACAAAAAAGAGGCATCGCGGTAACGGCGACCCTAAGGAAAAACTAACAAGAGCACCAAAGCTTCACTAAAAAGGCGGCATAGTCTAAATGCCGCCCATACAAAAAGACCACTTCAAACGCCACTCGGGTGATCCCCACCATGATCCAGTACGCTCGCGTCAAACATGTCATCATGACCGGGCCTTTCTTCATCTTCTTCTTCTGTTTCGTCCTCCCCAGTAGGACCAGTAACCGCAGAAGAAGGGGTCGGACCAATGGGAACGATCACCATGGAAGGCTCCCCGGTAGAAGTAACCTGATGATCCACCTCCGACACAATTAACTCGGGGTTCCATATATCAAACTTCCTACCGTAGGCTACCTTCTTCCTCTCTTTGTACGCAGCAATGGCGCGCGGGCGTCGGGTGATAGTTTGGAGCAAAGAGTTGGGAAGGGCAACCTCTTCGGCTACCGGGGGATTAAACACAAACTCCCCCGCACTACCCGACCGCTCCTCCTGCAAAACCAATTGGGCTATAAGATATTCCAAGGGAGAGTCTTTGCATGCCTCCAAAGAATCCAGCAGGGGGAAAGGAACGTCGCTCAAGCGAACAACAGATTCACGATACACTTCTTTAGCCCGCGGGTTATAGGCTTTGATCTGACCCAGCGTGCGGCCCTCGGAACCATGAACAACCCCAGCCTCTAGACCCTGCCTTAGACCCTCCGCGATAGCTTTGCTAATACAATCTCCCAACCGCGTGTTAAGCTCATCCGATTGTTTGAACGCCATCCAAGCCCGGCGAAAACCATGCCCCATCACCCACCTCTTTCCCTCAATAGCCACAAGAGTGCTCGGGAACAAATCCTCATCAAAATCACGATTAAGATCTGCCAACCGCTGATCCAATTGAGCAAGCTGACCATCATATTCACCGCGGACCCTATCCTCACACTCCTTCAACTTCTCCTCCAGCGAACCTGCACTCTTCACCTGTTCTTTCAATTGATCGCAGACAGAGGTGAGCCCGGTGACTTTACCCTTCAATTCAGCGTTTTTCCACGGTCAGGTTCGCCAACTGCTCATCCTTAGGAGCAATCATATTCTCCAATTGTGCCACGCGCTCTCGCAGTTTCCTCATCTCTTCGGACTCAGACTCAAGCTGACCCACGCGCTCGCGGAGACCCCTCGCCTCCGCGGCCTCGGATTCCAACTCCGCCACTCTCTGCTTAAGGGTCTCAATCCTTGCATCCCTCCTCTCAAGCTTCTTAGTCAACTTGTTTGTCTGATTCAATTCAAACTCCAGCCGCAGGCGCACCTCAGACGACATGCATGTTTGTTGCATAGTAGCAACATTGTATTGCTCAAGCAAGTCCGCGTGCGGCATGTTGCGTAGCGTTGACAAATAACCTGGAGTAGCAAGATTATCCAGCATGCTTTGACACACCCAACCGTCGTCCATCCGGAAGTCATTAGTGGGCAACCACTTAGGAACATAAATATTTTTTGCTTCCGCTGTCTCCACGGACAATGACTCATAGAAGTCGTTATCTGAAGCCGCGGGGCGGTGAACAGACTGGTCCTGCGGCGGAGACCCGGCCACGAAAACACTTTCTTGCTGCACAGGCGGTGTTGGGGATGGCCCGGACATATCCGCACCCAAATTCTCCTGATGAGCAGTGGTAGATGTTTTCGAGGTAGAATCGGGGTCAGGTCGTGGGTCCGGGGTAGCCTCCGAAGAAATGTGGGTTACATCCTGCGGACGATGTCCAGAATCAGACTCATCACGGAGCTCCATGGCAGGAGTAAGCTCTGCACCCGCGTCCCCTGCACAACCACAAACATTTAAGTTTCACTCCCTAAACAATAAGGAAGCACAAAACAAAACGTATGCGCCTTACCAGCAACAGATCCGGAACTCTGCTCAGGGGCAGGAGTAATTCTCTTCCTCTCTGACTGTTTGGTAGGAATGTCGAGCCGGACTCTTTTCTTCCCAGTCGCTTTCTCTGCCTTAGCCGCCTTTACTTTGTCCACGGTGGTCTCTTGGACTAGGGTAATGAGATTCTCCGAAGGCTCAATAACTCGGTTAGCGGTCTCCTCCAGCAACGTTTTCTCACCTTCTTGAAGAGTTCTTTCCCCGGATATTACCTCGAAAGGATCCGCTTGGTTGCTGAAAGAGAAGAGAGACATATCTGCAAATAAAAAGGCACAAGTTAGTAACAATACATAAAATAAAAGACAATGGGATGCGACAGACCCTAAAAAATCACCCACCCTCATTCTCCGAAGACTTAAAAGTAGGTCGCGCTGTGGCATCATCCCAAGCACGGCTAAGTCCAATAGCGCAAAGAAAAGGCTCCGGCAACTTCTTAAACGGAGCGCGCATCGTGTCAAGACGGTGCAACAACTCAAGGTCGATATCGTCATCGGTCGGAAGTGGATCCCGGTCAACAGAAACCTTCTCATTCCACGAGATTGCCAATGGGAACACAGTCGCGTCAACCCAAAAGAAATATTCTTTCCAATTTTTCACGGAATCTAGGGGGCGGTGTAGCAAACCGGCACAACTAAAGACTTAGGACCCTTACGTTTCTCTAAGGTCATCCACCCATTACTCATGCCGGAATAGTAGAACTTCCTAAACAAGGGTACAGTCGGGGTTCCACCATGGACGCGACACAGGATTTCATAATGACTAATCCTAGCAGTGGCTAATACAGACAACTGGGACAGATGGATCTGAAAATATTCTAAAACCCTATACAGGAACGCGGACAGAGGAATCCTAAAGTTGCAAAACTCGAAGAATCTAGTGTACACTCCTATTTTACCCGGAGGGGCATCCTTAATGGTAGCCTCTGGACTAGGAAGAAGGGGATGCACAGTAGAAGGAATATGATATTTCGAGCAAAAATCGCTAAGATCTTTCTGTGTTAACTTACAAGTGAAATCGCTTAACAGTTTTTTAGCCATGGTACTAAGAGGAAGGAAGAAAACCTAACCTGATAAAATATGGACGCACACACAGATCTGAGTAGAGGATTTTCTTTTTTACTAGCGAAGACGAAGTGGCAACAGTAACCGAAAAAGTAAAAACGGGGGGTATTTATACTCTCAAACAAGACAAACAATGGTTCAATCGAACGGTCGAAGAAGTGCCACGTCTCCGACTAGTAACGAACAGCCCAGATCTGTCTAGATCAACGGATGCGAGAGAAGGAGCCAAAACGTCACGTCAGTCAGAGAATACACGGCTAAGAACGGTTCGCGAATCCCAAGGGACAGCTGTAACACTTATCCTTGGCATAAGTGGAACATACAGTCAGCAATGATTAGGACTCCGTATAATTCACTCAACCGCGGACGGAAGGACTAACTAAGTCTAGCAGCGCTTGTATCAAGACCAACAAGCACAACTAGACTGGGGGGACTTGATCACGTATGGTCTCCCCAACACCCATACGGTCTGACGCGGACTGACCAGGACACCATGGATGCCCCGGAACCCACACAAGCGCGGTTGCGGACTAGAAACGTAGCCCGACTACGCCACTAAACCCTTCCGTGGATAGTAGACACGTCCGAAGAAGGATACAACCGCGCTTCACACAAAGGGAAAGGAATCTTGCCTAGGTTGAACGTACTACGACCTGCAGTCCCCAAAAAGGGAAAGCGGGACAACTCCCGCCCAAAAGCATCACCGTCACAGCAAGCAGACAGGCTCTGCAGCGGGCTTACGTCACAAACTGTCGCTCTCAAGACCCGTGACCTTGAGAACACGACAGAAAGGTCAACCATATAAATAGAGGTCTCACCTCTACTCAAACGGTAACATACACACACACTCTCTCTCTAGAATTCACTTCATCTCTCTAAAACAACCACTTACTCTCACGCCGGAGGTTGACCGCGGAACCCCGTTCCGCGGTGAGGCTAACGGTGTTGGTTTTCTTAGCAGCTAGTAATCGAAGATTTCACTTAATACAAGATCTATTCTCCGAAGAGTTAGCTTAAACTAATCCTTGTAGGAGAAGCGCCCAGAATTGTATTAACAGTCTCTAATTCAGAGGGTGATGTATGTAAAAAGACATAAGAATATGCAAACAAGATATTCCAAAATTCGTCAACGATCAGTCATTAAAGACTTTTGTTTACACTAGTTTCCTAAAGATATACTATGAAACAGTGGCATGATAACGAATCAAAACCGCCAAGAAAAGACACTCTTGTTAGAGAAAATCGATTCCAGTATGGTTCAATTAGATAGGTCACCCAAAAGCTGCTTCCAGAAACTTATTTGAAATAATTTATACTCTTTGTTTAAAATGACAATGGTGCTAAAGAAATAATGAAGTAAACTTTGCCTCAGTTTTTATTTTAAACAAGTTCTTCCCTGTTAATTTAGTGTTTAGATCGAATTACTTATTGTGAATTATACTTAATAAACCTTAATATATATATTGAGACAATATACTAAACAAAACCGCTAAGTTATGCATATTAAGCACATGCGGGATTTCATTACTCTTTTATAATCTTTCCAAATGGCAAATACAGTGAAAGTATAATGTGAAATTTAACAGAGAATTTTCTCTTTTACAACATAACACCTTCCACGACAAGCAAAACAAAAACGAAACACACGAACAAGATGGCGAAAGCTCGTTTGGAAAACTTAGTTTCCCTTATTTTGCGCTCATGTGATTAATTAGTACGTCTGCAATTGGTTCTAATTTGACCACTGGAGCCAGTTAACGGGTTAAGGTTACTCATCTTAACCATTGCACTAGCAAAGTCACGGAAGAAAGTAGCCTGATTCGAAGCATAGGTCCTCACTAGTGCATCGGTTGAGCCACCATTGAATAACTCTTGGTCCGAATGCAATAGCCCTCTTTGGCTAATTAGATCGTTAAAGTACCTGTTGTCAAAGCTTGTAGGAGTAGCATCTAATGGTGAGAGATTATTGTCACCACCACTTGTAGGACAATTGGCTCTTGTTGCTGTTAAAAATGTTGCATTTATGTTGTTGTCGTTGGCGAGACGGCTACGGAATGTTGTACACCTTGCTTGACCAATTGTATGAGCTCCTGCATCAAAACATACATGTGAGGAATCTGTGTATTCATAGTATGCTAAAAAAAAAAATGTTTTTTGTTTCGTTTAAGCTATTTTGTAACTCCTAATCATAGTATTTAATTTGTATATAAAGTTATCATTCCTTGAAATCATTTTAAGGGTATTTAGTAACATTATAACCGGAATGAGACAATATAATTAATTAAGTCACAATTGTAACGACTTAGATGTACAAAAATAATACAATGACTAATACCCTGAGATTTTTTTTAAAAAAATGTTATTTTGTGCAAATCGTTCCAACTAATACTGCTAAGGTCATCAAAATAAACAAGAGATCTACTAATTGGTCGAAGTATATTTGTCTATAATTAAGTTGATATTAACATGTTCAGAAGAAATTGATTAACTAACCTGATAGGGCTACCAATTCATTGGCATTAAGATTTTGGTTTGAAAAGGATGTAATGAGACCACTCAGACTAAGAGTTGGTGCCGGGAGATTAGAATTGGCGGTACTTGCGCTTGCTGTTGTCGAATCCCTTCTACCAAATACAAGGTTCCAACCTGGTCCACCAAGCTTATATAAAAATAAAACAAGGAAAAAAATGAGTGTTTGATCTCATATTTATGTTATTTAGCTAATCCAAAGTAGATATAAAATCGAGTTTTCATCTAAAGATGTTTAGTTTCTACTTACTGCAACAACTGAGTCTCGTGCTGCAGCAGCCAATATATCAGCACAAGAGACAACACCGGAGCATTGACTCTCTAGTTGTGTTTTAATAGTATCGATGACGTTAAATCCTCTGATTGAACCTGCATTTGGGCCTGCGCCTTTTTCTCCAGTAAAGTTTGCAGTGTCGTCTAATAACACCGATGCATCACATCCCTAGATATTGTTAAAGATAAACATTAGGTTCAACTTAAAAAAAGATATTAAATTTAAGCCATGCATGCATAATAAGTCAAATAAGTAAACATTATGTGAGATTGTAATCTTTGAGAATAATAATCTTTGAGACTAGACAACAAAACATCCAATTATTTGTTCTTGATGAAATAATTTTAACATGTAGATTTTGTTAATAAAACATATATATGAAACTTGACAGAACCTAGTGCATGCATAGTATCGAAAAGTGCATGCATGTAGAAATTAAGAAAATCGGTGTGGTTAAAGCTCAAGGACTTGCATTAACAAAGCAATCATGGAAATGAAGACGAAGCAACGAAGCTCCCATTCGAGCTTCACTTGACACAGCCGAATTCACAGCTCTAGTTACAATAGTACGGAAATTGGGGCATGATGTAGCATAGAAATTAGCAGTTAGTTGACCCGAGCTTGTCCCAAACAAAATCCCTAAACATAATGTAATAGTTGCAAGCTTAAACAAAAATGAAGAAGTTGATGAAGCCATTGGTAGGCCTATTTCAACTATGGGAAGAGGATTGGGATTGAAAGGTTAAAATGAACAAAGAGAATGAAAGGCTTATTGTGGTTGATGAAGGTTCAAGCTTCATCTATATATAGAGGAAGGGATGCATGTAGTAGGTATATTCATCAGGATAACATCAATTTTATCTCTTCTAACAGTGCTTAGTAAATTGGAGGACAAAAGACACGAGGGTTTAACCAATGTTACTTTTTGCTTTGTTGTGTACTATCATAATTTTTGAATTCTGTCTATTGTATATATTTTGTGACAATTTTATCTCTTTTATTTATCAACACTCCTATTAACATATAGGAGCAAAATGACATAATTCAAAAATATAATATATGCAATAGAAAACAAATTAAAATTGCTACACAACAAAGTAAAAAATGACAAGTTTGTTACATTTTAGTGCCCTTTGCTTTAAATTAAATCATGCATAACATTATTTGTAATATTACAATTTTACTACTAATTAATCTATTATTGTATATGTGTTGATTTTACAGCGCGCTTAGTACTTACCACTACAACAATCGGATGGACGGGCGAGGAGGCTTTCGCCGGGGACACAAAGTCCTCGGAGAAAGTCGCTAAACGACAAAATAAAATCTGACGTGGCACATAAACTCGCTGAATTGTGATTGAAATTTCAACGGGGTGTTTCGGCGGGGACTTGTCCCCGGATAAAGTTGATTAGCTTTTAATCAAAGTTTGACCGGATAGTCAAATTTCATCGCAAACTTTCTCCGGGGACAAGTCCCCGCAGAAAGTTTGTTTTACGTTCAACAACTTTGACCAAAGTCCAAAGCATGCTAATTATGCGCGCGAATTTTCCCGCCAAGTCTTTCCCCGGGGACTTGTCCCCGGAAAAAGTAATATTTAAAAAATATGCTTTGCAACTATTTAAAACGGCATATGTTTAGTTCCATCGTCTATCGTTACAAATAATACTGGTAAAAGGGAACAAAGCAAGGTTTCTTTAAACTTATACAAAAGGAATGAGTTTTTACAGCAAACAATGTTGGGAATACTTCCAGCATTGCATTTGGACCTATACTTGGTCGCTAGACATGATACGTATACCATAGCACCTATAGTCGGTCGTTAAACATGATACGTATACCATAGCACCTATAGTCGGTCGTTAAACATGATACGTATACCATAGCACCTATACTCGGTCGTTAAACATGATACGTATACCATAGCACCTATACTCGGTCGTTAAACATGATACGTATACCATAGCACCTATAGTCGGTCGTTAGACATGATACGTATACCATAGCACCTATACTCGGTCGTTAAACATGATACATATACCATAGCACCTATACTCGGTCGTTAAAAACATGATACGTATACCATAGCACCTATAGTCGGTCGTTAGACATGATACGTATACCATAACACCTATACTCGGTCGTTAAACATGATACGTATACCATAGCACCTATACTCGGTCGTTAAAAACATGATACGAATACCATAGCACCTATACTCGGTCGTTAAAAACATGATACGTATACCATAGCACCTATAGTCAGTCGTTAGACATGATACGTATACCATAGCACCTATACTCGGTCGTTAAACATGATACGTATACCATAGCACCTATACTCGGTCGTTAAAAACATGATACGAATACCAAAGCACCTATAGTCGGTCGTTAGACATGATACGTATACCATAGCACCTATAGTCGGTCGTTAAACATGATACGTATACCATAGCACCTATACTCGGTCGTTAAACATGATACGTATACCATAGCACCTATAGTCGGTCGATAGACATGATACGTATATCATAGCACATATACTCGGTCGTTAAACATGATACGTATACCATAGCACCTATAATCGGTCGTTAAAATTATCTTGTTGATATATACTGTTATACTTTTGGACCATTTGCGGATAGGTAGTTTTGTAGATGATCATGCGTTAACGGTTTAGGAAGCGTTTTGGCAATTTTGGAAAAGGATAACTATGTTGTATATATGATATTATGTTTAGCGAATTTGTGTTATGATTGGCATATTAAAATAGGTTGTGACATTGGTAAAACAGGTTGTGACATTGGTAAAACAGGTTGTGGATTGGCATATTATGATGACAGGTTGTAGATTTTTTCCGAAAAATTTCCGGAAAAAATCTGAAAATTACCCATTTTGCAGCAATATTCTTCAGAGTGGGTCAGCATGTTTTGCCGGGGACAAGTCCCCGGTGAAGGGTTAAAAGAATTTTTTAATTTACCACTTTACCCGGTGACATGTCCCCGGAGAAAGAGTTTACATAAACAGTGTTATACTCTTCTCCGAGGACATGTTCCCTGCAAAACGTGGACTAATTAAGTAATTAGGGACTTAAATTGAAGTCCCAAAACACTTTCTCCGTGGACTTGTCCCCGGAAAAACACCTGCCACGTCGGACATGTTTGACCGGAGACAATCGGCTGCGGGACCCACATGTCACCGGTAAACGTGGTGCATAGTCCCCGGGAAAAGAATTCCCGAGCATGTATTGCCGGGGATCTTTTGCCGGGGACATGTCCCCGAGAAAACCTTTTACCGGGGAGATGTCCCCGGCGAAAGCCCTGAAACGTCGCCTGCGAAAGCGACGAATGTTATAGTGTACATCGTGCTTAGTACGAAGTATTATCTTTTTCTAATACGGTTTTTTGCAAACTTAATAATCAAATAATCTTGTCCAAAACACAATCTTAAACACACTATTTATATGGCATGGATATATATTGCATTCATAATTTTACATATATTCATTCTATGTAGGAAGTAAACTCTGAGGATCTAGCAATTTATATGAAAATGGTCAAATATATCAACTTTGTCTAGTTTTTTTAACTCTTTTAATTTTGTCTCATTAATAAGAGTAGGTTAAATATATCAACTTATATGCAATTCAATGTTAATTTAGCAAAGTTGAGCTTTTAGACAAAGGTAATAAATTAAGTAACCTGATGATGCTAGAATAAAGCATTGGCTCATTTAGGTTGATATATTTGAGGTTACTTAATTTATTACCTATTTCTAATGAAATTTTATATTTCACGGGTGTTTGTAGGGTGACACTAACTGGTGCATCCAATCCATTTTTAAAATATCTAAATACGCAGCCAGACAAAAAAGTGCCATGGTAACAGTAAGAGTAGGTCAAGAACATCCTTGTCAACCACGATCGATTGGAAATTTCCCTAGCTTACCCAAAAAACAAAGTATATAACTTTGTCATTTACTTCTACAACTTGTTTACAAAAGTGATCAAGTCAATGCAAATAATTTGTAGTTTAAATCCCACGAAACACGACTATTACATGGAAATTTCGATAACCTTTTTTATCGAGGACAGCTGTTCAAAATAGTGATACTGCTTTTTGCTAGTAAACTCGGAGATAAGGGTTTCTTTTGAGAAAGTTATATAACTTTTTTAAGCTTAATGAAACACTTTTATTAGTTATATAATTTACTTTTTGAGATTTAAACGTGTTTACATATCATTAATTGAAACTTTACATGTGAACAAAAACTCATATTTGAAACGAGATTTGTTTAGTATGTGAATTATAACTTTATAAAAATAGTTCATGCGTTCTTAAGTTATGTAAAGTTTGATGGTGGTTATTCGCCCAGAACAGGGTTAAGATAATTAATAGCAAACAAGTACCAATGCATGTTACCGGATATCACTTAAAATCGTGTTATCACTTTTCGAAGTAAACTATTCGACCCTAATGCCTGAGTATCACGAATATCTACTTGGGATAAGACCATATGTATGTTATTAATGTAGGCCAAATCAATAACCCTTTTGCTTTCAAGTGTTTATCGTTTTCTGTATTTTTATCATGCATGATATGATTTCCTATTTATATGAAATTACTCTTAACTAGTCAAATGGAATTATGAGGATTAATCGGCCTATTAATCGCCTCATAATTATCTCTATTATAGTTAATAGTGGTTACATGACCAATTAAACGTGGTCATTATGCAATTGTAATTGTCACTTGAATAGGTCAATGCTTGTTACAAGTTGATTCCAGTACTATTAGTAGAAACTTGCCTACCAGTACTAACTTAGCACTACCAGTAAAAACTTGCCTATCAATACTAACTTAGCACTACCAGTAGAAACTTGCCTACCAGTACCAACTTAGCACTACCAGTACTAACTTCTGAATCTCTCCACTATAGAGTCGGGATGTTCATGGACCTTATCGGTGTACACTCCGTACCTCCTTACCCATTACCAGGTGTGAACTATTCTCACAAATGCACTAAATTTTCCAACAATCCTCCCCAAATTTAGTTCACTTTCTTTGCATGAAAATTAAACATTAAACAAAATATGTGCATAAACGAAAATATCTTGAGGATTGAATTTCTATCTTAGTACATTGCACGTTCAAATATTCGAGAATTAGGGTGTTCTAAGAATTGAACCCTTCAACCCATTTGAATACCTGAAGATGAAATACACACAAGTTTTCAAACACTTAAAAGCTCCTGACACTATACAAGCCATGTGTCCATATCCAAATTCATAAATGTTGTAAGAGCCAAAAGTCCAAAGCTCCCTAAAGCAGCAAAACTTCAACATTTACATAGGTGGTTCCTCTTTATTCATGCTTCTGACAAGTACTTTTTCAAAGAAATTAACTATTAAGAAGTAAAGACCTCATCCTCCTTTTCAGCAGGTTCTGAGCACAACCTTGGGATGTAAAATATAATGTGCTCCAGTCCACTGAATGTTCAGCTTTCCACATTGAACTCAACTCCCAAGTATCCTCATAAGGGAGTTGGGTGTCCTAGCATTCAGTGACTAAGTTGGACTTAAACCCATCCCTTTAGCAGACTTTATAACCAAGTCTCTAGCCAAACCCTTCGTCAAGTGATCAGCTAGATTTTGTTGAGATCTAACAAACTCTATAGATATCACCTCTGACACCTAAGTGTCTAGACTTCCCATTGTACATCTGGCTATAAGCCTTTGCCAATGTAGCTGCACCATTCACAATGGATAGAAATAGGTGCTATAGGTTTAGGCCACAATGGAATCTCAAGAAGCAAGTTTTTCAATCATTCAGCTTCTTTACCAGCAGTTGCTAAGGCCACAAATTCAGATTTCATTGTTGAACTGGTGATGCAAGTTTGCTTCTTAGATGCCCAAGAAATTGCACCTCCACCAAGTAGGAATACCCAGCCACTGGTAGACGAATTATCTTCAGTGTTACTGATCCAACTTGCATTAGTGTATCCTTCTAACACTGAAGGATAACCAGTATATGAGAGACTAAAATACATAGTTCTCTTTAGATACTTCAGTATCCTCTGAACTGCTTGCCAGTGATGAGTATTAGGATTGCTAGTATGCCTGCTTAATTTACCCACTACAAAAGCAATATCAGGTCTTGTACATGTCATGGCATACATCAGGCAGCCAATTACCCAAGAATACTCAAGTTGAGATACAGCCTTGCCATTATTAGGCATCAGCTTCTCACAAGTATCCATAGGTGTACTCACTGGAGTACAATCAAAGTAATTGAATTTCCTCAACACCTTCTTAATATAATGAGACTGAGAGATAAAAATTCTCTTACTTTCATGTCTAATCCTTATACCAAGGATAACATCAGCCTCCCCCATGTCCTTCACGGAGAACCTTGATAACAAAAATTCCTTTGTCAAATCAACCTGATTTTGGTCAAGGCCAAAGATCAACATGTCATCAACATATAGACAAATGATGAATCCTTTACCAAATTCATCAAATTTACTATACACACATTTGTCAACTTGGTTAAGAACATAACCACTAGACAAAACCACTTCATCAAATTTTTGATGCCATTTCTTAGGTGCCTGCTTTAGTCCATAAAGAGACTTAATCAGTTTGTTAATGCAAATAAGCCGTAAAAACGTTTATTTATATTTTACGATCTTCTAATGTTTTGTCGATAACAAACGTAAAATCATTTTAACAAAACAAATAAAATACGTAAATAGTTTGAGCCAATAGTTTGCTAACACACTTACACTTTCATATAAATTAAACACTAAACAAGTAATAGTGTTTTCATGTTATAGTAATGCATAGGTATAACAACTAGTGTTTATATGAAAAACTAGAAGGGGGTTGAATAATTTTGCCGATTAAAACTTTGTTTTAATATATTTAAATCAACTTATTTAAATCTATTTAAATATGTATGTTGGATGTTGATAGACAGATATGTAAATATGTAATGCAAAGGTAAAGAGTAAGAAACATAAAACCACGACACGAGTGTTTATAGTGGTTCGGCTACAAGGACACCTTCCTTGCCCTACTCCACTCCCCGAGTCACCTACTCGAGAGTTCGTAAGCACTACACGGCACAAACTCCTTATGGCGGAGAAGCCTTCACAACGTCGCCTACACTTTTTCCGGTACAAGGCTAGACACCGGGTTCTTCCACGAGGTAGAACCAAACCTATCACAATGTCGCCTACACTTTATCTCGAACAAGGCTAGATACCGAGTTCCATTACAAATGAGGAACTACTACCCAATACTACACAACATCTATTTCAAAGGAGACACCCTCCTTATTACAACATCATCAAGGATATCAATATCCTTGGACCCAAACTATCTATCTTGTACATCGATGCACAATATCGAATGTACACCCTAGGCACCTATCACCAATGCCTTTAACACGACTCCTTGGCACCTTTCACTAATGACTTTGTCACAACTCCTTGGCACCTTTCACTAATGCCTTCGACTTGACCCTTCGGCACCTTTCACTAATGCCTTCGACTTGACCCTTCGGCACCTTTCACTTAATGCCTTCTATATGAGCCTTCGACACCAGTCACTAATGTCTTCGACTCAGACCTTGGGCACCTTTCACTAATGCCTTCTATACGAGCCTTCGACACCATTCACTAATCTCTTCGACTCGGACCTTGGACACCTTTCACTAATGTCATCAACACAACACTTCTTTGGAGAAAGAAAGAACTATCAACCGGATCACTTCAGTAGTCTTGATGATGACGAAGCATGGCAACTCATGGACTTGAGCTTGCTCGACTTCAAGAGGTGGTGATCTCGCCTTTAAGAGGAACCTATAGAATCACACAAAAACAAACACAAACTACATAGAAAGATCCTTTGGATCTGAGGTTAGAGAGTTTACAACATCTAGAGAGAATGTGTGTAAAAGTGGTTAGTTGAAATGAAGAAATGGCTCATTATTTATAGAGAAAAAAACAATATTGTTCCACGGATCCCTTGCTTGAGGGATCCGTCCAGTGTAAACTGAGGGATCCCATTGGTTATAGGTCATGGGTCATGGATCATGGGTTATGGTTCCTAGACTTTGGACCATAGGTATCCAAGTAAATACAATGTATCTAGAAGATGTAATGCATCTAGTCAATGGGTCATGGGTTAGCTCCATGGGTCATGGGTTAGCTCCATTATGACTTATGCATGATATCATGCAATGGGTCATGGGTTATGGATAAAGCTCCATGGGTATTGGTTATGCACTTTGGGTTTTACCCAACTACATTCAATGTATCTAGTCAATGGGTTAACTACTTAGACTTCTACCTATTATATTATCCATTACAATACATACTAATTATGTATATATATATATATATATATATATATATATATATATATATGCCCATTATGTAAACACTAGTTGTTATACATATGCATTACTATAATATAAAAACACTATTACTTGTTTAGCGTTTTATATGAAAACGTAAGTGTGTTAGTAAACTATTAGCTCAAACCATTACGTATTTTGTTTGTTTCGTTAAAATTATTTTACGTTTGTTATCGACAAAACATTAGAAGATCGTAAAATATAAATAAACGTTTTTACGGCTTATTTGTATTAACATCTCCCTTTTTTTGTTGATGACAAAACATAAAATTATTTTAAGGAAAAACTAGAATTTGTAAAAGTTTGAATTGGAGTTTTTATTCTCTTCTCCCCCTTTTTGTCGAAACAAAAAGAGCGTCGAAAAGAAACTAACACATATTTTTTAAGGAAAAGCATGTAAAAAGTAAAAATATGAAATTTAAAGAGTAAGAGATGAGAGGAATTCTCGTCTTAGCTCCCCCTTGACCGGTCCATCCCTTTGTGAGGGCATCAAGTAATTAGAGATACTAAGCTAGTGCTTTGCAATTATGTTTAAAAATGGTTTCATCTTATTGACGAACATGCTCCCCCTTGACGAGTGCTCCTTTGCAAGGAGGACGTCATGTAGTAATGGTAATCCGATGTGAAAGTATTGCAAATGATTTTGCAATTGATTTGCTTTGACAAGAAACTCCCCCTAGCTAAGGATGTCAAAGTCTTCATGTGTATATTGAAAATCTACAAAACAAAGGTTAGAAAACACGTATATAATGCATTATTTCCTGCATATAAGACTTAAGTTAGTAATAGACAAGTCTTCTGTTTCACGGATCCTACGGTTTCTCCCTTGGAGGGATCCGTGTAGGCTAAACTCAGGGATTCGTCTGCATGCATACTTATGACAGCAATGGTGATGTAAAATGTGATGTCAAGCATCAAAATGAGTTAAGTATAAGATCATCAAACATATACTCAAGATAATATGTCACATTAACATGTAATTTCATTCAATAAAACATACGAGAGATGATATACATGTCTCTAAAACTAAGAGAATGACTAAAATATGTAAAATATTTTCTACAAATTCTTAAGAAATGACGAAGACCTAAAAAGCATCGATGTGCTTGAAATCTAAGGATGAGTAGACTTGTTGATTTGGTCCAATCGTTAAAGGAGATGATTAAACATGAAATGCACTTCATTTCGTACTTCTTGAACAAGTCATTGAGTGAGTTTACAATTAGAGAAATTATTATCATGAGTAGATAGCGGAGGAGGTGTAATGTTTTGAGGATGCTCCACAAAGGATGGTGGGATGTGTGAAGGTTAGTTGGGTGACGTAGGGTGTGGTTTAACTAAAAATGAGGGTGATGATGCACGAGTTGGTGGTGGAGATGGGAAGTCTTCTATATGGTTGGGTCTTTAGTGATTCCTGGTTTGCAAAGATGGACTATTTGGTGATGAGGGTGGTTCCCTATTTAATGAGAAGGTTGGTGAGTGAGAAGTCCTTGGTGGTGAGTCTTCTAACGAGTAGAGATTTTGATGGGAGAGAGGTGCGGTAAAGGAATGTAATCTAGGTTCTAGAAATGAGGGCTTGGGTGTTTTACTAGAGCTAGGTGTGTTTGGTTTGGTTCTTGATGAAGGTCTTTCCAACTCAAACGGTCGAATGTAATCCTAGCGGTTCTTTTAGCTTTGGTTGATTGAGTTTGTTGAGGAGGGATTCTAGTGTTTGGACTTCTAATGGGAGATGACTCGGTAGAAGATATCTCATGAACCATATGAGCATTCTTGTTGGATGAACCTTTGGTTGAAGATTTCTTGCTAGATGTTTTGGTCATAGTGAAGGAGATGGTGCAATGGAAGTCTTTAACTACTGATTTTGGAATTGTGGTATGAATAGTGGTTTAAGCTCCAAAGAGTGCTTGGTTTATAAAGGATGAAGTTGAGTTAATGAATTAAATTCTTGACCACTAAGAAATTAGGCATGCACCAAGGTCAACCATGGTGTTGTTATACTCTAGGGACTCATTAAATGGTAAGCAAAAGTGTTTAGATTACCAAAGAGAGTTTGAATTTGGAAGAAAAGCTTATCACAAGCTGTTCTGTAGACACGGATCCCACGGTTCCCTCTCACTAGGAATCCGTCTAGTTATAAATCAGGGATTCGTCTGTCAGACAGCATAATGGTGAGGTGATTATGCTTCTCTAAGGTCTAGTACCTATAAATCTTATGGGTTTGACCTCTCTCAGGTGACTTAAATGGCATGTGACTTTAAATGTCTAATTTCAAGGAGTGGGGATTCCTAATGATGGTTTTTGGTAGAAGAGTAGACTTTTTGAGAGTGTAATTTGTTATTTAAGGATGATACTATCGAGTTGAGGATGACAAATGAGGATAATTGATCCTAGAGATCAGATGGTGGTTTAAGAAAATTTTGGAAAATTCATAAAAAATAAAAAAAAAATGAAAAACTAGTTTTAAGCCTATTTTAAGGTAAGGATGACTAAAATCAATTTGCTAAAATTGAGAGAAATATCAAGCTAAGTGTTTTTAGATGTGAGGAACAATGTGTGAGCATTGGAGAGGAAATATGGTGAGTTTAGGTGAATTGATAAATCAAAAGCACTTTGAAATTGATCCTAAGTTAGCTATGGGTGAGTGTGAGACCTACTGATCTTGAGGAGGACTTAAATGATCCTAAAGAATCATGTCTAGCTAGTATGATGTGGTCTAGGGGAATGGCTTGATGTATAAAGATCTGTAACTGCATTTTAGTTTGCCCGGATCCCACGGTTCCCTCATCTGAGGGATCCGGCTAGCTATAGCTCAGGGATCCGGCTACTGCTAACCAGTAGCTTCTCAGCCAATGGGCAGTTTTTGCACTTTTTAGCAAATACTCATCCCAATCATTTCTACATTCAATAAACATATGCAAGCAACAAATATAACGTATAGTAAGTAAGGACGACTAGAATGTAAGCAAAATGAGTGGCATCGACTCCTTGATGGTGATCAAGTTGTTGTAAAATTCTCATTTTCCGGGTTCCTAAATTAGAGTGTCTTAGTTTTTACTATGCCATCTACTACGAGCTACGTCTAATACTACAGAAATATTGTTTAGATTGTTTACATACCATTGTTCACAAATTATTCACAAATTAAGGTCTATGACCTTACCTTCCTCCCATTCAACCTCCTACTCTATTTCCATCTTTATTTCCATCTTCATCGCCTTTACTCTTTACTCTTTACCCCTTCACCCCTACTTCTTTTTCTTCATGAGGAAGTTAGCAAAACACTTTAACGTGCCCTTGGTTTGTTGGAATTCTTGTGAAGGGCTCGGGATTTCTGGCAGTTGGTCAATGTATGTTGGGGGTTCCAAGGGGGTTACTTCCTTCTCCTTCTCTTTCTCTTTCATCTGATGAATCCATTGGAGGGTGAGGTCTCTTGCCATCAATCATAATCCTTGTGGTCTTTCCACCGGATAAGGGTACCATAACCTTGTTGCAAAACGTGTGGTCATAGGAATAAGGAGAAGGGTCTAAAGCAAAGACGAAGTTTGTTAGGCGAGTCAAGAGCATGGCATAAGGGAGTACCATCTTATCCATCCTTTTCACACTTGCCATTCTTTTTACCATGTAATAGGCAAGGTTGAAGTGAGTGCTAGTTACAAGGCAATAGATCATGAAGCTTAGGCAAGCATTGGGATGATCCTTATTTCCTCCCAAGCAAAGAGCGTTTTCCCTTAGTACAAGTTCCCATTTCTTGTATAATGGGAACATTTCAGAAAGTTCCATTTGAAACAGATCTCTATAGATCACTTTGGAGTTTCTGGTGACTCTTGATGGAGATGCTCTTTGCATAAAGACGGTATCCCTTACCCTAGTTGCTTCTGGGATGGCTGTGAAGTATACTTCGTGATGATCCACCATATCATGGAGCTCAGCCAATCACCATTCAATTGAGTACATGCATACTCCTCGACATGGGATACGAAGTATCCTAGCAAACTCTACAAGAGTGAAGGTGAAATCGTGCTCATTGATGGTAAAGGCTATCGAAATGGTTCCATCATCATTTCGAATAATTCTCATGGTCTTGTAAAACTCTAGTACAAACACCGGAAAAATTTGCTCATTAATGTCCAAGAGACAATTGAAGTTGATTGCTCCGAAGACTTGGGGAATGTCGGTGTTGTTGGTGAATGAGTTTTCAACTACTCACCCTTCGTGGAAGAATCTCTTTTCCAACATCTTGAAGATTTTTCGATCATTCGGGCTCAACCCATCCTTACGATGATACATGGGAATGTAATGGGCGGTGTCTTGGTAATCTTATTGTCTATTGCTAGGCATGATTGGTCCTAAACAACAAAACCACAATGTGGTGTTAATTGTGTGAATAGTAACCTAATGGGATTCATCACAATTCTGCTCAATACATCTTCATTGAATTCAAAAATAAGTTTAATTTGTATTGACAATGTTGATTCTTTGATTTAGTTAATCTTAGAAAACAATGTGGTAATAAATTGTGACAAACCCATTTGAGCTCAATTTCTAAAGATGAAAATTGTACTCCTAGGAATTGAAGAATGGAAATAACAATGTAGTGAAGATTATACTTACACAAGTGATTGTTTCCTTTGAAGAGATGATGAATTAACTCCTGTGAACAGTAAATTTGGTTTTATGTTCGTGAGTTTGAGAGAGTAAAGTGATGTATAGAAGTCCACAGTGATCATCTTTTACTTAAACTGTCTTCTGATGTACCGGTTCCCACGGATCCCTAGGATGAGGGATTCGTCTAGTGAAAACTTAGGGGTCCGGCATATCAGCAGTTAGCAGTTTAAGTAATCTTTTATAAGGAGTCCTAATTGTTGGCTAGAGTTGATGTTTATGCTCTATAACTTATGGTTTGGGGTTTTGACGTGTTTCACTAGTCCTATTTGACGAGATTCCCCTTTTTATGAATAAATCATAATTTTTTGGGAAATTCAATGATTATGATAAAATACTATTTTATCATGATATGAGGAGTTTCACATGGATACTTATTGACATAGATGAAATGTCAATAACCTTATGTGAGGAGTGATAACCAAGGCTCTCGAATAGCCAAGATATCATTATCACTAGTTTGTAGTTTTGTCTATAGAGATCAACGAAGAATACTATTCTTTGATGATGAGTTCAATATAGATAATGACATTAGTGATTTTAATGAAAGCGTAATGAGACTACTACTCTTAATCATGTTTATACAAAATGATATAATTAATTAATCCAAAATCTATACAATAATATTAATTTGTAAGTAATTTATTAAAGAGCATACCTTTGCTATATTTTCATTTATTGAAGCGAAAATTCTTCATGATCTTCTTAGGATGCCCGAATCCTAGTATGAAGAATTCTCAATAAGGAAAATATTAGAAAGATCTATCATTATCCAAAATTAAAACCGTGACCTTTTGTTTTTAATAAATTTCCTTCCTTGTAGTTTTCAATTATACACGGATCGTATCAAGTTTTAAAAGTACAATATACTCTTAAGAAACTTGGTAACGAAGCTCTGATACCAATTTTGAAAAACTAAAAGGGGGGTTGAATAGTTTTGTCGATTAAAACTTTGTTTTAATATATTTAGATCGACTTATGTCAATCTATTTAAATGTGTATGTGGATGTTGATAGATAGATATATACATATGTAATGCAAAGGTAAAGAGTAAGAAACACAAAACCACGACACGAGCGTTTATAGTGGTTCGGCTATAAGGACACCTTCCTTGCCCTACTCCACTCCCCGAGTCACGTACTCGAGAGTTCGTAAGCACTGCACGACACAAACTCCTTATGGCGGAGAAGCCTTCACAACGTCGCCTACTCTTTTTCCAGTACAAGGCTAGACACCGGGTTCTTTCACGAGGTAGAACCAAACCTATCACAACGTCGCCTACACTTTATCCGGTACAAGGCTAGATACCGAGTTCCATTACCAAGGAGGAACTACTACACAACACCTATTTCAAAGGAGACACCCTCCTTATTACAACATCATCAAGGATATTAATATCCTTGGACCCAAACTATCTATCTTGTACATCGATGCACCATATCGAATGTACACCCTAGGCACCTTTCACTAATGCCTCTGACACGACTCCTTGACACCTCTCACTAATGCCTTTGTCACAACTCCTTGGCACATTTCACTAATGCCTTCGACTTGACCCTTCGACACCTTTCACTAATGCCTTTGACTTGACCCTTCGGCACCTTTCACTTAATACCTTCTATATGAGCCTTCGACACCAGTCACTAATGTCTTCGACTCGAACCTTGGGCACCTTTCAGTAATGCCTTCTATACGAGCCTTCGACACCATTCACTAATGTCTTCGAGTCGGACCTTGGACACCTTTCACTAATGCCATCAACACAACACTTCTATGGAAGAAGAAAGAAATATCAACAAGATCACTTCAGTAGTCTTGATACGAAGCATGGCAACTCATGGACTTGAGCTTGCTCGACTTCAAGAGGTGGTGATCTCGCCTTTAAGAGGAACCTAGAGAATCACACAAAAACAAACACAAACTACATAGAAAGATCCTTTGGATCTGAGGTTAGAGAGTTTACAACATCTAGAGAGAATGTGTGTAAAAGTGGTTAGTTGAAATGAAGAAATGGCTCACTATTTATAGAGAAAAAAACACTACTATTCCATGGATCCCACGGATCCCTTGCATGAGGGATCCGTCCAATGTAAACTGGGGGAACCGTGGGACGCTCCTCTTTATCCATGGGTTATGGGTCATGGGTCATGGATCATGGGTTATGGGTCCTAGAATTTGGACCTTGCGTATCCAAGTAGATACAATGTATCTAGAAGATGCAATGCATCTAGTCAATGGGTCATGGGTTAGCTCCATGGCTCATGGATAATACCCATTATGACTTATGCATGATGTCATGCAATGGGTAATGGGTTATGGATCAAGCTTCATGGGTATGGGTTATGGACTTTGGGTTTTACCCAACTACATTCAATTTATCTAGTCAATGGGTTAACTACTTAGACTTCTACCCATTATATTACCCATTACAATACATACTAATTATGTATATATATATATATATATATATATATATATATATATATATATATATATATATATATATATATATATATATATATATATATATATATATATATATATATATATATATATATATATATATATATAAGCCCATTATATAAACACTAGTTGTTATACATATGCATTATTATAATATAAAAACACTATTACTTGTTTAGCGTTTTATATAAAAATCTAAGTGTGTTAGTAAACTATTGGCTCAAACCATTTACGTATTTTATTTTTTCGTTAAAATTATTTTACGTTTGTTATCGACAAAACATTAGAAGATCGTAAAATATAAATAAACGTTTTTACGGCTTATTTGTATTAACAGTTTACATAATGGGTATATATATACATACTTAGTATATATTGTAATGGGTAATGTAATAGGTAAGAATCTAAGTACTTGACCCATTAACTAGACACATTGAATGTAGTTTTGCAAAACCCAAAGTCCATATAGAGCTTGATCCATAACCCATGACCCATTGCATGAAGTCATGGTTGGGTATTATCCATGGATCATGATCCAAGACCCATGACCCAATGTCTAGATACAATGTACCTTGGAGGCCACTCAAGGCTCATATGCATAACCCATGACCCATAACCCATTTAGGAGGAGCGTCCTACGGATCCCCCAGTTTACACTGGACGGATCCATCAAGCAAGGGATCTGTGGGATCCGTGGAACAGTAGTGATTTTTTGTCTATAAATAGCGAGCCATTTCTTCATTATAACACACCCCTTTTACACATACTTTCTCCTAGTATTGTAAACTCCCTAACCTCAGATCTAAAGGATCTTTTTATGTAGTTTTGTGTGATTCTCTAGGTTCCTCTTAAAGGCGAGATCACCACCTCTTGAAGTCGAGCAAGCTCAAGTCCATGAGTTGCCAAGCTTCGTCATCATCAAGACTACTGAAGTTCTCTTGTTGATAGTTCTTTCTTCCTCCCTAGAAGTGTTGTGTTGATGACATTAGTGAAAGATGCCTAATGTCCAAATCAAAGGCATTAGTAAATGGTGTCAAAGGTTCGTGTAGAAGGCATTAGTGAAAGGTGTCGAAGGTTAGTGTAGAAGGCATTAGTGAAAGGTGTCGAAGGTTAGTGTAGAAGGCATTAGTGAAAGGTGCCAAAGGTTAGTGTCGAAGGCATTAGTGAAAGGTGCCGAAAGTTCAAGTCAAAGGCATTAGTGAAAGGTGCCGAAGAGTCAAGACAAAGGCATTAGTAAAAGGTTCCAAGGAGTCGTGTCAAAGACATTAGTGAAAGATTCCTATGGTGTATATTCGATATGGTGCATCGATATACAAGATAGATAGTTTGGGCCCAAGGATATTGATATCCTTGATGATGTTGTAACCATGAGTGGATCTCCTTTGGTATAGGTGTTGTGTAGTATTGGGTAGTAGTTTCTCATTTGTAATGGAACTCGGTATCTAGCCTTGTATCGGATAAAGTGTAGGCGACATTGTGATAGGTTTGGTTCTACCTCGTGGAAGAACTCAGTGTCTAGCCTTGTACCGGATAAAGAGTAGGAGACGTTGTGAAGGCTTCTCCGCCACAAGAAGCTTGTGTTGTGTAGTGATTACGAACTCTCGAGTAGGTGACTCAGGGAGTGGATTAGGGCAAGGAATGTGTCCTTGTAGTCGAACCACTATAAATACTCGCGTTGTGGTTTTGTGCTTCTTACTCTTTATCTTTACATTACCTATTTATATGTTTATCTATCAACATCCAATGCACCCATTTAATAGATTGACCTAAGTCGGTCTAAATAGTTTAAAACTAAGTTTTAACCGTTAAAACTATTCAACCCCCCCCCCCCTTCTAGTTTTCCACACAGTTTACACACCTTGTTTTCATTGCCAGGCATGATGAAGCCCTAAGGTTGGTTCATATAAACCTCCTCATCCAATTCACCATTCAAGAAAGCTGTTTTCACATCCATTTGATGAATAATCAAATTGTGAATAGATGCCAAAGCAATCAGCAATCTTATGGTACTGATACGAGCCACAGGGGCATAAGTATCAAAATAGTATATCCCTGACTTTTGTTTAAAGCCCTGAATGACTAGTCTAGCCTTGAACTTTTCAATAGTTCCATATACCTTTATTTTCTTTTTGAAAATCCATTTGCAACCCAAAGGTTTACAACCAGGTGGTAGATCAACCAACACCCAAGTGTTGTTGCCCATGATGGAATCCATCTCATAATTGATTGCTTTTTTCCAGAAAGCAATATCCTGGGACTTCATTGCTTCTTCAAATGTCTTGGGATCGTCCTCAACAATGAAGCAATAGGAGTATTGGTCAGAGACCTCATCCCTTGTTCCTTCAATTAAGTATAATTGAAACTCAGGTCCAAATGACTTTGGATTCCTGACCCTTTTGCTCATTCTGAGCATAGGTTCAGGTTGTTGAACTACAACCTCATCAGGGACCTCTGATAGCACTTCATCAGAGACCTCTGATACACCAGAGTCATGAGTTCCATTAGGATTCCTCTGACTTGGTCTAGGGATTGATGAGAATCTATTCTCATCAAAGATTGTATCCCTTGATTCAATTATGGGGTTAACTGAAACATATTCATTAGGTTCAATAACATAGAACCTAAAAGCCTTGGAATGCTTAGCATATCCAACAAAGATGCATTCAATTCCTCTTTCACCCAAAGTTTTTAGCTTTGGATCAGGGAGTCTTACCACAGCCCTACAACCCCAGACCCTGAGATAGATGAGGTTGGGTTTCCTTTTAGTCCAGACTTCATAAGAGGTAATCTTGTTCCTTTTGTTGGGAACCCTATTTAATAAATAGCAAGCTATTAACATGGCTTCACCCCAGAACCCTTGACTTAATCCTGAATAGGACAACATAGAATTAACCATCTCCTTCAGTACCCTGTTTTTCCTTTTAGAAATACCATTTTGCTGAGGAGTATAGGGAGCAGTAGTTTCATGGATTATACCAACAGACTGAAAATACAAAGTATCCATGTATTCACCTCCTCTATCAGTCCTTAATCTTTTGATCAGGGACCCAAGTTGCAATTCAACTTCAGTTTTAAACACTTTGAATTTATCTAATGCTTCATCCTTAGTATGTAACAGATAGACATAACAAAACCTATAAGCATCATCAATAAATGTCACAAAGTACTTCTTATTCCCCAAGGAGGGAGTGGCATGCAAATCACACAGGTCACTGTATATTAGCTCCAAGAGCTTAGTCTCACGTTTAACACACTGAAAAGGTTTCTTAGTTATTTTGGTCAACATGCAAGTTTTACACTTTTCAGTGTCTATGTCAAATGCTGGGATTAACCCCTCCTTAGACATATCTTGCATCCTTTTATAGTGTACATGGCCAAGTCTAGCATGCCATAGGGTAGAGTCAGTCAAGTCAGAGGTAGTCACAAAGGCTGAGTTAACATAATCATTAACAATGTTCAACCTGAACATTTGATTACACAAATATCCAAAACCAATAAATACACCACTTTTAGACAAAACAAATTTATCAGATTCAATAACTTGTTTAAAACCAAGATTATTCAAAACACTACTTGAAACCAAGTTTTTCCTTATATTAGGAACATGAATAACATTAAACAAAGTTACAATATTTCCAGAACTAAACTTAAGATCTACACAACCACGTCCATGCACCAGGGTTGTTGACTCATTTTCCATGTAAAGAATAGATTCATCATTCAGTGACTCATAAGTCTTGAATCAGCTTCTATGTTTGCACACATAAACAGTTGCTCCAGAGTCAACCCACCAAGCAACATCATCATCCTGCACATAGTTAGATTCAGATACATATGTAACATAATAAACCTAAAGAGATTCATTAAACATATTCTGACCTTTCATAGGAACTGAACCATTCCCTGATCCACTAGTGCCTGATCTATTGGTTTTACCACCAATCTTAACACCTTTGCAATCCCTTTTAATGTCACCATATTTTCCATATTTCCAACAAGTAGGTGTTGCCTTCTTGTTAGGGCATGCCCTTGTGTTATCCTGATGTTTACGTTTACCCTTGTTGTCATTGTACATGGTGGAGTTGTTATGCTCTACCATATTGACAATAGATGCACTGGTAGCATTGCTACTCTTTGACTTGTCATTATCCTGCACCCTGAGAGATTTCTTAATACGCAGATGACTGCCCAACTCAACCAGAGTTAACTCATCCTTCTTAAGTTTCAAGGTATGCTTGAAATCTTTCCAAGAAGGAGGAAGTTTATCAATGACATAAGAGACTAAAATAGCCTCATCCATGTGCATCTTATGTTTTGTAAACTTTCCAAGTATACCAAGAAGTTCATTGTATTGTTCCATAATTGGTCTTGAATAAGTCATTTTGTAATTTGTGAAATTACTTGCAAGGAACTTCTTACTTTATGCATCCTCAGCCATATATTTGGCATCCAAGGAATCCCATAGTTCTTTGGAAGATTCAAAGTTCTGATAAATGTCAAAGAGAGAATCAGACATACTATTGAGGATTAAACCTCTGCAAATGTAATCATCATTCTCCCATTTGCTCATCTTCCTGATATGTTCCACAGTTGCATCATCCCAATCATCAGGAATAGGTGTAGTCAGAACATAGACCACACTCATGCTTGAAAGAAGAAAGTTCATCTTCTTTTGCCATCTTCAGAAGTCCACCCATTCAAACTTGTCAAGCTTGGCAAAGTTTGAAGCCATGTGTTTCATAGCAACATCAGCCATTGATTATCACAAAATAGTTTACTTTGATTGTTGGTGGTTATTCGCCCAGAACAGGGTTAAGATAATCAATAGCAAACAAGTACCAATACAGGTTACCGGATATCACTTGGAATCGTGTTATCACTTTCCAAAGTAAACTATTCGACCCTAATGCCTGGGTATCACGAATATCTACTTAGGATAAGACCAAATGTATGTTATTGAATTAGGCACAAATCAATAACCCTTTTGCTTTCAAGTGTTTATTGTTTTTTGTATTTTATCATGCATGATCAGATTTCCTATTTATAGAAAATTACTCTTAACTAGTCAAATGGAATTATGAGGATTAATCGGCCCATTAATCGCCTCATAATTATCCCCATTATAGTTAATAGTGGTTACATGACCAATTAAACGTGGTCATTATGCAATTGTAACTGCCACTTGAATAGGTCAATGCCTGTTACAAGTTGATTCCAGTACTAGCAGTAGAAACTTGCCTACCAGTACTAACTTAGCACTACCAGTAGAAACTTGCCTACCAGTACTAACTTAGCACTATCAGTAGAAACTTGCCTACCAGTACTAACTTAGCACTACCAGTACTAACTTCTGAATCTCTCCACTATAGAGTCAGGATGTTCAGGGACCTTATGGGTGTACACTCCGTACCTCCTGACCCATTACCAGGTGTGAACTATTCCAATAAGTGCACTAAATTTTCCTACAAAGTTTCTCAAATTATATGGTCTTCTTCTTATTTGAATATTTCCCTATTTTTTAACTATCTCACAAATTTAACATAACAACTATCTCACGTGTTCTAAGCAGGACTTGCATCCACAACCATTTGTTTGAAGAGCTTCTTACATAATAAGGGGTACCATTATGACCAAACCCTTTAGTTTGAATATTTCCCTATGTGCATATGTATTTAGTGTAATGTTTATTCACGTACGCGTAAGGCTAATAGTAATGGTGACCTTAGGCTTTTAGAGTCACTCTTACCATCTTAGCACCACATCAGTTTCTCTCTAAAACTAAACACATGACCAAAATATCCGTAGTAAGATGACTCCGGTCACAACCAAAAACACACCCACAAAAATAATTAAAAAACATTCACACACACAAACCAATGCAACCATTCGGTCTCCTAAGCGACCCTATCGAGCAAAAAAGGGAAGCCACATAAATTATTTACAGGGAAAATTCTCGTAGACCAGTCGCCCTGGGAAGCCGCTATACCCACTTTTTTTTTAAAGTTGAAATTAAATCAGGGGCAAGTCGGGCAACTCTATTTTTGGGCAATTCTTGTCTATTAAATAAAATACCCCTACTTTATTTTTCTCATTTTTGTAATAAGGTTTGGTATAGAGGCAATTTATTCATTTCAATTTTGGGTAATTTCGAAACCAAACCAGTACTTGGGATACTTGTCGATTTATGATTGAAATTGTACAAGTTGCCCAGTCGCCCGGTCTATTTCGACGTTTGAAATAAAAGTGAGTATAAAGTGATATGTCGCATGACGACTGGTCTAGTTTCAGAATTACCTTTTATTTATATTGTGCCTACTATTATCAACCAAGAAGAAAATATAGATGAGCGCGCGGTAATAATTCCATATTAATCCAAACCAATCCATACGCTCCTATTTTAATATAATTCCAGCTAGAAGCAAACAAGTACTGTAATGTGCCTCTCCGTGGGTATTTAGTAACCATATATGTAGTGGTAGGACCACTAATTTGACAGCAAAAGCGATAAAAAATCAAATATAGAATATTATTTTCAAAACCACAGGATATGACTGATTAACTGGGTAGACCGACCCTGCTTAGATCGCCACTACAGTTGGTCTAAATGATTAGTTTGTTTGTATATATGTTTTTTTTTTTCAAAGATTCACATTTGCTTATTACAATAATGTATCCCTACATGCATTATGATAGAAACTTTTACCAAAAAAAATGATAATGTATCCCTACATACAAAATGATTGATAGAAACTCTTATTAGAGGGGCATCAAAAGTCTTTCCAAAAGCAAATCTATTGGTTGATTAGAAATTTAGAAGTATAAGCATGTACCAATATTTTGACTCCTTCAAGTGCATATCAATATCAAAATGGCGACCGCCAAATAAATGTGACTTGTGATCATATGTCAATAATAGTGTGTTATGTATAAATATGTTTTAGACACAAAACTTTGAATTTGTCGTTGCCCATAAATATAATACTAGTGTATTAGAGTGACGTTGAATTGTCCACAGTATAGAGTTAAACATCTTTTTAAATTTGTAACTTTGTAAGTCTAGATGAATACGTCAATTAGGGAATGTTTAATTAATTAGTGTTTAGTTGAAAAGTAACGCCACCTTTTCTCTGTCTTATCAACTTTTAAATGTTACTCCGTGAAGTAAAATGTCTCATTCACGCAAGTTGTTAATAACAACTAACAAGCGGGGGAGCCGGTGGTGGAACTTGGCCATTTATTTTGGGGGGGCCGAATTTATTTTGGGGGGGGGGGGGGGCGAATCGAAGATTTATTTATAACCTCAACTAAATTACCCTTAAAACTTACAATATTTACATTAGATGCCGTAAATTTTGAGGGGGCCGGGACCCTCCCCTGCCCTCATAAAGGTCCGCCCCTGGCCGGGGGAGCGTGTGTTTACTACGATAGAACAAGTGTTTCTCCATGTTGTTACGTTAGCTTTTACCGTAATTATTGTTTTTTGATGTTGTTTCGTTAGCTTTTAACGTAACTATTGTTTCTCCATGTTGTTATGTTAGCTTTTAACGTAACTACTGTTTCTCGATGTTCTTACGTTAGCTTTTACCAAAACGCTTGTCTCGTACGTAAACATGTTATTTTGTATTAATACGTTTTATTATGATATGTCAAAATTGGCATATTAGTACAAAATAACAAATCCAGGTATCAAGTGAATAATATTGGGCAAATGATAAAAAATATATATATATATATATATATATATATATATATATATATATATATATATATATATATATATTATATTTGATACCATTTGCTTTTGTGGGTAGCGAACAAATTTTTTTGCTTTTGTAGGTACTATACTTTCAAATTCATCTTCTTTAGGGTATTTTGCAAAAAATTTAGACATTTTTGCCCCTCTTAGCTAAAGAAAAAAAAAATCTCGAATGGGAAATATGTCACATAGTACCCTAAAGAGGATGAATTTGAAAGTATAGTACCCACAAAAACAAAAAAATTTGTTCGCTACCCACAAAAGCAAATGATAACAAGTATGATATTTTTTTTTATCATTTGCTCAATAATATTTTGAGTACACATAATATAATGAAACATTTAAAAAAAAATACGCGTTCAATGTATATCATAAAACATTTTTTTTATATATTGTGTCGCTATATTATCACATACTACCAATTATTTAATTTTTTCATCAAAATATATCTCACATGCGTACGTTCTGAAATAAAAAAGAACAATGAGAAAGACCGGAGGTGGCAAAACGGGCGGACACGGGCTAAAACGGGCACGGGCTAGAATGGACACGGGCTTAAACCGGCACGGGCACATGTTATACAAATCGCTTAATAAAAGACCTAAAACGACTAAATAAATTCCTTAAACGTAATATCTTATTTATATTAACAAAAAAAAATATACTCCCTCCGTCTCATATTTATTGTCCATATTTCCTTTTATGGATGTCTCAAATTAATTGTCCACTTACCTATTTTAGTAAGAAAAAGAGAATATAATGAGGGAATATTCCATTTAAGTGGTTGAGAGTTATAACGGTCTCACTTTTATTAATATTTGTGCTTCTTGTCTAGTGACAATAAATTTGAGACGGAGGGAGTATTATATAAAAAAATCTTTAAAACGATCGTTAATGTTCAACAAGTGAGAGAAAAAAAAAAGTGTCCGTTTGTGCCCATTTACGTTTTCAATAGGCTATATGTGCCCATTTCAAAAAAAGAGGCTAAATGTGCCCAAATCTTTTAAAAATGTGCCCATTTAGCTCATTTTTTTGCTTCTGGGCACATTTTGCCTCCCCTAAGAAACAAGGTAAAGAGCGAGTTTCCCAGACCAACACCCAAACGCCCCGCCCAATGCCAATCCCTTTGCTGATTTTCCTTCGACAGTGACATGGACCGACCCTTCACCGATCTTGGTACTTAGTCATAGCAATACTCATTACAGGCCATATGTTAATTTTTAATGGTTTATGAAACTATTATTTCCCATTCGTCTTGACAACAGTACGTAACATGATTAAACAACATCAACAGTCAGTTTATTTCCCATTTTGCAAAAATGTTTTATTTAGTCATGTTACATAATCTGATTGTTGTAGTGGCTAGCGACAAATTTATAGATGACAATTGGTGATAGTATAGGTACTCGTACTCCGTCATCCCTTCAGTAATCTGTCGCAAAAATATCTCAATTTATGGGGACTTTTTATGATTTCGCATAAAACTTAAAAGCAGTCTCAATATTCTAAGTATTTATCATTTCCGGAAATCCATCAAAGCATGTAACGAGGGGTGTAATCGAGCCTAGCCAAATCCGAGCTCAATAAAGCTCAAGCTCAGCTCGAAAAATAAAAAGTTGGCTCGAGCTCGGCTCGATTGTTCGACGCTCGTCAAGCTTTAACCATCCAAGTTTGAGGTCGGCTCGAGTAGGATTCGAGCAAAGTACGAGCTTAGCTTGAAAAGCTCGAAATTATATATATGAAAAGCTCGAATCTATGCCAACTTATTTGCAGCTGATCATGAACTGAGATTGAACAAAATAACATATACACCGTTTCATGTCAAAACGAATTGCAAATTGCTGTCACAAAAAAGTATAGTTTTCACACAGAACTTGTACATGATCTCGAATCACAAATTGGAAGAGAAATACTTAACCGTTTAAAAACCAAATTAGATATTTTTAAGAGTAATAAAACCAACAATAAAATTCTCATAACCAAGACCAACATTAGGGTTTTATTGGTACGTTTAGAATATAATATTTTATCCATTATCGAGTTAGTCCTTATAATTAGTTTAATATTCAAGCCCTTATATACATGTTCAAAAATAATAAGAAAATATATCTATATTAAGGCTCGAAAAGCACGATAACCACTCGAGCCGAGCTATCAAAAGCTCGAGCTCGACTCATTATATGTTTTGAGCCAGTTTATTGGGTTTGAGCTTAGGGTTTAGCTCAATAAAAGCTCGGCTCAATCGAGTCGAGCTTGAACTCGAGCTAGAGTTGCTTGATGAAAGCTTGGCTCATTTGCACCCCTACATGTAACTATGTAAGAATATCATGGCGGGGAATGTCAGGGATTGCATTTCCCATCCTCATCCCCGTTTCCCGCTCCTCATCAGGAAATTGTTTTAAATCCACATCCTCATTCCCAAAATGCATCGGGGATTCCCGCTAAGATTCGGAGATTCTCCACCCTTAACGAAATAAAATGAAAGTAACACAAACTCATCAAACGTACATCATATCATGGTTAGATTGATTACAATGTCAATTCAACTGTAAAGCATCATAAATCTTGAATCATATCACATATAATATAAAACCAATACGCATCGTAAGTGTGTATTTGAACAAAACGTTGGTCGAGTAATATGTAGTTAATGCTTACACTATTAAAAAGGTATTTGCTTATATAAATATCACATATGCATATAAATATACATGTCAATACCCATCAACATATACACATACAAAAAGTAAATCTAGTATCGATATACATATAATTTTAGATATTTATACATTAAAAAGTTCATGGTCGGGTTCGGGGATTTATGCTATCTCCATCCTCAGTTTGATAATTTGAGGATTCCCCGTCCTCATCCCCATCCCTGGTCAACTCAGAGATTCTCGATCCAGTCAAATCAGGTTTGAGGATCAAATCTTCATCTGCCATCTGGTACGGGTTTTTTTCCTCCCTAACTATACCTCACATGTTTATGTACATAATTAGAGGTTTTACTAGTTCTCTCAATCATTTCATACTTAGCAGTTAGTTATTTTCAAATATGATAATGTTATGTCGATCAACAAAAATTCTCTGAACGTAAACTCCCATAATCCACGGGGTGATCAGACAGGTTTCCAAAATTGAGTGTTAAACGGCTAATAAAAACAAAACTATTAATTGAACAAAAAAGATGAGGAATACAAAATGGATTTTATAAATGAGGTCAACCAAAAAAAAGTCAGAAAAAGGGGTTCTTGAGTTGACTGCTTAACTAAAACAATTATTAGTGTCGATATTTTCAAAACACAAGAATTTGATAAGTTTATTTTAAGAAGAAACTTACAAATATTAGCTAACGAGCCTTGTAATAAGTCTGCATTTTCGTATATAACCGCATTCCATGGCGAGATTAAAAGCAATGAGAATTGAGTATACCCTCCATGTTTCGCATTTTTAACTCTAAATATATAGAAACCTCACATGGTATAGTTTGTTTAAACATGGATTCTATTGACGAATTTGTCCAAAATGTTGCTAAACATTTTCCCTACAGTAGTTTAAAAAATTGGGTTTTGGCAAAATACCTATTTTTGGCATATATGCGAAATTTCTGCCTAATTTTCGATTCTTAAAAAATCTGAGATTTGAACACAAATTTTGTACAGTAAAAACCTAAAATTATTTTCTTTTAATTATTTAACTGTTTTGCTAACATATGCCCAACATGTTAATAAAATGAATATTTTAGTTTATTTAAGTGATGTTCAAATATAGCCATTTGTTAGTTTATTTAATATGTATTCAATGCATTTGTTAATAGTTTGTGTTTATTAATTACACGCTAACTTGTACCCATTGAGCACATATTAGCAAAAGCCCATTATTTAATACATTCGGTAAATATATTTGATCCTATCTTAAGATAATAAAAATAATAATAATAATAATAACTTCTAATACTTATTAAGTAAATCAAAATTGGAAACTCACAAGCACGAAAAATCGCAAGTCGCTAATTGGCATGTTTCATGCCTAATAAGGACAAAATAACACATTGCAAAATCAAACGTTACAATGAGGAGGAAGAGATGAACAAGAAAACTATTTTGTATTTACTGAACCCCGTGCATGCAAAAAATAAGTAGATAAACAGTTTTGACTATTATATGTAGGAATTTGGGTTGCTTATTTGCACCTGGGACGGATCTAGCATGTAAGAGTGGGGGTAAGCGCCTTGCATAGCTAGCCGAAAAAATTGATATTTTAGTGTAATTTTCATTTTATTTTTACTTTTTTTCGAAAGTGACTCACATCAAAAACTCAAATTGCTCTCCACTCACATATTAAAATCCAACATTTGACTCTTTAAAGCTTATAAATCTTTTATGTCTAAGTAAAAATAATCGATTTATCATTACGTTTCTAGTTTTTTCTTTCGCATTTTATTGCTATCGTAAAAGAAAAAAAAAATTGCCTCCCGCATCTTATTTTTCTGGGTCCGTCACTGATTTGCACTATACCAATGTCGTATGCAAATGAAACCAATAGCCAATTTTGGTATGTTTGGCGCAAGGGGTTGGGACTGGAGCTAGTGTTAGGACTAGGGCTGGGGCTTATATTATAAGTTGAAACTAAAATTTTTATTTTTATAAACTTGTTTGGCAAATTAGTTTAAAAAGAACATATAATTAAATTAACATATGTATATATTAGATATTTTTGTGAGTAATTAAGTAATTTGATACTAACGGGGCTTATATTTGAAGCTTATAAAAAATCTAGCCTCATTTTTAGGGCTGGGGTTTATGGTTAGTGTTTGGGCTTATAATTTCAAAAGCATCCCTATAAACTTTTACGCCAAACGAGACTTATACGAGGTTTTTTGAAATTTAAGCCCCTTAGCCAAAAACAACAATATGACTTAAAGTGGACAAAGGGAAAAAAAAGCCTTTGGAGAAGCTAATCTTATTCTCTTTACAAGGAAGCACATGAGCATCAATTAGAGGTAGGGCATGTTTGGCGAAATAGGGTTGGGGTTGGGGCTGAGGCTAGGACTTATATTATAAGTCAAAATTAAAATTTGTATTTTTTTTAAACTTGTTTAGCAAATGGGTTGAGGTTGAGGCTTATTATTGCAATCGAGACTTATTTTATTAGCCGGCTTATTTTAAAAACCCAAGCCCTAATAAGCCTCATTTAAGCGCTCGCCAAACATAGCCGTAATCTATATTGTAGTACATAAAAAATGGAAACAAAAATACCAACCAATTATATACGAAAATGTCAAAATTATGGGGCTGTTGATTAAAATTTTTTTACAAAATATTCATAGTTGTATACTAATGCACGTGCGAGGTTTTACGTAAAATTTTCATTATATATTAATATCGATTAATATTTTGTATATACTTTTTGTTAGACAAAGTATTTAACTGTAATGATGTTGAGGTTGATTTTGTTTATATTTAACTATTAATATCATGTTCTAGACATTATGCGTATTTAATAGCCCGTAATGACCCTTGAAAAAACGTCTTTCTAGATATCTATGCGTACAATTTCGTGTATTTATTGCAAAGTTGTACCGTCATTTTGATATCTATATTCTCGCTAACAATAATTTGTCATATTTAATTTTTAAATTCTTGTACGCGGGTTACACATAAAAAAGGAATAACATAAGTCGTTATTGAATTTCATGAAAGGGAATAACATAAGGCGTTTGTATCTGTACAATCTCATATATTATTCACATATCACAATAATTCGCGTTTTCATTTGCTATACATACTTACGTGAATATATATTAATTTAATATATAATGATAATAATAATTATTAATAACAACAACGTATATGATTGTAGAAAGGAAAAAAAAATGTAAAGCCTATGGGGTATATAAATTTTTAAAGTTACGAATAAGTCATTATATTTATTTAAAATTTAATACATAAACTTTTATTAATGACCCCTCATTTTTTTTGTTATTTTCTTTTATAAAATCAACAAATGTGTGTTTATGCATATTTATTTTACTAGATGAAATTTAGATGTTTGACCAAATTGAAGCCAATTTTGACTATTATTGGCCAAATAAAAAGCTCGACTTCAAAACTGAGTTTTCCTTATGATTAATAAAAGAGTAAACTACACCATTCGTCCTTGTGGTATACGTTGACCATCAAGTTTCGTCCCTTGACCAAAAAAATTGCACCGTTGGTCCTTGACTGCGAAACGTTAATCATCGTTGGTCCCTCACCCTAACTGATTGGACTAACGGGCGTTAAGCCTTGTTAAGTTGAGGGTATAATTGTCTTTTCCCACCTAAACCACACCCTCAATTAATTCTTTCATCAACCACCAATCAAAATAATTCCTTTTCTTCATTCTTCAACACCATCCACCATTCTCACCTCCTTCAATTAATTCTAGGGTTTTATAACCCACCCTCCTCCTCTCCTCTACTTTTCGGCACCTCTACCGCCTGTCCGGCCAACCTCCGGACACCCCAGTACCAACACCATACTTGTATCGCCACCACCATCATCCTCAAGGGTCCGTTTAGTTAAGCTTCATAATCGGGTTGTTGAAGAAGAGATCGTGTTAGGGTTTCGTGGGTTTGTTTGTTCGCGAGTGTTACAGCCGCCACCGGCACCACCTCAGCCGCCTACCCTCCTCACCTCATTTTGCCTCTTTTCTTTTCTTTCTCTCTCGATTTCTATGGTAAGCCAAAGACCCACGTTTGTTTTAATATTAATATTGTTTATGTTAATTTTCGTGGAGTAAAACAGATCTAAAAACATTTGAACTATGATGGTCGTGTGGTTTTTCAAGAATACAAGTTCGGATTGAAATAAGGTTTCTGATAAAGATTTTATGTGGTAAGTTTTGTGTGAAAATGGTGTCGTTGGTAGCCACAGAAAAGAACAACAGGTTTATTTCATGAAAAAGTAGAACAAAATTTATTGAGGGGCCATAAAACCCAAATTTACATAGATCCATACTAAAGTCCTAGCAGCTTCTTAGGTCTTCTGAGGCTGACATTCTTCACTCTATTTGGCCCAAATTCCTCTCATGACCACCTTCGTCCTCCTGACTGAACTTAAGGTTAGAGATGACAAGGCTGTTATTTCGTCACATACCCGGTCACCGCCAATCCGATGGTCAGCACCGCCAGGACTAGAACCGAACTGAAGATGACGAAAACAATGAGATGCCGGAAGAATCCAATTTTGGTAAAAAAGGGTGATGCCTGCCATGTCTTTTGGATTATGGCCAGTGTGGCTGTGCTCGAAAGCGGATGACGGTGGTTGGAAGTTGATGGTGGTTTAGTGTGATGAAATGGGGAAAAGATCAGCAAGTAGGAAGGGATATATAAGGGATTGAAGTTGAGTGTTTTGACACGTGGGATGAATGGTGACAAATGTTATGTTTTTAGTGACATGACCTGGAGGATTTACTTACTCAGACGTCTTGCGTGTCAACTCAAGTTAAGTAAGAGTGGGTTGGAAAAGACAATTATACCCTCAACTTAATAAGGCTTAACGCCCGTTAGTCCAATCAGTTAGGGTGAGGGACCAACGATGACTAACGTTTCGCAGTTAAGGACCAACGGTGCAATTTTTTTGGTCAAGGGACGAAACTTGATGGTCAACGTATACCACAAGGACGAATGGTGTAGTTTACTCTTAATAAAAATATTCGTTTTCCCATTTTATAGCTTCTTTTATTGTATAAGAGACATGTGAAAATGTCAAACAAATAACAACAATACCCAATCTTTTTGTTCGGTTAATCATGGTTTTCGACCTTTTCGCCGATTAATTCATGGGGTTTGAATGAACCACTGCACAAACTCAAACCATAAAAGTCCTTTCATTTCAAAAGGTTGGTGTAGCATCTTCAAGGTTGTTTGTACCTAACAAGAATTAAACTTGAGACCTCACACATCTTAAAGTGATAGTCACAAGCTTTTTTGTCACTAAGTTATCCTTGAGCGGTTACAATACCCAACCTTAGATGCATTTTTCCCAAGTCTTAGGTGTATCTATATTACTCAATTCATTGAAAGATATACAGAGTAAATTTTTACGAAAATGATTGAGAAGCTTAAATGTGTGACAAATTTTGTTTTAAATGTATGTGACAGTGGCTTATTAATGATTTGTGAAGAATTGAAATTATTTACTGTCCACCAATGAGGTAAGATAAACAAATAACACTTTTTTTAAAAGAACAAATGGGTGAACACTAAGGGTGGCAATTCTCGACACGACACAATAAACAACACGAACCCGATACGAAGTTAAACAGGTTTGGGTTGAGATAAACATGTTTGGGTAAAAAAACATGTCAACTTGTCTAACCCGTTTAATAAATGAGTCGTGTTTGGATTGAATAAGTATTAAACAGGTCAACCTGTGAACCCGTTTAAGTATATAGGTCTTTAAAAATAAAATATATAGCTTGGATTCTATGTTAAATTTTGATTAAATATATTTTGTTATATACTTAATATGAGTGTGTAGGATATTGGATATCATAACACAAAGTCGAATTTGATGTTAGGTCGAATTCTAGAGAGAGAAAGTGGGAATTCTAGTGAGAGAAATAAAAGTTGTATGATTAAGTGAGAAAGAACATTCAACCCTTTCCCATGACTGAGAAAGGGTATACTGTATATACACGACATAAAACGCCCCTACTTGGGCTGTGGAGCTGGCTGACAGTGGTAAAGACCCGACCCGACTCCACAGGTGATACACTATATAAACTAATGCTACTAAGCCTACGAGCTAATTGATGCTAGGCATAACTTGTGGTGACCGAGTCTTTCATATAGATTTTTGTAATCCTAACAGAGTGAACTATAATTATAACTCACATCTCATGTAAATTGTCGTATAGTTATTTATATGTTATTTTTATCGATTTCTAGATCCTTATATCTGCTTTGCTTTTAAATTAGTTAAATTAACAAACCACCAACCATATTCGCTGCTTGACCTATTTACTTAAACGGGTAACACGTGTTATGCAGATCTGGGTTAGAGTTGAGTTTCTTTACACGATTAATAAATATGTCGTGTTTGGGTGGAGGTTATAATAACCCACCAACTCGCGAACCCGAATAGGTCAACCCGAACACTACTTGATTGCCACCCCTAGTGAATACTTGTCATCCATTTTTTCATCAAACAAAAAAAACTCATTTTTCACTTTTTTTTAAACAACATATCTTGCAAACGATAAATCTTCAAGCTATGAAAATATATCATCGCGAAGAGAATTAAATTATTTTTCTATAGATATGCACATACTTTCAACGATTTTTTTTTTTCAAAATTTTCGCCCAAAAAGGTCACACGTGATTTGTAAAATCACTTGTGATTTGTTATTTTTCTAATTTATAAACTTTTCGCTTAGAAAATCATTTGTGATTTGTTATTTATCACAAGTCACATGTGATTTTTAAAGTAATAAATCACATGTGATATTTAAAGTAATAAATCACATGTGATTTTCGAATCACATACGATTTTTCTAGACGAAAATTTTGAAAAAAAAATGGTCGAAAGTATGTAGAAATGCATATCTATAGAAAGATAATTTAATTCTCGTCGCAATGGTATAATTAATTTCGCATAACGATTAACAGTTTCCAAGATATTTTAATTTTAAAAAATAAATAAATAAAAAAATGAAAGTAAGTTTTTGCATTTGATGAAAAAAATTGATGATTGAGATTGAATGGTTTATTTTTTAGATAAAAACTGTGGTTTGTTGTTTAGATAAAAAATGTTCTGTATGAAACTTTTGTTGTCCACCAATAAATGCTAACATACAATTTTAGACATACCAATTACATACAACTAGGAGTGTTCATGGGTTGGGTAATATCCGAATAAATCGAAAACCGAAACCGAACCGAACCGAAAATAACCGAACCGAATTCGTAACCGAATCGAATTTGCCAAAACCGAACCGAACCGAAATAAAAGTTCGGTTTTCGGTTCGGTTTTCGGTTCGGTTATGGTTTTAGCAATCCGAACCGAAAACCGAATTTAAATAAATATATATATATTTTTTTTTATATATTTATATAAAAAAATATATTAAAACTCTTTTATAATATTTTTTAAGCTTGAAAAAAAAATTTTCAAAAATTTAGGTAATTCGGTTCGGTTTTCGGTTATTGGGGGTTCGGTTTTCGGTTCGGTTTAGTCAAATTTGGCTTCGGTTCGGTTCGGTTCTCGGTTATACCCAGAAGAAAAAAAATTAACCGAACAAACCGAACCGAACAAACCAAACAAACCGATAACCGAACCGATGAACACCCCTACATACAACTATATTGCCCAACCTTAGGCTAGCCCCAATGAGGGGATTCAATCCCCCTCTTTTTTCCTGCCACGTCAGCTTTCTCTCTCCGGCGACCTTCAGGCGATTAGGTGCCCCAGTAAGGGCGACCAAGTTCAAATATTTTTTTTTTTTTTTTTTTTTTTTTTAAAAAAACATTTTTAACACAAAATAAATTTTCATTAATAATTAAAACGTTACATAATAATTCAAATAAAATTAAACCATTACGAAACTTATTAAAACATTACAACACTTATTCAAGGTTGTGGCGTGCCTTGATCGCCTCTTTGAGTTTCTGCATTGTTTGGCGTTCTATTGCGGGCAAAGATGGGTCGATTGGCGTGCAATAGAACATGAGATCTGCATCATATTTCTTTTGAGCCTCTAATTCAACTTTTCGTTCTTCTAGTGCCAACCTTTTGTCTTCCCTTGCTTCTCTTTGTTGCTGTAGCTCCAACTCGATTTGCCGTTGTTCTAGCTCTTTCTTCTTCAAACCATAGTGCAGGTCTGCCAGCTCCTTCTTCTGCCCGAATGCCACGGACTTGATCTTGCCCCACTTCTCGGCAACACCTTCCATAATCCTATCTTTCGAAGACTCCGAAGATTTCTTTTTATTCTTCTTTGCGGCATCACGACCAGTTGGTCTATTAGGCACAAACGAAGGCACATCCGAGTCGGTTGAAGTCCTTGCTTTTTTGTTTTCTTAGACATTTTTTATAAAGAGGATTGTGAGATTTTTGATAGAGAGGATTGTGAGATTTTTGAGTTTTAGTGTGTAAAATGTTGTGAGATTTGTGATGAGATTTTAAACGTATTTATAGGGTAAAATGTTTTTTTTTTTTTTTTTTTGGATTGCAACGTACACATAAAAGATAGGCTTTGGAATTGTCGATCGGTGATACGATCTAATTGGTAAAAAGGGAGGCGATCGATTGGCGTGTGCAGGGAGGCGATCGACACCATACTCGATCGACAGCGATTGGGGTTCATTGGGGCTAGCCTTAGATTGCCTTTTCCTCAAGTTTTCATTTTGGAAAGTTGCTATTTGATAATATTATTACAAGGCCTTTTTAAGGTTACAAGTTTTCTTCTTTTCTAATGAAACGGTAAGATCGCAGATTCCATCAATTTAGAATGTTATGTAAAAGAAATCAAACAACCATCACCAAGGTAGTTTAGTGGTACATAGTCATGTTTTCACAAAAGGAGTCAGGTTCGAACCTCGCTAAGTAAAACATCTTGAAGTTATGTTTTGAGTTTTAATTAGATGAAGATTAAAATTTTGCTTTCTCTTCGAATAAACATTTGTATTTATTCACAGCTGCAAATTTTATGTTACTAATAAATTAGTTTGCATAAAAGCTGACTTATGTATGGTTAGTGGAAATAATGTACGTTTAGCATGACCCTTAAATATAACCTACAAAAGCAGGCAGATAAAACAGAGAATGAAAATCATACAACAGATTTACAGAACCTGACGCTATGGATGCATTTTAGCGTAGTCCGATACATTGTTGCTATCCATGCATGAACAAAATGATACCTAAAGTTTCTGATAATCCAATGTACATGATTCGTTTTTACAGATTTATTACAAGAAAAGCAGTAGATGAGCTAACAAAAAAGCAACACAATTTAAAGCAACTTAACACCTGCTTCTCTTAAAGAATCTATGACTGCTTTCACCTTACCATGGTATCTTTGCTCTTTCTTGTAAACAACAGAAACAGCGGGAATATCTTTTTGTAGCAACCTCTCACCTAAAAGCTTCCCAATCTTAGCGGCAGCAGCAACATCTTTAGTACTTTGTTGTGTACTAATCCAGGCTTCCCGTAGAGCCTTCTCCTGTGAGCTTGCCGAAGAGGCAACAGTTGCAGTTGGGGTATGAATCACTTGCGCACTTACAAACTTGTTAGAAAAGTGCATTTTCAATAGATACGGCTTTAGATAGTTTGTGATTCTTTGAGCCCTGACTGGTGGAGGAATCACCATATCTGTTCAAGACTAAAAGCAACAAAATGTAAAAACTTACAGAAATGTATGGATCAGTCAGGTTGGGTAATGAGTTCACAAAACACACACTTTCTGCACAGATCAAGATGGGACAGGAATGACCAGAAACACTTTTTAAGCATTATTACATTTGGCAACGTGCGACTCATTTGACAAGTTTCCCTACAGTTGACATTCTTTACTTTAACCGTTTAACTCATAGGGATACAACATTACCCTAATGCACACCTATTCATATGTAAATTGGTCAAAATTGCCACCTCCTAGACATGTAATTCATCAGCTAACAACCTAAATGTCTAAGGTTCTGGTTTAAAGAACTGAATAAATTAGAGGCTATAAACTTTTCAATTCTGAAACAATATAATATGAATTATTAGCATACTAACCCATTTCAAATAATCTGTTATAACCCAAAATAATAATCTGTCGCAGAAAAGTAAATGCAGTAAGTTCTTCTTCCTATCAAGAAATAAATAATCAATACAAATTAATGAATTATGTCTGATTTCTTATCCAAACAGGCAAACAAGCGTTTCATAACAATACAAGTTCAATAATGCGAGTAACCACACTACAACACATTGCAACAAAAGTGAGCATGTAATAAAAGATGGAGAACACACAGACTGATTAAAACAATAATACAAGTCGTTCTTATTAAATCAAGAAACGATGAGTCGTTTTCACATAACAAACACCCATACTGAATGAAATGAGTAAAGGTAACATATTTACAGCAAATATAGTAAGTCAATGCATACATTTGCCAACTTTCTGGAACTTCAAAAGAATACACAGCTACCTTTTACTGCCCTAGAAGCAGTATCCTGCTACTTAGACCTCATGATCAGATTACATTATAAGTTAATGCCCTCATGGTTGAAGAAGATGTGTGTTGACAACTATTTAAATGTGACCCATATTCTGACGCAAATCTTGCGATTTTATTATTCTCACAATTCCCGAACCACAAAAATGACAATGTGATTCACAATATGACATATTTTCATAGATTAACTTCAAGGTGAGTATTTAGGTAATTTGGTTCCATCAAAGGTACTCTTTTGGACATTTCAACTAGCATTCAGGAGCCAAGTAAAATGGTATCATGTTCTTTATAAATTGTATCCAAAGATGAATACATGTCATCGTTAAATATGTTCCCGGAAGTTGGCTGTTACTAGTTGATGCAGCATTTTTAATGAAGCCCAGCCCAGTACTATGCTAAACACACTGGAAATTGCATCCTTCAAAGAAGTGAAGTTCAAGCTGGGTCCTAAATTGTTTTATATCCTTCTTCTAGTTATTCTTATACTACAGCCTTTCCTCTAATCCAAATTATAATGTCAGTTATGCAAAAACAATGACATGCACGTATAGTAGCAGCGAATCAAGCTTTTTGAGAAAGTTGGTTGGTTGAGTATCAAATGGCACTCAACAAAAATTATTTATTGGCCAAATTCCCTCTGTACAATAATACCAAAAGCTCCTTCCTAAATGTTAAGAGTTGACTTAAAATCGTAGATGTTACTATTTAATTAGTATATGCAGAGCTATAGACAAAAAATGAAAAGCAGCATCTTTACTTACATAACAGCTTAAACAAGTTGGTTGTATCTAAGAAAGACAAAAATTGAAAAGCAGCATCTTTACTTGGTTGCTGTAAATATGTGTTTCTTCACTTTACTTCTTATGAGTTTGAAATTTGTAATTAACTTTTAAAACACCCATAAATTCAGTGACCATGTTAACATAAGCCCAGTTAAATAGCTAAAACCATAAGCCCAACTAGTCCTACCCTATGTTAACATATATCGATCCGACCATGCAAAACCTTAAAACCTGTTTTGTAAACCTTTATTCTCAGTGACTTTCTTAAAGGTCAAACAATATACATTTTATACATAAACCCATTTAGAAAGTCGTATAGATCACAAATACAATTTGGGCTGACAGCTGACTTACGACCCATTTCATACGAAAACACCCATGAGACACCGTTTTACTGCCATAAACATACACAAAAAAACCCACAAATTCCACAAGCAAAAACGCCATGTTGCAGCCATAAACATACACGAAAAAACCCACAAATTCCGCAAGCAAAGACAACGTTTTGCAGCCATAAACATAGACGAAAAAACCCATAAATTCAGCAAGCAAAGAACTCATTGTCTTATTTAGGAATTTTACCCAAAATCTGGTCCTACAATGCAAGATGGTAAAAACAACGCAAAAATTCCAAGAAGAACAGATATACATAATCATGAATCTTATACACATAGAATTCATATACCTGAAAAAAGTAACCAAAACAACATTAATTCAAATAAAACATGAAAACTAAAAAAGATAAAGCATACCTTCTCCGGCTGGAGGTGGTGGTGACGACGGCGGAGGGAGATGGGTGAAGGGTTTTGAAGGGTGTGGGAGGCGACTGAATATTTTGCAATAAGCGTTTATGATCTCAAAAGCCCTTGTTAAGTGTTTGAAATCATGAAATGAAAACTTAAAACCAGTTTGCCTAAATTATTATATATACTAAAAGGCAGGACCCAACTTTTGTAAATTCACGCATTTAATGCAAACTTTGACAACTTGGCAAAAACAGCCCCTGAGGTTCAAGTGGCGCTGCAAAGTAAGTCCTTTAACATTAAATGCAAAGTTTCGCAACTTGTCAAAAACAATCCCTGAGGTTTAAGTGTCGTTGCAAAGTAAGTCCTTTAAGCAATCCCGCTGCATCGCGCGGGTTTTCCAACACTCGTTACCACTATTCCTTAATAAACCTTAAGTTTTGATCAAATTATAAATTTAACAATTAATCAAAAAACACACTATATTATTTTTTTAAAAACATAAAAGTTTACACTTTTTATTTTTCAAAAAACACGTAGAACCAAAATCACGAATTCACAAATATAATTATTTGTCGTTATATACCGTCGATTTACGCGAGTATTCGTCTAGTTACTAGTAAAGTAGAATGACAAATTAATACTTCAACCTTATTTAAATGAGAGTATAAAAGTCTTTTTAAATACTATCTTTGTATAACCTCGCCCCTTTTCGAATAAGCCACAAAATTTGGGTTTATCAAAACCTTTTTTATAAGTTCCTAAGCTCACTCATATAAGCTTAGTCAAATAAGTAGTATTAGCTAATAAGCCTATCATATAAGCTTACCCAAACACCCCCTAATTCCAACTCAAATCCATTGAGAAGTTTACATCTTATCGCGTTTTTAAAATCGAGATCTCACCTATGATCATTTTCTTCTTTACAAGATCATGATCGTAAAATCGGATCGGGAACTTAAGATCCTACATAGTGTCATTTTCTTAATAAGCGTTGTAAAATTATACAAATGTACATATTATTGTATATCATATATCATGAAAATGTATGTCAAAATTATAATTATGAAGTATTTAATACAATTAGTCTTTTGTTTTTCATATTCTACAAAACTTAATAGAAAATATATTTTTTTTTTAGTTCGATAAAACTAAGATCGGATCGACCGAGATATTAAGATCCCATGGTCAGGATCGGAACCCTATTAAGATCCTATCTCGCAAAGATTCTACATAGAATCGGGATCCTTTTTGTTTTGTAGTATCGTAAAATCGTAAGATTCTAAAATCAGGATCGGGATCTTAACAACTGTGGTATAAACAAAAAAATAAATAAACACGTCATTGGTCATGTAAAAGAATACTCTATTTTTAGATACGACTTCAATGCCCGACCTTAGATGCCTTTTCCCATAGTTCTCATTTCAGAAAAGTTGTTTGATAATATCATTTACAAGTCCTTACCATACCTCCTATTCTCGTGCAGACTTCTGAAGTAAGATCCACTGTAATATGGATTTAGGTCTGAGTTGTCCAATGCGGTTACATTTATTAAGATTACTAGGTATTTAGATGTATGCCATTCAATCTAAATTATAGTTTGAAAATTTAAGACTTGATCAAATTCATTTATTTTCTTAATACTACATCCGATTTTGATATGCCAAAATGTGGAGATGTATTTAAACCCGTAAACTGTTTACCTAATTAACACAGCCGAAAGTTACAAGCACACTTCATATTTAAGAATATGCTATATAATGAAACCATCTACCGATGCTAAGAGGGTGTTTGAGGTGGTTCTTTTTTCTACATCTGATTCTGTGATAAAAGAAAAGTGCTTATATGCTGGCAAAAAACTAAGTGCTTATGAATATAAGGGTTTGGATTTGCTTGTGATTAAAAATAAGCATGGCATAAAACAGTTTTTATGATGTTGGCAAATTATGCTTTATAATGAGGTTACAATTTTTCTTCTTTTCTAATGAAATGGTAAGATCACAGATTCCATCAATTTCAATGTTATGTAAAAGAATTCAAGTAACCATCACCAAGGTAGCTTAGTGGCTTGTACATTTTGATGTTTTTACAGTAGTCCACTTCGAACCTCATTAAGTAAAACATCTTGAGGTTGGACAAGGAAAAGGTTCAAAAACGGCAAAAGCATACTCCAGTTAGGGCGCATACATCCAAGTCAAAAATTTGCCCTCCCCGGATAACGTGGGGAGAGTAGCGTCTACTATATACCATTTATAAAGTAAATCAAAAGGCTTAAACAACCACACGCAATGTAAAGAGTGATCGAACATAGATCTATGATCAAATAACCATGTTTTACTCCCACACATCGCATACTCTTCAATAGTTGTTGATTTAACCGCATGAATATTTTCAATAAATAAACAACAAATCTTTATTACCAAAAGGTCATCAATACAAATTGTGATTTCAAATCACAGTCACCAAAAGGCACATGCTTTCACGAACATGCTTATTGTGAATAAAAAAATGGTGGAAGCGGTGCTCGGCAGTGGATACATCTCAATTCTCATCTACATACATATCGTTTAAATCGAAGAGGACGATATAGGAAAATTACACATGCAAATATGCACAAACAGTATGAATACTGAATGATGAAGCTTTTTCTTTATTTAGGGATGGTGATTAGATCATTCCTCTTCATCACCCAATAATGCAAACGAGAAAGGTGCAAACTTGTACCCGTCTCCTTCATAAAACTTGTTTTGGAATTCTACCCAATGAAGCCTTAGTGCATGTAGGAAGGCACTAAGTGTTTCCATTACTAGCAACACTCCAACAGTTGCAAATACGAACACGATGATGCCCACAATAAGGATAATGACGTTATTATACCTGTGGGAGTTGAGAAAATAGGAACAATCATAAGTCAGATGTTGTGATTGCAATTTCAACAAGAGAAACTGGCTTAGTCAAAATAGATAACTTTTTAGAATGCGTCAAAACAGTTCAGGAAGTATATGCAGCATTTTAAATGGCTTTTGACCCATTCCATTTTATCAATTCTAATTTTTTGGCCCATTTGACCCATTGGAGGTTTCTGCATAAATGGACCGAAATTGAAACCTATACCTAAAAGTCTAAAACCATTACATGTTATTAGAAATATGCAAGGGGTCTTCTTAATGTTCATACCAAAAACATTTGAATTTTAAAATATACCAATAGAAAGAAGGATGTACGTGTTCCTTCAAACACTAAACTAAACAAACAGCTTATTTAATCTAAAAAGTTTTTTATTTTGTATTCCTAAAATTATAGAATGATGGTCGTAAGAGCAATAGTAAGTAACACAAACTCCATAACAAGATAAAGGACATAAGTAGAAGTAACTTACCCCCAAGCAAGAAGAAGAACCTTCTCATAAAACACGGTTGACAACTCCGAATGTGCCAAGCTGGAAGAAAAGTGCACTTTCAGTAATACTATTGCACAACAGGTTGGATATAGGGGAGTAAAAGTCAGCATTGATAGAAATATACGTAATCAACATTGAAACTGAAAATTCCAAAATGATAACAAACGATACTACTTTGTAACTAGAAAAATTAATACAAAGTAGGAATATAAAATTATCTTAATAGACGCAGGTCACAAGCCCTTATACTTAGCCCTGATTTTTTATTGGCTTGATATGATGGGGGATGAACCGACCATTTTATGTTTTAAAGTACATTAGTAATATCACTTCTTGAAATAGGATACAAACTATATTGACATGTTTCGAGAGAAAATTAAATGTTTTGGCTGAATACCTGAGTGCCCATAAACGAAGGTATGAAGCTGTATTTGATACTGCCCCAAGTACAAACTCTATTGTATGGATGAGTTGATGAACAAATACTTCACTGAACTCAAATTCCTCATGACCGTGAGAATCATGAGCTGCCTCCACCTGCAAGGATTCATCTTCGCCCTCAAGGGGTGTGTAAGACTGACCTTGATGTGTCTGCAAAGACATAAAACCATGGTGCAAAACAGAAAAGTAAGGTAACATGATCATCACACACCGAGTTTACAAAACTGTGATGTTTGAGGTGGTGGGAAAGAAAGACATACCCTGTTATGCTGTGCCTTCAAAATGAAAGGCTTGGGTAGTAGCATCCATGGAACAGCAATTAGAGATAGCAATAGAAGCACAAGCTGGTAATGAAACAATTTGTATTAGTTGAGTAATGCGGAAGACCTTATGTTCCACTATCATTGTGCTAAGATTTAAGCATGAAAAAGCCAACAAAAGATAAAGGTGCTAGAAGAATCAAACCTGAACAGTCTTCTGGTGTGGAAAAAGCTGGTTGTCACCGAGATCATCAGTGGGGCTAAGGAACATGTATATCATCACATGGTATAGATCAGCTTGTGAGCCCGTGACCCACTTCAGAATGATAAGGAGGGAAAGGTATCCAAACAGACCATTCAAAAATATCATCTGTGGAATAAATTGGAACCTGGAAAGTGCATAATTAGGAAAAAACAAAACTTCAAGTACTACATGATATATAAGTTAATATAATAAATGCCGCATACAAAGAGATATAGGAAATTGTTGTCATTAGTGTTGGAATATAAGCTTACCAAACATTCACAGGATTCTTGAAGTACAGAGCATTGAAAAAGCTCAGTATTATTCCAAGGTTCATTTGTGCTACTCCAATAAGAATCGACATTTTCATCTTCAAAGAGTTAAGGAAGGGCAATTCACTGCGACTCCCATGCCACGCAGGATCCACACCAAATGGGTATGTATCACGCGCCTTTATCAACCCTATAGTGGTTGCCTCACTGCAGCAAAAGAGAAAAACGCGACGAGAGATTAGCAAATGAACTGAAAACCGAGTCGATGTTGTTTCTTACTTCTTAGTTTATGTTATTACTTTTCAATTTGGGTGGGGTGAGGTGGGAGTCAGATAACTACCTGCATCCAGCATCACGGCAGACATATGCTGAAGGACTAAATAACTCAAATGGAACTGAGAAGAACTCGTTATAGATCAAACCCGTGTAGATTGAGAAGAGTGACATCAACAATATAACATAACGACCCCCGAAAGTCATTTCCATTATGTCACCAAGTTTCTGTATTCATGAAAATGCATAAGCAAATCAGTCTCCAAAGCAAAATACAGATGTTAACAGGGCCACGAACTTCAAAAAAAAGGGTAAAGTAACTCCCAATACCGTCTTCCACGGGTTATGGGTCCCAATACCGTCTTCCACGGTGTATGGGGGAGGTTAAGACGTAGACAGCCATACCCCTACCTAAGGTAGAGAGGCTGCTTCCGGTTCTACCAAAGATAGAAAAGGACCTCCGGCCTTGCAAGGGGTGAGGATCGAACCCTTGACCTCTGTCTCCAGAGGCAAGGGTGTTAACCACTTGATCCAACCTTGCTCTTTTACACGAACTTCAAAAAAGTTGCTCCATATTCAGTAAGACAGGATTATATAAAACAACAGCTCCACAAACAAGTGTTATTACCTGATTTGCGTATTTCTTCTCCCTGGATATTAAAAATAAACATGCCAGCAGGATGCATATGCCATGCCCCCAATCACCAAACATAACCGCAAACAGAAATGGGAACGTGACAACAGTATACACTCCAGGATTTGCTTCTTGGTATTTAGCAACACTGCAGCAAGAGTAGATTTTAGATGTTATTGATACAATCTGTTAATAAAGTTAAAACATTCACATGATTCATATTATGAACAAGGTGGGAAAATTATCACATAACACTGATTAGCATGTATATTATATTATAAAGACATTTTTTTTTTTGGTGTATAAAGTAGAAGACCAACAACGATACTTGTGTATCTGATAAGTATGGATGCCTGAATGTTGCTTACCCGTATGCATCAACAATTGTTTGAAAAGACTCAGTAAACTTATTTGTCTGAAAATAGGTTGGAGGCATCTCTTTTGTGTGCAAAACTTGAAAAATGGCACCAACTTGGGACTTGGAATCAACTGTAGCCTTTTGGAGTGAATCCTTAATCTGCAAAAGCAATGGGCCATAGAGTTAATAGATGTGGCTTACCAGGTCGGGCAGGCATGGTGATCCACAAACACTTTTTGTCCATATCTTTTAGATATTACAAAAGCAATATATGAACAGCGCCAAACCTGTTGGGTTGCGAATACGGGACTCCACCCTTCAGCAACAAGACACTTCTTTGTCACATCAAAGCTAAGCATGTTTAGTGTGTGATAGATAGATTTTTCCTTGCGAACCTTGTGAATGCAACATAAAGAGGTTCAGGATTCCATATGAGAAAATAAATACAGAAAGCCAATATAAACACTTTATACTCGGTCGCCATCTGCATTCGTATTTAAACAAATAGCAACATACCAGGTCGCTCCACTGTTCGTATTGTTTTCCTATGGTTTCCAACAAATTCCCACGGTGCAAAAGTCCAGCATCGATAGTTGTCTTCAGCTCAGATAGCCTTCCAGATACCTGGAAAGTGTCAATTTACATGATCAGTGTCCTTACGCAGGGATGTCATTGTCACCATTACCAAGACCAAAAAAAGAGCAGCCTTTCAGATTTTCTTGTGAATAGAAACACATTACTTGTTTTGGAGTAGGGCCAAAGAGGTGTCTGTATGTTATATAATTGACTGATACTTCACAACGCCTACAATGCAACTTATGTTCCTTAATTGTCCAACAAAAAAAAGAAAAATAGGAGCTCACACTCGCTTAGCGTTGACCTAAAACAGAACCAAAATTGGCTTAACTTTTTTGGAGCACTTGCACACAGAGCTTTTGTACTTGTCTAAAGCTGAAAATACAGCAGATCTAACACGTACTTAATTAATTATACCCTTTATAATTCACTTAGTTATACTCTTTTGTTTTGTGTCTATATATTGATTCATAATTCACTTCCTGTGTTATTTGAACTAAAAACTTCTGGAAGTTATACATGTGGTGTCTATCTATCCATAAAGCAAGAAGAATTTTGACTATAATATATCACTTAGTTTTAGAAAAAATAATATCTCGTGTACTACATAATAATGTAATTACACCAAGGATAAAAGCACGATAAAAGAACAGAGATAGCTTTGTCCTGGGTTAGAATGTTTCAGCAAGTAAAACAGATGGATGGTGAATACCTCGGTTATCATTTGGGCTTGTTTGCCCAAATCTTCTGCATAAGGATAACGATTTGCTCCAAAAGCTTCGCATATTTTTAGAATTTTGCTCTTGGCTCTTTCTCCGGAAAAGAAAACCACAAAAACATTTTTCTCAACCTACAAAGGAGCAGTCATGTTCTCAGTAAGTATAAAACACATGCATAAATTTAGAAAATAACCAATCATCATATATCATGAGATGTAAAATAGAATTTCACAAACAGCTTCACCAGTCCGACACAAGAAACACTATTATCAAGTTCTTTTTTATTATAATTATACAATAAAAATTCCACAGAAATCAGGAAAAAATATTGCCAAAGTAGAGATACAGATCTTGAAGATATGCGTTTACCTTTTCTCCTGAAGTAGGATCAATAACAGCTTCATCCACAGATGACTGCCTCAGAAAGACATTTCCTCTTGTAGCACGGAATAAAATCCTTTCAAAAGCCAAGGCTCTGCCTTTGGGCACAAGGCCAGTGAGAAACCCCAACTTGACTTGTTTGCTTTGGTCAGTTATATCCTAATCATAATCATCAGAAACAATGATTTAGTTGTGCATGTGATAAAAAATGGATACAGGGTTGATGTTGTAACATGTACCTGATCCTTCAATAGAGGAGTTTCTAAAGATTCTTCAGCGGCCTGCTGTGATGAAGCTTCGCTGTGCTGAGCTGCAGCAATGCTTTGTGCCGCTTTGAAAAACTCTCCAGCCTGTGGAACAGTTTAAACTTAATAGTCATGTAATGTTTTCTGATACTAAGATAATTGCCGAACTCTATGTTGCATGTTCTTTTGTATGAGGTATTATATAATTAACTTGTCTGATTTACTTCTGATTTTACTTTGTCATTCTACATCATAGCATACAACCTTGTGTCACCACCCTAAACCGTAAAAGTCGCTTTATAGTAAGATATACCTTTTGCAAAACAAGCTTGTATTCTACAAGCTCATTATAGCCACGCTGCAACTTGTCACTGTTTGCATTGATTTCAGTTAGCTCGGCTTCAAGATCTCCAAGAGTTACCTAAAATACAGCACAGAGAAGAAAAGCTTAATTTTTTAATAATAATCCAAAGTTATGCATTAAATAAAAAAGTAGCACGTACCTCAACGTCATCCAGATTAAAGTCAGCTTTGGCATCAGCCTTCGCTGATGGTTTGACACCCGCCTTTGACATTTGATCTTTAAAGAAGCGCAACTTACGTGCCAGTTCCGCGCATCTTTTAATCTTTAAAAAATAAGAATTCGAAAGCAGAGTTACGCAAAATGCAAGTTTCAGATACAACGGAGGCATAAAATAGTAACCCCTAAAAGGTTATTGTTGTGCATGTCATATCGACATATGTGTTTTAGGCGTAAATAGCATTAACCAGTTACCAGCTAACGAGGCTGCTTCGACATGAAAAGTGTGTGTAATTGTTCTATCTGCACCACTTTACAACGGAATTACAACTTTGTTTCTAGTTCATGTTAGATTAAAGAGAGAACATGGTAACAGGTAGTAATACTTTTCATAGCTTGTTCCCAATTTATGATAAAACCTATAGCTCCAGATGCAAGGTAAATACATATGAAAGCAATCTTCAAATGTGAAATAGGCTAGTAACCAAACGGATTTGAAGTAATATATCTGATGCAATTAGAAGATCAGTCATATGGCAACACTAGCTATGTTCCAATACTACAAAAAGATGGTCACTTTATGAAGTAGATTCGTGAAGTTTTAGAATCAATAGGACAGGATATTATTTATGAGAGTACATTGGATTTGAGTTTATGGAAATTGTTTAAGATATGCTTCACTAGTTTTCATACGGATTACTACAAAGTCTCGATATAACATATGCCAAACTCAAGGCTTAAAATGTCCAAAATTAAATTCCAAACCCTGTAAAAAAAAAGTACCTGTCCTGCATATGTTCGCTGGAAAGGACTTTTATCTGTATTCAGCTGAAAACACCAATAAAACCAACATTAGACCACCACAGAAACCAAATTTCATAACAAAAAGATTTACGCACAGACAAGAGTAAAACCAACAAACTTGATGTTCAGCCAACAAATCAGAATTAAGAACCAATAGACACACATGCGCACACACACACACACACACACTATCAAGTATATACAGCATCAAACCGTTTTCAATTATAACTAACTTCATTCCAGTTAACACATCCAATCTCTTAACCATCAAACCTAAAGAAATCTAAAGTAACATTAATTACATCGCTTTCGCCACAACCAAATACAATTTGCCAAAAACCGAACCACAAAATCAGATTTAAATCAACTTTTTCTCTATTCAACTAAAACATGTCAAAACCGTAGCTAAAACCTCACAACACGCCACAAACCATAAAAAAATTACAAACTACATAAACACAACACCAACATCTTTAAACTATAACTAACTTGATTCCACTAAACTTACCCCAACAACACATTATCCTTAAAACCTACACAAAGACAAATTAAATCGCTTTCGTCGCCTTAGGGGGTGTTTGTTTAAGCGTATATGTGGGCTTATGAGCTTATGTGATTTCGGCTTATATTTCATAAGCTCTAAATTTACGGCTTATTTTGAGACTTATATAAGTTTATCACATCATAATAAACGTATATAAGCCCACAAGTTTCAAAATAAGCCGGAAAATTGGGGCTTATGAAACACAAGCCGAAACACATATAAGCTTAAACAAACACCCCCTTAGGGCCTGTTTGGCTAAGCTTATTAAACGTAACCTCATTTGGGCTTAATTTTTTATAAGCTCCAAATTTACGGCTTATTTTGAGACTTGTAGGCTTATATAAGTTTATTATGATATGATAAACTTATATAAGCTGACAAGTCTCACGACACGCCACAATTACACAACACCAACATCTTTCAACGATAACTAACTTGATTCCACTAAACTTACCCCAACAACGCCTTATCCTTAAAACCTACACAAAAGCGCGTTCGCCGCCTTAGTCCACTACTACTATTACACATTAATTTCCTAACTAACCAATATTTAAAAAAACCCCTAGCTAAACTAATAAAATCTGATCACAATTTTACATATATAATATATAACAAGTTAGATAAGGAGGATATAATAATTATATACATCTTTAAATTGGATGAGACCGATATCGCCGAGGTAGGAAACAGTCAAGCGAGCAGCATCGATGGGGATAATGACTTGGACTAAATGCATCGCTTCTGATCGGAATAGATCCATCGGCGGACAACAACCACCACCCTCCCCCATCTCTCAAGTTTTTGTTTTCAGATCGATCACACACACACAGACAAGGTGATCAGATGGATTATTATGTTATGTGTTTCCAGTAGCCACGTTCTTTCAGATGTATATTGATTTTTTTTTATATTTTATTTGGGGTGTTTTATATAAGTTACAGCTAATAGGCTACCATTGGCTCATTTTTTATATTTTCTTTTAGGGGCATGATATTGGACCCGAGAGGGGTTGCTACAGCACAAACGTATTAGGGATTGTACTGTGCGCTTTGCCATTTGTACGGTTGATTATAGGAGGTTTCTATAGTATATATCGGATATACTACAACGACAAATCGTACAAATCACGAAATGCACAGTACAACATCATGATACACACAATACAACCTCTCGATGCGTGTCACTGTATCATAACCCCTATAAGAGAGTCCCTATAGTCCGCCCCATTTTGTTTTATTACTAGTTTTCTTTGGCACATTTGCATTTATATCCCCAATATACAACTTATTTTTAATGTTTATAAACCTTGATTTTAAAATTTAAATCATATAGAATATTATATTTGTTTTGTCGAGCAAACTAATAGATGATAACACAACAATAACAACATGTAGCAACATAAACAGAAACAATTGATGATTTTAACACACACAAAAAAAAGAAAAATCAGTGAAAATATATTATATGATTCAAAGATTACAATACAAAACATTCGAAAAAAAGAAATGACAATCCCAAACACAAAAGAAGCTAAATTGACTCGCTATATATTCCTTATTCAACCTTTAGACATATATTTTGAAATACCAGTCATTAAACCATATATATCTTCCTCGTACGGGACACTCATTTTGCTTCCCATTGATCCTTGTAGTGATCAAACATTCTTCAAGGCCATAACTTTGATTCTTCAATAGTAGGTAGCCTCTTATTATTCACAAACATATCAACAATTTCCATCTCCTTCTCTCATTGTAGAATTATTTCAAGAACACTCATTCTCTTACCTTTATTCAAAACCTCATTTTCTTTTAACAATATTCTCTACATTCTTGAAGCCATCACATTCTTTTCACTGCATACATCTTTAGTATGTTTTATCTCACGTCTTTAATGCACGAGGCTGGCAAGGATAGCAAGGAGAAGCACGGATGTTTAGAAGGCTATAATTTATTTTATCATTCGAAAAACATAAAAAGTTTTAATGTATTATGTAATCATGGAACCACTGGGACTGGGACCTTATTTTTGTAAACTCTGATATTTAAATAAATCGAATGATAATCCTTTTAAAACGCCTCAATTAGAGTTCGTTTTCTATTGTTATAACTGTTATATCGTCGAGTAACACTCAGTTTGAATTCCGTTGCATTCACGAAATTGGGGGTGTTATAAGTTCGAGCCCTGCCCTTTATTTCAAAAAGACTGTCGTTAGTCCTTAGAAGTAACGATGCAAAACAAATTTGCATGAGGACAAACGGTGCAAATACTTTCTCTCGCGTTAAAAGATAACGGAAAAATAATTTGCACCGTTAGTCCTCATACTAATAGAGGGATGTATGGTGGTTAACGATTATTAACAGAGGGATGTATGTCTCAACTTATTAGCGAGAGATGTATGATGTGAAATGAGATAAACCACAGGAATATATAGGGATATATTATTGAGTTTACTCTTTTAATTATGAATAGAAGTTTGATTTATTTTTTAATAAAATTTGTTAAAAAAAAATGGGTTTGATGGTGACCATAGCGCTTAGTCTTATAAACGCATCAGAAACATCCAAAAGCTAACGAGATGGTAACTTTATCGACATCGTTATTATGAAGATACAACACTATCAAGCAAAAAAATGGTGAATAAACAATATAGAGAACTGAAAACATTGAAGCAAAATACAGCTTCCAATACATAATATACAAGTTAATACAGTGTTATTGCTCCAAAGAAACAAGATCCCTAACTTTCACCATTAACTTAATGAACAGAAGGTCAGAAGATGGATGAGTTCATCTTTAATCTCTGATCTGCCCTCTACTCAATCCGTTCTTTTCTATTGCATGTTTAGCGGTTCTACTGTTTAAATTACGAGTTTGGAAATAATACATACACCAACAGGACTATACCTTTTCAACAAAAGTTTACATACAGATTGAACAATCAAGGAATGAGAATCACTGTGGAGAGACCATAAATAACCAGCAGGCGAATGATCCTTCATCAAAAAAATACTCCTGCAGGCCACGAAAACACAGGTAAGCAAGTTTTAGTGGTCCTGTGTTTACACGTCTACAAGACTAAAACCATAGAGTCCAGAGCAATAGTGCTACAGCTGAATTTGACATTCGTTAACTAAAGTTTCGTATTGCTAAGGATTTTATATTTATAAGGACTAAAAGATCTGGCTAACAATATAATTCTGATATACATTATGCAAATATATAACTTCTAACTACCAACTAGGCCACACAGAAAGACCACCTTCAACTTCAAATAAAGGCTTAAATTTTGTATGTATAACCAATATGCACAGGCACTTTCGCTTCAACTAAACAATCTGCTCCCAAAATAAAACTTTGTATAACATTATCAGAAAATAACAACACAAACAACAACAACAAAATAAAATAAAATAAATGGTGTACCTTCATTTTAAAGGAGGTAAAGAGCATATATCAAGATGCGAAAGCAAAAATTCTATCTGTGATCTTGGTCCGGCAAATTGGACATTCAGAACAGGCAAGTGAACAAGATTTACACACTGCAGTTAAATAAAATAAAGTAAAAAGAGATCAACGTATGTTTACACCATCCATCAAGCAATATAGCAACAAGCATCAACGATTAGAACAAAAAGGTGATTTGAAGCAACTTACAGCTAAAATGACGGCAGGGAAGAAGCATTGCTGCTGTTGGTGACTCGAAGCATACTTTACACACATGAGAATTTGCATCTCCGTTCCCAACATAATTGACCTCCTTCTCCTTCATCTCTTGCATCCGAGCCTGACCACATGATAATTATGAACTATGAAAAATCTATAGAGCAATCAATATAAGATATGATACACTTTAATGTCATGTGAGCAGTTGAGGTGGCAAAATCAGCACATTGAGTGTAAGATGTCAAAACAACTGGTAGTAAGAAAATTGATTTAGAAAAAACAATAACTTGAAGTCTCAAATATGATTGCAAAAAATAAAAAAATGACGGGGAAAGTTTTTTGGGTTGAAATACATTTTGGGTGCCTTTTAACGAACTTGACAAGTTTCCTTGTTAACTAACATTTTTTATTTTATCCATTTAGCCCATAAGAAAAGAAAAAAAAAACATACCCCGGATCCACCCATTAAAAAGTATCTGAGTCAAAGCTTTCTGTCTAAACACCTGACTGCTGATTAAAATAATAAGATGCTCATTTAGAACAAAAGTACGTACCTTCAAACGAGCAACTAGGGGCTCTTCCTTAGGCACATCATGAGCTGTTTGTGAAACATCCAAAACTTGTCTCTCTTTAACAACCGAATTGTTCTGCTCACCATTTTCTACTTTGGGGTGATTAACGGTTTCGGGCCTCTCAGTGTTTCTTTCGTTATTGTTTGATTCAGGAACAGGCCCTTTTGCTTCTTTCTTTAGCTGAGCAACAAGAACCCACATGTTTGCTAAATCATTTTCCAAAGATGCCTCCTTTTTCTTTGCATCTTCAAGTTTTTTCCTATATTCCTCTTCAAAAACTTCTTTCTCGGATAAAGCTGCCTCAAGCCTCGATTCACGTTGTTTTCTTGCTTGTAACTCCATTCTTAAATCTTCTGGGTCAAGATTCCATGAGTCAAACTCATCATACGCATTGTTTACTCGACCAGAGGACCGTCCTTTTCGACCTGGTTTTCCGCCATCAAACTTGCGGTTACCACCATTTGAGGCTTTTGAGTTTGCCAGCTCACATGCAGCCACTAACTCTTTCTCAAGTCTTGCGTTCTCTAGGGAAAGTTTAGTGACTTCACCGGCTAAATTCTTGAGTTCAACAGCAGCAGCAGATGCCAATTCCTTTGCGTAAGAAGCTTCTTCTGATAGTTTCTGATTCTGTACATATAATCCACTGTTCTCTTCTGAAATGTGAACATGCTGTAGCTTTAGCTTTTCATTCTCCACCTCCTGATCAAAACAAAAAAAGAAGCAAAAAACAAAAAGTCAGCGAACAGAATTACCTTCTTCCTACGTTTAAGCTAGAAACCATGACCAGAACTACTAAAAAGGTATTGGTCTAGATAGGGGATGGAAATCAATATTGTTGCAATTTCGACCCATCTGCGTATGAATGGGTTGACCCGGGTGTTATAACCCAGCCTGAGTGCCAACCCAACCTGCCATGTTGTAAAAACTACCCTTTACAACCCAACATAACCCGACCTCTAAAAATCAAGAAAAGAACAGTATAATCTAGTGATTACTTGAAAGGCAACAAGCTGGAACCCTATCCTAATGTGCTGTTCCAAATGTCTAGAAAAAAGGTTACCTAGTTATATTGCGGATAATTCTTACCAACAAGAAATATACATATTGCTCCGTATTAGAAGTATGCCAACATTAACAAGCAAACCAACACACAAACAATCATTCCCAGGTTTGTAGTAATCACCTGTATTTTGATTTTAGTCCTTAGCCCATCAATGTACTCTTTGGATCCATGCTGTTCTGAAGAGGTCATTGGCTTCTGATTAGCCATAGCCAGCTGTTGTTCAAGCAGCATGATTCTCTCTTGGAGTTCTTTGTTTTCTTCACACTGCAAAAGAACAAATAGTATAATTAGCGGTTTAGAGATGAGAAATGTAAAGTTTTGCATGCTAGCTGAACTGTAGATTACTAAAAACCAGAAATGTAGGAAATATGAGGATGTCATATTATTTTGATGTACGACGTTTCCTACAGTATAGTATTGATATGTGTAACTAAAGAAAATGAAGTACATATGTTATACTAAATACAAATGTGCAATTGACATTGTCATAGACCAAACTCGATAAAAGAAATAGACGTGATTCAATAACAAAACGCATTTGTATTATCTGGCTAATATATATACCTTGTTTTGCAATTCTTCCTGGAGTATACGGTTATCTGCTGACCTGATCTGCAATCACAAATGATATTTGAGGAAAATTATCAGCAACCACTCAACTAGCATCATAAGATATTAAGATGGGTCAAAGTACCAATACCATGTAACACAACTGGATTCGACGTAATAGTTACTTTCAGAGTTTCAGTTATACTAACCTCAAGCTCAAAACCCTTTTCATCAATCTGTGTCATCAGTTGCATCATTGTCTGTTTTATAGAAACACAAGAGAAGAAAAAAAATATTTATAACTTTGATTGGTGGATATTACAGAGAAAGAAAAAAAAATACAAAATAAAAAATAAAAAAATAAAAGAGCGAAGGGGGGAAATATTACCTGCTGCATATCAGCCAAAGATGTATTAGAAATTGAAGCTTCGTTGCTTTCAACAATCTGTTTCTCCAAGTCCCTCATCTGCCTTCTTTTATCTTCTATCTCACGCTCCAGGTCTTCTATCTAGGTGTTAGCATATCATCGCCACGATCAGCGTACAAGTTTAAATGATTCATTTTAATCACCCTTGGAGTATGAGCTTGAAATACAATATTTTTATTTTACAACATCAATGTATCTGAATTAGACATGGTCTATACACACATATGCACATGTACATGTGTGTGTCTTTATACGAGAAAGAGAAAGATCGGAAGCTTTACTTGGGTTTTAGAGTTCTCAGGATCATTTGCAGATTGCTCCACTAAGCGCTTCATGGTACTTGTACTGAATGCAATCTCTCCCGCAAGCATCTTCACTCTCTCCACTAAAAGGTCCATCTCATCTATAGAGAGTCCACCCTATGGTCGAACAAAATACAAATTAAGCCAAAATTGGAATATAGTAATTTGATCTAACAACAAAAGCATAAATTTGCTATGAATCTGGAGAAAGAAAAACAACTATGCTGTGTACACACAACTATCAGACAATAACTTGTGCAACTTGCAAGCCACTATCAAAAATCTACAACGAGGGGCTATAAACTTACTGTTAGCCGCTTCACATCACTGGCAGAACCACTAATGACTTCACCCGCATGAGTAGAGTCGGTAATAGTGCTACCCACATTGCTGGATATTAAGTCATTCTGAATGTCACCATTCAAGAGAGAACCATTCTAAAACAAAAAGAGGGTTTGTCAAGCACGTATTTCACAAAACAAAATGCAACAAAATAGTCAAATGTGCTTGTGAGAGATATATGTATTATATGGGAATATTATTTGAGAACAAATAACCTACATCATCATTGCCAGGAATTGCATTCTTTGAAGAAACAAGAATTAGCTTTGTTAGCCTCTGAATCCTGCTCATGAGAGCAGCCTTGGCTTCTTCCTCTTCCTCTAAGCGTGACTGCATCTTCACTTGTCCTTCTTCTAGCTAGTATACAAATAGTATATTATAAATTTAGAGTGGAATTCACAATTAGAGTAGTCTTAGTATGGAAAAGCAACCAGCCAACCTTGCCATTATAAATCATAGCCACAGCCTACCAGTGATAAATAATAAAAATAAAAATAAAAATTGCACCTTTTGTTTTAAGGACATTATTTCTTCTGGATTGACACCTACAAGCATTCCCCTTCGTAATTGCTCAAGCTCCAGTTTTAGAGCTGATATCTCTCTCTGGTACTTCTTAATCAGAGATTTTTCGTCAATAATCTGCAAGAAGGGTGTTTCAAAATCGTATAAGTGAGATTGAAATGTGTATATCAGTATACCGCAAACAAATTAAAAGCTGATATTATAGCAAACCTTATTCTGAGAGGCATAGATTTCGATGCGCTTCGCCCTACTTGCAAATTTTAATGTATTATGAGTTTCCTCCATACTGCTGGATGCTGGAGTTATGGTGCAGATAAGCTGGAAAGAGAAGAGCACAAATTGGATGGGGTAATACTTTTCCGCAAATATTAAATCACTACAAAGATACAGTCAACTTAAAATGACGAGAAGCATTATAAAATGAGTTTTTTAATGCTTACTGAAACATGGCCATGGCCACTCAATGAAGACTGTAGAATACGGGTAAGCTTGGAATCTCTGTAAGGAACATGAGATGCTCTTCCCTCGCTAAGCTTTCCAATAACCTGCAAGAACAGTTCAGATACATTATCCATATAAAACCATCATATTACTGGATACAATGGTCAACGACATAATCGAGCTCGAAATGAGAAAATGGAGGCAGCCTGACGGTCTAAAAAGTTATGTATCTTACACATTTATCATATACCAATCTAGCTTGAAATAATACTTCGCAAAATTTCAGGCAGTTTTATTGAAGCAATAAAATTAACCACTTACAGTTCCAAGGGTTAGAAGACTTTTGTTTATATAAGATCCTTCTTTCCTCCTCAACCCAGTTGTTTCAGTTTTTGAGCTCTCTGATCCCGCTAAATCAATAAGATTCTAAAATACAACAAAAAATGACTGAATAGATGCATACAAAAATTAACTGAAGTGCTAGGGAAAAAGTAAGGTTGTGCGTACAAGTTGAGAAAATATGACTCCGTCATATTCGTCACCATGAGAGCTGCTTTCAATCATCTGCAAGTTTGAATAAGTTTGAGACGTAATTGTTACTTTTTTGTTTAGTTAAAAAAGCTAAACTTTTGGTGTAAGTCAACTTAAGTATCAATAAAACACACAATTTTACTATTATGATAATTAATCTTTTGTTTGATTGTAGTCTTAAAGATTTGCTGTAAGTTTTGTTGTCAGATTTGTTATTCTCTAAATGGTTGATTAATGTGTCCACTTGCTCATAACCTCCAGTTTTTAAGATGGATCTTAAATTTATCATTTTATCTTGGGGTTAACTTTGCAGTAATCAACAATGTAAGCTCATAATAAGGAAGATAACAGGTAAACTTCGTGTGAATCACATACCAGGGTAAATATTGTGTGACTACGGCTGCTAAGAAGGTTGAAATTATTAGAACCGATGTGTCGGTGCTCTGCAAACAGCAAGTATCAGAAAAATTAGATGGTATTGACTAAAACAGTAGAACCAGTGGTTTCTGCCCCCAGCCCATCACATTTCTCTATAAACTTGTCACCAAAAAACAGAAGCTTAAAAGGATTGTTACATGATGGTGTGAACCCCCATAATATAAGAAACATTTTCGCTTGATGGGACCACTGTCCTTTTTTTGGTTTTCCCCTTACCTATTGTACTATTACCATCATCTTTATACATGCATATGCATACTACCCTTAGGAGGAAACATCTTGATTATCATAGACCACTCCCAGGACAAACATCTTGGGAATTGGCCAAAAATCTAACATTCAATTATTTGAAATAATAACCTTTCCTTTTGAACGCAGAGTGATACAAAATAGCAGTACATGGATCTAACGGGCCAAAAGAAATAAATATCATGCAAAGAGAGATGTGGTAGTACCTTCACCGGCAGCAATGAAAGAAAGGGCATGTCCAGGAGATAAAACCACCTCTTCCTTTATACCTTCAACATATGTACCCTACCAATGAATAGAAAGCACGATTCAAAAACATAAATATGAATTTATCCCCGCCAAAACTTATCAATGTGAAGAAGTAACTGCGCTATCGTATTTACACAAACTGATGATGATATTGGTGCGGTAAACAACAAGTCTCCTGTTTCGTTCAATATTATTGGTGTGGTATTATGTTTTGCGAAGTCGATAAGACACGGAATGAGATTCAAATACTAATGGAATAAACAAATACGGAGTAAGACATAAACATGAATATAGCAAGCTACTGCAGAAACCTGAGCATCTTCTCGAACACGGAGATTCTGTCCTGTTGGATCCAGCAGATCATTTATGACCTATATTAGAAGCATAAGAGGAATGATCAATTTAAACAATGCTGCATACGAACTTCGTAAATGACAAAGCAGTACTAGATAGCCAATCAGAAAAAAATTTCCATGACAATAATACTATGGAATCGCTGGTAGTGAGAGAAGTAAATATTCAATCTATTTATATACATTGCCAGCTAATAATCTCCCAAGTAGTGACTAACCTCGTTATATATCTCAATATATGACACTCGTAGTAGGAACTCCCTTCCTGGCGTCTGAAATGTAAATATAAGGTGTTCATCATTCAGAAACTATATTCAAGACCCTGACAGTAATAAAAAAGGGTACTAAAAAGCACTTACATCCTGAATAATGCTGAAAACATCCTTTATTGCCAAAGGTATTATTCCTGGAGAGTTATGATCTCCCTGTGAAGACAATTACAAGTAAAGAAATTAATGACAACGTAGAGAAATTACAGGTAACCAGAAAGGATGAAGAAAACCAAACATATAGCCATTTAAGTTGCATCATATCATCTCCACCATCAACTAAAATATAGAAGATTAGAAGTAGTTAACGATAAGGGCATCAAGTAAGCAATCTAAATATTAATAACTATTTCGCAACAACCTCATTTTCTGTTAAAGCTCGCATTTTTTAAAGTAAAACCCAGACAGACTGATGTTGGCAAATGTTTACATAATCAAAAACAGTTTACAAAGTTCTGCAAACAGCTATTGTATATTCTTTACTTGATTTTGATGATTCGATAAGAATTATAGAGACTAGAAAGCAAGCAACTCGATGCAATAACAATCCTTTATAGTGAGTTGGTTAGGCTAAAACTCACACCAAAGAGAAATTAAGAAGGAACAAACTAGAAGCAAGAAAACAGAAGTATATAGTATATCCTCAGGACGATAAGACTTATATGACATCGTCCACACTTCTATGTAAGGCCAACTCTGTAGTACACTAATTCACTCCACTCATGCTAGGCTTACTTCGACGCTACCTTCATCTCAACTATTTGGCCAATCTCAGTGGCTCAACCTCCCCTAACGAACTATCTTTGTACAAACCTCTCCTTATAGTCAAACCATAAAAAGGTCTAGCAGGGCTAGCTCATCTTCTTCTCAATCTGTATCATCCGAACCTTGTCACATTTATCCTAATTTCTAATTCTATCTCTTCGCGTGTGGCCACAATTGATCTCAACATTATATGCAATTCAATGAGCAAGAAAAGACAACATTGTGTTTCATGAAATCTTGATAAAGCAAGTTGCTTTTTAACGTTCTACATGCACTTACTACTAAATGGTGTCAATAACACATATTTGACAAACACCTATCTCTGGGATGCCAAACTCCAATCTACCGTGAAGTTAAGTCCAACATAAGTTGAATGCCTTGATATAGACCATAAGCTCCTATCGTGGTCCTTACTTAACAGTCAGATTAAATAACACGCAAAGAGAAAGGGTACTTACATGCATAGTATGCGTCTTTCCACTACTTGTAACACCATAAGCAAATACCGTCCCTGCATATCAACGTTCCTCACAACTCACATCAATGCATTCATTAACGTACATAGTAACTAAAGTATCGACAATAACACACACCGTTTATTCCTTCCATGGCAGCTTTTATAACAGGTCCAGCAGCCAAATCGTACACTTCCTGAGTCTCCGAATACTCTCCAAAAACTTTATCTGCCACACAAAACATACAAACTTATAAAAAAAACTTCGACAGTCGCTTCATTTCATTTCTAAAATAAATCATTACCAAACGCATAAGACGTAGCCGGATTATACTCATTCCGCACAAGTTTATCCCCGTCCGCATACCACGCCACCTCGTCTCCTCTCTGATACTCCCGTTCACTACAATCGCCACAAATTCAACAAATGTCATTACCACATTGTCTCAATAAATACATTTCGAATCGAGATCTAATCGAAAACAATACCTCAACGGCCGAAACCTAATCGTAACAGAAATACTATCACCACCAGCAGGTTTTGCCACGTCATCAACCATCTCATCAGCACTCTGATACTCACCACCGCCACCGTAACCGCCATAACCACCTTGACTCGAATACACCGAATCAGACATAGTTCGATTCAAGTTGGTGAAATTATCAGATCTCGAACCGTAACCGCTAGATCTATTCACAAACGAATTAGACGAAGAAGAAGACGAAAACGGACTGGAAGGCTTGTTACTGTTGCTTTGTGTCCGTGAAGACGAAGCTGCCATTGACCAGTTCAACTTATTGGATTCATGTAGATTGTAAATAAGCTAGGGCTTGTTAATAAGTTAGGGTTAGCACAATGTGAGTTAAATAAATAAATAAATAAATAAAATTGATTGGGTGAATAGAGTAGTGGTAAGTAGTACAGTCGGTGTGTGTTTGTGTGTGTGTTTTTGAATTTAAATGAGAGAGAGAAAATGTGTGTGTGAGAGAGAGTGTGTGTGTGTGTGTGTGTGTGTGAAGTGTGGGTTAAGACAAAGAGAGACCTGGAAATTGGTGGGGGTAGAATAGATCTGTTTCCCTGGTGACCGGGAAGGAAAGGATAGTGGGAGGGGGGTTAATTCAAGTTATTTTTGTCTTTTTTTAACTTTTTTTAAAAACTTTTCATTTCAATAATACAAGTCTATAGATTTAGAGCATAAGGTGGGTGAAAGGCGTCCCTTCTTCATCACCGTCTCCTAGGGGTGTTCAAAAAATCCGAAAAACCGATGAACCGAGCCAAACCGCTCAATCCGAAACCGAAAAAACCTGAAACCGAATAAACCGAAACCGAAAAAACCCGTTTATCACGGTTCGGTTTCGATTTTTATTTTTTGATATCCGCGGTTAACCGAACCGAACCGTGCTTAATACATGAATGTTTTTTTTAACTAAATTTTTAAATAATTGTACAAGTATTAATTATATTATTGCACTAATTTTATTTTACAACGCATATTTTGCTTATAATATTAACATTTCTAAACATTTATGTGTGAAAATTGATAAATGTGATCGTAATTTATAAACATCTAATAACTATTATTTTGTTAGTTGATTATGTATGGATGTTTGAATGCAATTATTCTAACGGTATAATTTTATATGACTATTACCTATTAAATGTCATTTAATTTTACTAAAATGACATTTTACGTTCTAAAACATGTTAATGTTTATCCGGTTAAACTTGATTAAACGTCTAAAATGGTTAACCGTGACCCGAACCGTGGGTAACCGCTCATTTAGGGTACCCGCTTGTCCGGTTACCCGCCTAGTACGGTTCGGTTTCGGGTAGTAAAATTAATTACCCGCCCCGCGATGGATAGTTTAAATCTTCCAACTAACTGAACCGAACCGCCCCGCGAACACCCCTACCGTCTCCTTTGAGGCCCACCACTTACAACTTTATTTTTTTATTTTTTTTTCAAATAAACCAAATTTATTTATTAAAATAAAAAAAAATACAATATACTTAAAAAAAATTATAAATTAAACATTTAAATAAATAAAAAAAAAATGAATGTAAAACTTCCCAGCCCAGCCCAGCCCATTTATTAACCCTACTTAAAAAAACAGCGTCTTCTTCTTTATCACACACACTACACACACACAATCCATTCCAGTTAGACTTAAAATAAGGGAAAAAAAAGGTTGTCTGATTTTGCAGCTCGTTGTGGTGACGAAGAGAGGAGCTGCGGCGAGTGACGGCGAGGTCAGCCGGTGTTGCGGCGAACCTCCACGTCGGACGGCGAAGAAGGATAGCGAGCCCACACCTAATGCTCTTAGGGTTCGTGTTAATACAAATAAGCCGTAAAAACGTTTATTTATATTTTACGATCTTATAATGTTTGGTCGATAACAAACGTAAAATCATGTTAACGAAACAAATAAAATACGTAAATTGTTTGAACTAATAGTTTCTAACATATTCACATTTTCACATAAAACACTAAAACAAGTATAAGTGATTTTATGATTTAGTAATACATATGTACAACAACTAGTGTTTACATACTTGGGCAAAATATACACATAACTATATGTTGTATATTGGGTAATATAAATGGGTAGAAACTTAAGTATCACAACCCATTGGGCAAATACATTGAATGTAGTTGGGTACAACCCAAAGCCCATAACCCATGGATCTTGACCCATAACCCATTGCATGACATCATGCTTATATCATACATGGATAATATCCATAACCCATGGATCAACCCATACCCAAGTGACTAAGTGCATTGCACTCAAAGATACATTGTATCTAGCCAAAGATCCATGGTTCAACCCATGACCCATAACCAAAATACCCATGGGCAAAGAGGAGCGTTCCACGGATCCCTAGCTTTGTGCTAGCCGGATCCCTTGTGGTAGGGATCCGTGGGATCCGGGGAACAGTAGGATTTTTTCTCTATAAATAGTGAGCCATTTCTTCATTATTTCTCACCCCTTTCTAACACACTTTCTCCCTGAGTTAAAAACTCACTAACCTCATATCCAAGAGATCTATGTTTGTAGTTTTGTTTTTGTGTGATCTTTTAGGTTCCTCTTAAAGGCAAGATCACCACCTTTGAAGTCGAGCAAGCTCAATTCCATGAGTTGTCATGCTTCCTCATCATCAAGGCTACTGAAGTCTTCTTGTTGATGATTCCTTTCTTTCTTCAAAGAAGTGTAGTGTTGAAGACATTAGTAAAAGATGTCTCAAGTGTCAAGACGAAGATATTAGTGAAGGGTATCTATCGTCTATAGCATAAGCACTTGTGGTAGGTGCTTAGAAGTCAAGACAAGAAGCATTAGTGAAAGGTGCTTAGAAGTCAAGACTAGAAGCATTAGTGAAAGGTGCTTAGAAGTGAAGACACAAGACATTAGTGAAAGGTGTCTTATAGATCTAGTCAAAGGCATTAGTGAAAGGTGCCTTAGATGTACATTCGATATGGTGTGTTTCGATGTACAAGATAGACTAGTATTAGATCCAAGGATATTGATATCCTTGATAATGTTGTAAAGGAGTAGATCTCCTTTGGGATTAGTCGTTGGTGTAGTGTGGTAGTAGTTCCTCCATTGCAATGGAACTAGGTGCTTAGCCTAGTACCTAATAAAGGGTAGGCGACGTTGTGAAGGTGTAGTTCACCTTGGAGTGAAAGAACTAGGTACTTAGCCTAGTACCTTATAAAGGGTAGGTGACGTTGTGTAGGTGTGGTTCACCTTGGAGTGAAAGAACCCGGTGGTTAGCCTAGCACTGGAAAAAGGGTAGGCGACGTTGTGAAGGCTTCTTCGCCATAAGGAGATTGGTGTAGTGATTACGAACTCTCGAGTAGGTGACTCGGGGAGTGGAGTAGGGCAAGGAAGGTGTCCTTGTAGCCGAACCACTATAAATACTCGTGTTGTGGTTTTGTGCTTCTTACTCTTATCTTTTCATTACTTACCTTTATATGCTTGTTTATCAACATCCAACACACACATCCAAATAGATTGACATAAGTCGATCTAAATAGATTAAAAGGAAGTTTTAATTGGTAAACCTATTCAACCCCCCATCTAGTTTTCCACAATTGGCATATGAGCTTCGTTACCAAGTTTCTTGAAGTATATTGTACTTTAAAAACTTGATACGATTCATGGTTAATTGAAAACTACAAAGAAGTTTTTTCATAAAAACAAACACCATGTCTTTTAAAACTATATGTTTGGATGTTGATTTGATAACAACATTTTTTTTATTTACTTGTTTCATTTAATTGCACTAATCCTCTTTGTCATGTTGATTAGTCAAAGCTCATACCGACCAAGCTATAGGAATCGCTTGGTAAAAAGAATACCTTCCTTAAAGGAGCGGGAATCGTCTAAGTGACATTTGTTGTGTCATTTGTAAAGACATTCCTAAGTGCGCTAGAGGTATGATTTTCTTTTTATTTTGCGTGATAATTAAGTATGCCTATTTAGGTATTTATATGATTATCTTTTATGCTTATACATGTTTTACATGAAGCTTCATCAGGAAGCGTTTTTCTCACATACGTGTTTTATTTCTCGTCTAAAGTCGTGGTATATAAAACTTATGTTTTGTTTCTTTTAATCCAATAATAAAACAAAACACAAATTTCAAAAATTCCCCCTTCCCTATAAATAACCCCACCGTCGACCACTCTACCAAACCCCACTTTTTCAAATCCTCCAATTTCAAAAATTTCCTCTTATTCAAAAACTTCATCTTCCTCCTCATTTCATCTCAATCGAAACCAAGAAGATCCGTCATCAACATGGTTTACATCGCACTCGTGCTCATCACCCTAACACTCATCGCACTTGTGTTCCCTATGATTAAGTTTACATACGGAGACATTTACTTTGTGTTGTTAATCTATATTGGGGTTATATACCCAATCCTTTGTATCATCCTGAGTATTGAAATGCAATATTATTAATAATCTAGTTTATCTAGGTTATTATTATTGTTGGAATCACTCCTAAACCTAAATCAAGTGTTAGTAATTAATATGTAATAGTTAGCTTAATTATGGCCTTTATGTTTGTTAGTAGCCTTAAGCTTATGTAGAAGGCCCATGAGCTTAGGCCCAAGCCCATAGGAGAAAGGATGGGAACTAGGAGTGTTGCCCTAGCTTCCCTCCTATAAATACTCTTGTATAACCCTCACTTGAGGGTTGGTTGTTCAATTTACTTTATTTCACATACTCTACGCCTAACCGTCTAAGTCTTACGTGTGTGTGTGTTTGTTTATTGTTCAATCGCCTTTATCTCTTTCTATTAAGCTTGTGTTGTAAAACTAGTGACCTAACAGTGGTATCAATCACCTAATAGTTGGGTGAATGTTTGTTTGGTCTACGCGTTGAACATACGCTTCGGCCTTGATACTTTGGTTCGCTTAAAAACTCGTTTTTTACACTTTTTAATCCAAGATTCTTGTACTTTCAATGTCTTAAGGTGTTAAAATACTTGTTTTTGGCAAAAAGTTTCAAACTTTACGCGTGGATCTACGTTTTTTAAGCTAGTTCTTGTACGAGGGTTTCATCCTACGCGTAACGGTTTTAGAAGTTTTGGATTATCAAGTTTCACACTTTTGTGTTATTTTGGTGATATTGAAGCTATCTCATCACAAAAATCTGGTTTAGAAACATCTTTGGGCAAAATCATTTTTACGAGTAAAGCTACGCGTATCAAAACCCTAGTTTTACGCGTAACTTTATCCTTTGTTTGATCTTCAGTTTCGTGGTTTACTCCGTGTTTTAGCATAAAGCTTACGCGTAGAAAATCCTACGCCTAAGATTCATCTTACGCCTAAGCCTAGTCTTACGCATAAGGTAATCCTACGCCTAAGTTTCTACGCCTAACTTTGTGTCTACGCATAACTTTAGTGTCTTTTCCCTACTTACGCGTAAGCTAAACCTACGCGTAACTCTTGATTGTTACGCGTAACTTTGGTGTTTTTACGCATAAGTGCTACTTGGTTTATTGTGATTTCTACGCCTAATGATACTTCATCAACAAAGGTTCATTCGACTACAAAGATCCATTTTTACCAACACAAGTTTTTCAACATGTCACAACCACCATACTCTAACTATTTCCATTACACTTATTCTCAACGACAACAACAACTAAGTCCACAACATCAACAATGGAATCAACAACAAGCAATTTATCAACAACAATTTAATCAACAACATACTCTACAACTTGAAGCAATTCCTCCACCACAAATGGTTCAAACACCACCAAGTCTTCAAGTTCAACCCTACACAAATGAATTCAATCAACATCCATCAAGGAACACTATGAAGGAACCCACTTGGTTTGCAAAGATGTGTGAAGCTTTAAGCAGCCAACAATCAATTCATGAGGCTAGATCACTTGATAGACCTCCAATGCTCACTCCAGAAAACTACGATCAATGGGTAATTCGGTTCTTTAGGTTTTGTGATCTAAAGAAGCCACATGGAAAGTTCTTAAAGAAGGTTATCTTGGAAGGTCCATTTCAGATGCCTACTGTCATTGTACCCGGAGATCCAAATGCTAATCCACCAAGAGATGAACAAACGAACATTGCTACTGTTGCAGACTTGAATCCAGAAGAACTTCTACACTATGAAGCTGATGAGCTTGCAATGCAATATATCCTTTTAGGATTGCCAAACCCAATTCTTCGAAGTATTGATGCTCAAAAGACTGCAAAGAAAATGTGGGAACACATTCATCTACTTATGGAAGGATCTGCACTCAATCAGGAGGATATGGAATCCAAAATTTACTTGGCTTATGAACACTTCATGATTGAACCTGGAGAGACACTAGAGTCTTATCATCATCGATTCTCACACATCATAAATGATTTGGATAAACACAACATCATCATGCCAAGAATTGCAGTTAATACTAAGTTCCTGAGTAGTCTTGGTCCTGAATGGGAGAAGTATATCATTTTTCTCCGTCAAGCGAAGAACATGCATCATTCTACATACGGATTATTGTATGATTACTTGAAGCCTCATGAAAAGGAAGTTGATAGGGAAAGGATTCTCCGTGCTCAAATTGCTTCAACAACAACTCCGGAAAATCAACAGCTTGCCTTGTATGCTCAAAACAGTTATTCTCCTCAACCAGCAACTCAACCAACTGCTACACTCACACCATATGATCCTTCACAGCAACAATCTCAACAAAATCAATTGGTTCCATACAACAACAACAATGCTCAAGCACTTGTCAGTGAAGCTAATGAGGAATCTGATCCGTTCGAAGCATTGCAACAAGGATTTGTTATGATTGCTAATGCTTTTAGCCGTTATACCAATAAATACAACAATCGTATTCGTTCCTCATCTAACACACGGAATTAAGCTGTTGTGAACAATGGACGAGTTGAAGTTCAGAATCGTGGTTATGGTCGTCAGATGGGCGGTGGTCAAGGGTTTAATGTTGTGGGTAGGAATAACAACAGAGCTCAAGTGGTGGAACAGGGAAATGCTCATAATGGGTTGAATGGTCTTCGATGCTACAACTGCAATGAGAAGGGACACCTGGCTAATGCATGCCCAAAGCCGAGGACTAGGGGCAGTGCTTATCACAAAGAGGCTCTTCTTTTGGCTCTTAAGGATGAAGCTGGTGAAACTCTCACAGACAAAGAACAGAGTTTTATGGCAGATGCAGACTCAGATGATGATATGGAGGACTTGCAGGCCAATGCAGCTGTTATGTTGATGGCTAATATGCATGAGTTACACATGAGTGACACAGGCCCAATGTATGACACTGATGGCTTGTCTCAGGTACCTGAACAAACCATATTTATCTCTGATCTAATATCTCTGCCAACATCTGAATCCGGCAAGGCTCAGAATGTTCAAAATGAGTCATCTACATCTCATTCCGACGATTTTCAATTAGACCCCGTAGTTACATTTGACGATCAAAATGACCTTATGGTTTCCTCTGATAATCAAATTGACTCCGTGGTTATACTTGAGGATCTAAATAATGATCATGTTGTGACTCCCGTTGAACAAACCGAACTTTTGCCTCATCCAGATCTTGCTCTTTTACTTAAAGACCAGCAATCCCAAATTGAAGAATGTTGTGCATTAAATCAGGACTTAAAAAGTAAAAATGCACTGTTAACCAAGGATTTTGAATGTTTAAAAATGCAACTCAACTTTTTCAAAACTCAAGAAAACCGTGAAAAAGGTTTTGAAGCCGCTTTTGCTAAATCTCATCAAAACGAAAAATATTTAGAGAGACAGATGCGTGATCTAGCCGCTTCGAAGAATGCTTTGTTGTCTGAAATAGAACAACTGAAACATGAACATAAAAAGCAAATTAACGCTCTCACCTTGGAAAATCAAAAAGCTAAGGCTGAGTTGTTAACTTGTCAAAACAGTTCTCTGCATACAAAAAGTATTCAACGAAACGAATAGATGATCATCTTGAAGAAATTATCGGCTTGCAACGCAAACTTAAAGAGTTTAAAACTGTTGTTTACAAACATGGTGAGTCAGTAACTGCTATTGAAAAGTTTACTTTAAAACCCAATCCAAATGGATATGGACCGAATCTTGCTGATTACAAACCTAAGCTTTCAACCAAAGCATTCAAACCAAATCCTGAAGTTTCCAGTGCAGAATATAAAATTGATAATTCTGTTATGAGTGTTGTTGAATATCATCGTCAAGAGGAATTAGATGCAGAAGACGAGAGTCGATCAAAATTAAAAACTGTTGTTTACAACAAACCTTTTAATTATTCAAAACCGGTCACTTTCGTCACACCAACGGATTCTTCTAACACACCAAGGGTTATCATAAAAACGTCTGAGTCTTCTAATGTTAATCCCCAACCAGATTATGCACAAATTTATGGTCATTTACCTTCCATTAGTGAAGTAAACTCAAAACCTGAAAATCGCAAAATTCTTAGATATTTTGACATTTTCATGGCTGACCTCAAAACTTTACAACATGAGATAGAATATCATTCTGAAATCAAAGTTCAACATTTTCAATCGCCTCTGGCGCGAGAACAAAGAGACATTTTTCAGAAAAATCTTTTACCAAATGTTAAAAATTTGAAAAATTGTGCATGGTCTTGGGAACGGGACTTTCATAAGGAACTTGGAGTGATGAAGGTCGTTTTCGAGAAAACAGAAACATCTATTTCTAATACTAAACGTAAAAAGAAAATGTTGAGAAAAGATGTTGATCGACTCTTGAATGCTATTATCTGTGCTGATATCCATAATGTTGTGTTATTGAATTCTGTGTCATATGCATCTGATTATATCTCTGCTGATACTGTTGACTCTGTGGTAACTGTTGAGAATACTGATAATGTGCTTCAGATCGAGTCTTTAAAAGCTGAAAATGACCGATTGCTTAACGAACTTTCCAATGCAAAACGTCGTCTTAATTGGTGTCAAAAAGATATTCACAATCAACAACTTGTTTTTCAAAACAAAATCGCTTAGTTGCGTGCAAAATCTTCTGATCCTAAAATTGAGCAACTGGATGATCAAAACGTGTCTTTGAAAAGTCAAATCTCAAAATATGAACAAGAACTTGTAAAAGTTAAACAGGAATATGGTGTCATATTTGATTTACTCAATAAGACTCGTCATGAAGCATCAAACGAACTTGATCACTATCTTGCACACACTAGAGAAGTAATGCATTTTGCTGGTAATATTCGTTCTGAAAATCAAGATTTGATTCACACTATCTTTAAGTTAAGAGAAATTTTAGGAACGTATGAACAACTTACGCCAACCATCATTAAGAGATTAGCACCTGTAACACTTAGTAATCATGAACCTAGAATGCCTTCTGCCAAAACACAAGTTGCTAATGTGCTTTCTTCTACTGAAACATGAATAGTTGCGTCTTTTCCAAACGTCCGCACTTCACAGCCTAGGAGCACTACATCGAAGAATAGGAAGTTGCGACCTAAGAAAAGATCAATAAGGAATGCCAAAGTAGAAGAACACCCTAGGACTATGAATAAGACTCACGTTGCTTCCACTATAGATATTGCGTCTGGAAAATGTAATAGAAATAGTGATGTAACGAATGCTAAACCTTTAAGTACTTTTGATATTCAGTCTGATGCACCTTGTGTTATTTGTCGTAAAAGTATGAATTCTGATTGTCATGACAAATGTGTTGCTAAAGCTATAATCTCTCGTTTACGGAATCCTAAAAATCGGAATACCTCTAGGCCCACTAATCATTCTAAGTCTGTGCTTGGTAGACCGCCTTCTCTAGATTCTAAGGCAACCATTGCTGTCCCTGTAGCTCTAGTTTCAACTCCAAAAAATGTAGTACCACCTAGTGCATTCACTAAGACTAAAGCAAATAGTAGTTATAGATGGCAGAAATGGATATATAACACACTAGGATTTAAATGGATGCCTAAAGTTATTGATGTGTGTATGTCTACTATAACTGCTCCGGAACCCTCTAACATTTCGGGTTCCACATCTACTTCTATTCCATCTGTGTCGTCTGTGTGTAATGCAGGTGATACAGATCATTCTCTGGATTGTTGATAGCGGATGTTCCCGACACATGACAGGCAACCTTAAACTGTTATCAAACTTTATTGCAAAGTTCATTGGCACTGTCAGATTCGGGAATGATCAATTCGCAGCTATCATGGGCTACGGAGACTATATCAATGGAAACATCGAAATTAGCAGGGTTTATTATGTGGAAGGCCTCGGTCACAATCTGTTTTCAGTAGGTCAGTTCTGTGATGGAGATTTGGAGGTTGCTTTCAGGGAGAAATCTTGTTTCATTCGTGATCTACAAGGGAACGATCTTATGTCTGGCTCGCGTAACTCAAGTCTTTACACTATCTCTATGCAAGACATGGTTGCTTCATCTCTCATCTGCTTACTTTCAAAGGCAACATCAACAAAATCCTGGCTATGGCACCGTCGTCTCTCACATTTAAACTTTCAAACTATAACCAATCTTGCTCGACACAAACTAGTTGAAGGTCTCCCATGATTTCGGTATTCTAAAGATCACCTTTGCTCAGCCTGTGAACAAGGGAAAAGCACTCGTGCTCATTTTCCTTCAAAGGTGGAGCACAGCTCTCAGCATGTGCTTCATCTTCTTCACATGGATTTGTGTGGCCCGATGCGCGTGCAAACGATCAATGGCAAACGCTACATCTTAGTAATTGTTGATGACTATTCACGATGGACTTGGGTCTACTTTCTTCGAAGCAAAGACCAAGCTCCACAAATGATCATCACCTTTCTCACGAAAATTCAAGTTTAGCTCCGGAACATCGTCCGCCAAATCAGAACAGACAAAGGAACTGAATTTGTTAACCAAACCCTTCGTGAATTTTATGAGAAAGTGGGAATTCAACATCAGACATCTATTGCACGTACACTAGAACAAAACGGAGTTGTTGAAAGACGAAACCGAACGTTAGTGGAAGCTGCAAGAACAATGTTAATCAATGCTAAACTTCCAGATTACTTATGGGCAGAAGCTGTATCCACTGCATGCTATACTCAAAACCGTTCTATGATTACTAAACGCCACAACAAAACACCTTTTGAGCTTCTCCACAACCATAAACCAAATCTCAAACACTTTCATGTATTTGGATCTCTATGCTATCCGAATAATGATCGTGATGATTTTGGAAAGCTCAAAGCCAAAGCTGACATTGGAGTCTTCATTGGATATTGTGAGAATTCTAAAGGTTACCGGATCTGGAATCGTCTTACAAAGCAGGTTATGGAAACGATTCATGCTCATTTTGATGAACTTACGGAAATGGATTCTGAGTATAACAGCTTGGAACCCGGTCACAACCGCTTAAACTTCCCTCAACCCCCATCATCAGCTGAACAAAGCCTCCAACTCGCTCGTCAACAAATGGAAAGGTTATTTGCTCCTCTGTTCAGTGACGATATTAATGAACGTGCTCCAGGTGTATCCGCTGTTTCCGCTGCTCAACTTGATACTACTCTTATACCTGATACACCTGCTACAACAACTACTGTTGAAGAAGCACCACCAGTTGACTCCACAACAACAGTTGAACAAACCGCTTCCAACAATGATGAACCGGCTGATGATGTTCTTAATGAAGTACCCCCTCCTGCAGATTTTGATCCAAATGCGTTCTTTAACCCGTTTGCTAATGACACTGCTGCACCTGATGTCGCGGAATCATCAACAAACCATTTGAATCCTCAGAATCTACACAATGTATACCAACATCAACCCTCTACACATCGATGGACAAAAGACCATCCTCTTGCTAATATTATTGGCAACCCGAATCAACCAGTCGTTACGAGACAACGTCTTCACACAGATGGTGAACATTGCATTTATGCACTCACTGTCTGCCAATCTGAGCCTAAAAACATTAAAGACGCAATGACAAAAGACAACTGGATTGAATCCATGCAAGAAGAACTCAACCAATTCAAACGTCTTGAAGTATGGGAACTGGTTGAAAAACCAACAGGGGTCTACGTCATTGGTCTCAAATGGATTTGGAAAAACAAATTGGATGCTGAAGGAAACGTAATCCGAAACAAGTCACGTCTAGTTGCTAAGGGTTATCGTCAGGAAGAGGGAATAGACTTTGAAGAATCTTTTGCTCCGGTTTCTCGTCTTAAGGCTGTTCGGATATTTCTCGCGTTCGCGGCTCATATGAATATGACGGTCTTTCAGATGGATGTCAAAACTGCGTTTCTCAACGGACAACTGAAAGAAACGGTTTATGTCAGCCAACCAGAAGGATTCGTTGATCCCGAGTTCCCGAACCATGTCTACAAACTGCACAAAGCTCTTTACGGTCTCAAACAAGCTCCTTGGGCATGGTACGATAAGCTATCATCTTTCCTCATTGCTGATAATTTCACCAAAGGTTCGGTCGACCCTACTCTTTTTATACAATATCACGGGGCACATATCTTAATTGTTCAAATTTACGTGGATGACATCATTTTTGGGTCTACACATAAAAAGTACTCAATCGCTTTTGCAAAACTAACGAAGAAAAATTTTGAAATGTCCATGATGGGTGAACTTACGTTCTTTCTAGGACTGCAAGTTCATCAATCACCCCGTGGTATTTTCTTGAGTCAGTCCAAATATGCCCTTGAATTGTTAAACAAATTTGGAATGAAAACCTGTGACACATATGCCACACCAATGACTCATACCAAGAAGCTAGACGCTGATTTACATGGGAAATTAGTAGACCCTACTAAATACCGAAGTATTATTGGGTCTCTCATGTATCTAACAGCTAGCAGACCTGATATTGTCTTTGTTGTTTATCTATGCTCCCGTTATCAGTCGCGACCAACTGAAACCCACCTCTCTGAGGCTAAAAGAATCCTCCGATACATCAAGGGAACCATTAACTTGGGGATCTGGTATCCGAAGGATTCTGGTTTTGAACTAATCGCTTTTTCAGACGCTGACCACGCAGGATGCTTAGATTTACGGAAAAGTACTTCAGGAGCACTACAATTTCTTGGCGATAAACTGGTGTCCTGGCAATCAAAGAAGCAGGATTGTACATCGCTGTCATCAACCGAAGCAGAATATGTAGCCATGTCGGCATGTTGTGCTCAAGTCATCTGGATGAGAACACAACTCAAAGACTATGGTTACGTATTTGACAAAATCCCGATGTACTGCGACAATCGGAGTGCCATTGCGATCTCGTGCAACTCAGTTCAGCACTCGAAATCAAAGCACATCGATCTTCGCTATCATTTCATCAAGGACCACGTGGAACAGGGTACAGTTGAATTATACTTCGTGGGTACAGAATACCAATTGGCAGATCTACTCTCCAAAGCCTTGCCTCCCGCTAGGTTTAATGAGTTGGTCCACCGGATTGGTATGAGGTGTTTGACTCAAGAGGAATTGGATGACCTCCTAAAACAGTCTTAAAAACCTGTCAAACACCAAAATCTCTCTTGTAAATAATTTTTTTTTTCAAAAACAAAATACAAAAATATAAAATCAGATAAAACAACAAAAATATTCTTCTATCCATATTTCTTCAAACATGGCAAGTACATTTCTTCCATCAACACTCAAATCTTTCAAAATTCAGTATTTTTTCGATCAAGTGTTGAGGGGGAGAAAATATATACTTAACTGTTTCAAAACATCCGTGTACTTGCATGTTATCATATCCTGGTTGTTTCTTTAAAATGGTGGTCACATTTTCTGGTTCAATGACACTCCTCGAACTAAAATTTATAACCTTTCATTATTTCTTAAGTCGAGGGGGAGTGTCGTCAAGTTTCTTTCTTAAAATCTATCATTTGGTAACCAAAATGGAAGTTAAAAGGCTTTGGATGAAAATGGAAAAGATGGAGGGACCAAAACTGCCAAAAGCTTAAAGTTATTTTTAATAAACCTCCTCCACCTAACCTTTCACTTCACATTTATTACTCATAACCTAACAAATCATACGCTTTAAAATCGTTCAAGAAATTCGTGCTTTTGATCATCATATTGTAAGTGTTTTCATAATCTAAACGTAATTACAAGCAAGGGTTTTGATTTTTATGCAAATCCAACGGCTAAAACGTGAGATATGTGTGATTATGTGTTCTACGCATAAGCGTATGAACACACAATCATTGGTATGTGTTTGTGGTTAAAACAATTGTGTCAAAACGTTTCAATAACATCAATGATACTATGTTTATCCTCAAAACTTACCCAGAAACACGAATTGATTGATTTTGAAAAACTAGGGTTTATGCGTAAAATTGGGTGTTTTCATGTGTGAACGTCTCTGGCTAATTGGTTGCTTATAATGTGTTATTTAAGTGATGAATTAACTATATCCATGCTTAGAACTTGCCCAGAAACAACAAAAGTGAAAGAATTGTAATTTAGGGTTCTAGTTCATACGAATTGGGTATTTTTGATTCACATGGTGTTTGATGTTAAAACTTGAACAAAACAACTCAATAGGCTTCTAAGACTTCCCAGAAATGATTTGGTGAAATTTCCATGGCTAGATTTCTTAAGCGTAATTCTTCAAATTAGGGTTTAAGTTCTACGCGTAAGATTTTCTACGCTTAAACTGTTTAACAAGTTTTCATGCCATGATCTGCTATAAGATGAATGTATGGGTTAATATTGATGATATGATGAATTTATTTCAGGTCTGTTACAAGTGAGAATTCAGAATCAAGGTTCGAAGCAAACTACGCATAAGGATCACCTTACGCGTAGCATGTTATGCGTAAGAGTAATCTTACGCGTATCATCTACGCATAAGGTTCTACAATAGGACTACGCGTATCCTGTGAAGGATATACGTAAACAGTGACCTCTACGCATAAGGCCTACTCTTACGAGTAAGCCTTACGCATAAGGTTTTTATACGCCTACGCATAAGGTCCCCTGTTCCTACGCGTAATATTTCTTACGCGTAAGTCAGGATCCTACGCATAAGCTTTCGTCTACGCGTATAACACTCCTGTTTACGCATAACTTTTCCACTTTTACGCCTAAGCCTTGATTGACCTTAATTATGAATTGTTACGCGTGCAAACTTGTAAATAAACAAATCATAACATCACGAAACCAATAATGTCAATAATAAACTTAAACATTTAATATGTTGTGTTAAATAAGTGATAACATAAACTTTAAAACTTAAAGTTAACTAACTCACGAAACTTATCACGACGTCATTGGACTATTGCACAAACAAGTGACTTTGGACTCGTAACAATCATTAACATTGTACATTCAATAATTAGACAATAAAACCTTCTGTTGACTAACATAATGTCTTTCGATATGTTGGTTCTTTTGGCTAATGTTATTTCAGATCAAGATATGGCAGCTCAAATGAATGTGGATGCACCAGATGTTCTCACAATTGCTGATATCTTCCCTAATGGCTATCCAAGGAAGATTGGAAAGAACAACCTCAGGGTTGACTTTGAAACCCTCACCTGCTCAGAATCTTCCTGTTTGATTGCTATGGATATTCTCAAGAATCATCCCTACCAGAACATGCTCTCACATTCTGCTACAGTACCAGAGATCTACATTCAACAGTTCTGGAATTCAATGTAGAGGATCAAAGGTCAAAGTGCAGTTACAATGATGCTCAATCACAAACAGGTCACCATCACACATGCGGACTTACGGGCTGTTCTTCTCATCCCTGACATTGAGCCAACCGACTTCTATGCCACACCTGCTGAAGAGACAGTTTTGCAATTCTTGATCGATATTGGCTATGATGAAGCTTCAGGAATCATCACTAAGCATTCTCATGTGGAGCTTAAGAACATTCCTCAACCGTGGAGAACTCTCTACATCATCATTACCAAATCTGTCTCTGGCCGTGATAGCGGCTATGAGCATCCCAAGCTCATAGAACTGCAAATTTTTTGGTCATTAATCAACATAAAGCACATCGAGCTTGAAGCTCTGATATGGGATGACATGATGTCATTTCTCAAAAAGCTTGGCTAAAAGATTCCCTATGTCAGATACACTAAACTGTTGATCCAGAGAGCACTTGGACTTCATCCTGATATTCCCAAGAGGCTCAATGACCCCGACAATCACGACATGTTGACTGAGCCTATTTTAACTGTTAGAATCAAGGAATCGTCAACAAAGAAACAAGGTGTTGTGTTGCCTGATCTCCTTCTCTCAGATGAACTCAAACAGCTCTACTATTACAAAAGATATATGGTAGCTGTGAAAGAGAACAAAGTTGGCTTTCTTGATGAAAAATCTTCTGGTACGCCTACTAGAAAAACCAGAAGAGGAAGTGCAGGGAGTGCGGCAAGCACTGAGACTCAGAGGAAGTTCCCCAAGAGGAATCCTCCTCGTAAAAAGATTGTTCCTTCTAAGGAAGCTGGTCCTATTCCCATTCCAAAGCTTGAACCACAAAGAAAGCTAGTGGACGAAAGCTCTGAAGATACACAATCAGACGAAGAGGTCTTCTACTCTGAATCTGCAACCGAAGCACCTCCTTCAGTAGCAAACCCTCCCAGTCCACCAGCAGTTATAAACAAAGGGAAGACTCCAGTACTTGTGCCTTATGAAGAGGATAGCTCAGAAGAAGAGCAACTGGATACATCCTACAGGAAGAAGTTTAAAATCGTTAGACACCTACAAAAAGCTAAAGAATTTGAACAAGATCAAATGCGTGGCCCTGGAGGGTCGAGTGGTGGTGTCCACTCTTCACCAGATCCTGATGCGGTTAATCGACCCGATAAGGGAACTTGTGCCACCACTTTTGTCCAACAGCAAAAGCTTGTGGAGGACTCTACTGATTATAACATTGAGGAACCAGAAAAGGATAAGTCTGAGAAAGAAAAGACTGATGAAGAAGCCCAGGCTCAGACGGAAGTAAAAGCTAAATCTGGACAAGATAACGAAGGGAATTATGATGATTATCTTCTCAACAGTCCAATTCGTTCCAAGGAGGATACTTCTGCACCTCCAAAGGACCCTGAGCCTCCTCATGTCTCCTCATCATCAGATTCATCATCTCATTCTTCACCACCACTATCTAAAAGATCAACCAAATCAACATCCAAATCAGTGAAGAAGCCAACTCGATCTTGGATTTCTCATACTCATAAAAGAATTGTGAATGCTGTCAAACAAGTCAGAAAGAAAGACATGCTCTACAGGAAGATGAATTTCTACGCTGATCAGATACAATACCTTCATGACGAGAATGACGAGATGAAAGTTGAGAGGGAGTATGTACAGAAGCTCATGAAAGATGATCTTCAAGGGAAAATGGACGAAATGATCAAAGGGTACACTCATCAGTACCTTCTTGACATTGTTCCTAAAGTTACAAAGGAGTTGTTCACCAAACAACTCTATCCGAATCTACTTCATCTGGCCAAGCAGACTATGAAATCAACACCAATGCACGTGAACATCAATCCAGTTGATCCCATAATATTCTCAGATGTTGAGTTAGTTGACTGGCTAGTAGCTCAAATGTCCAAACGATCTGCAACACTTGCCTTTCACGAAGGTAAATTGCTTGAAGCACTGCTGGAATATCAACTCAAATCAGCATGCCAAGAAGAAGCTGAAAGGCCGAAACGTCCACGCGACGATGAAGATAAGGATCTGGATAAGAATGATGAGCATAAACGCTCGAAGAAGTCTGGTGAATCATCTTCTATGCAACCTCCACCCAAACGGACTCCAGCACAACAAAGGTCTCCTCCTCGTTCTTCTACTGAAAAACCTCAGGATTCTTCTGAGTTACCACCCGAGACTCAGAAAACCGGTGATCACTTTGAGTATACGGGTGGTGACGATGAAGAATTTCATGAGCCCCAACAACAACCCGCCTCTCCCGACAAAGTACAGAAACTATAATCCTCATCTAGGCATAAGAAAAAGAATAAGAAGGCGCCCAAGGCTGACGTCGTATCATGGCTAGATGAAGATAACACTGAAGAATTTGAATGGTTTTCTACACTTGTTAACTCCACCCCCTATCCAGCTGAAGGTCAAGATCTGGTAGACGGTAATACATTGGAGCACGCTAAGATACTGCAAGAAAAATTCCGTGTAAAGAAGATGACGAAATCTGAGTTGAGGCGAATCAAGAATGAAGCTTTTCAACTGTTAAAAGATAGCTCGGAAAGTGCCATCGAGGTCGAATATCACCTTGAAAACATTGCTCGAGCTTTGTCTAACAACATGGATTGGCTCAACCCAGAAGCAAACATCGACTTCACCAAACGGGACAACCCTCCATATTACACCGACTGGTCAAAACCTCTACCAACAATTGGCCAACCAGATGAGCCTAGGATTCCATTCCGATATTTCTTCAACAAAGACTTGGAATTTCTTCTTCACGATGGCGATGGTTCAAGGAAATACGCTATATCACTGACACTTCCATTCCCGGCAGCCGTATACTCTAATTGCATAGCCATCGAGGAAAGAGCTAATCACATGTTCTCCAACAATGTGGCTGAGTATGACCGTGATGCACTGTATGGGATTCACCATTGGCCAGAACGCCGAAGAATCTACTACAGAAGCTGCCAGGTTCAGAAGTCTCAACATGAAGTGTTCAGTACTAAGAGTATCGTTGCCATCAAACATGTTGATCTTTCGTCCAAATGGGACTACACTTTTCTCAAGAATATTGTGGTCAAAAAGCAAGACGAAAGGGATTATGCATTCTCTGAAGCTGACTTTGAGAATTTGTCTATCAACGACATTGAAGACATGTACCTTGCCAAAGTACAGCGTCGCATGAGACAATTTTCAACTGAAGTACAACGTGAATTCATCAAGTCATTGCTCATCTTCATCAGACGCATAGTCATCAAAGAACGTGTAGAAGATCTCCAGCTTGCAGTTGAATCATATCAGACCCGTGTCAACTTCACTCCACCTCAGCTTGATCTTCCCGACATCAACCAGCTCTCACAATATACACTCATCAGCAAACCATTCGGCGTCGTTTACCGCAGTGAACTTCAACGAAATTGCTTAATAGCGTGTAGCGATCTTCACAAGTTTGGGGATCACACTTTGAAGATGGTTAGGGACGGATTGGCTTATAGGTTGAAGGATATACATAAAAAGATTGGGTCTCCTAAGTGATGGAATTCTCAGGATCGAAGGGATGTGATGAGGATCATCAGAATGATTGATGAAAGGTTGTATCGACGGGATCAGTTCAGAACCTTGGAAAGCTTTGTTAGTGGTCGACCCAGGATTAACATCACCGGCTATCAACGCCCGGTCCGCACTCCTGGCAACATCACTGGACTTCCTGGTACCCCTTGATCTGCTTCTTTCATTATTACTTTGGATGTGTGATTATATAGATCTATGGCTTGTTCACACATAACAGTGTACAACCTGTAATTGTCAAGAAAGGACCTTGTGGTACGCTTCAACGCCACAATCCTCATAAAATGAGCGAAAGCTTCTTATTTTTAAGTAAAACCTATCAAACCTTTCATTTTTCAAGGTTTTGCTCAAAAGAACAAGTACTTCCCCGTATGTTTTTCAAAACCTCAACCGTTTATATCACTTGTTGAGGGGGAGTACTTGAATTAAAACTTTGTTCACAAATTGTTCTCAGTGGTCATCTTCCCGCAACACTCGAAATGGTCATATTTATTCTCAACTTTTCAAAACTAACATTTTATATACCATTTTTGAGGGGGAGAAAATCATGTGATAAGAAATATGTTGTGTAAATGCAAATGAATCTTTGTGTAATAGACTTAACCAACGAATTGACGGTACTAAACTGTTAGTAACTCAAAAAGACTTGTTCATGACGGGTAATAATTTCAAGCTAGTTCGCTAGTAATGTAAACGTGTCTCGCAAAGGACTTGTTCGAGTAGAAAGTACCATTCGAGAAACTCTTGGTAGACATGAACTCTGATGGGTCTGACAACCTTTCGAGGCTTGTCTACACCTTCAAGGTAGTTATTAGAGCTAGTTGTCACCTAAAAGCTGACAATGTAACTCTTTAACTATGCAACGTAACCGTGTCTCGCGGGGGATTGTCTATCTTGAGTCGATCAATTCAAAAGTGCGAGCTCTTTCCTCACTGTGCAGATTTCTGTAAAAACTCTTAAGCACATGTGGAGGGGGAGTATTTCTGAAAATCTAAAACTCTTGAAGTGTTCAAACATGTTTTTTCATTCACAAACACTTTGAGAGATTTTCATGAAAAATTGGTTTTATGGCAACATAGGTTAGTCATGGAGTTATAAGGTGACTAAGGTTAGGAATAACCGTCCTATGATCCGCCAGAGCCGGAGGGATCTACCCAAGGACATCACAAATAGTTAGTACTTAGAAGTCCTTAGGTATGATTATAAAAAGGAGAAAATGAGAATCGGAGAAAGAAGGAGTTGAAGAATTAAAAAGAAATGCTAAGAAAAGGGTGAAAAGAAATAGCCCTCCAAATTATTCAACTTAGGGCAGACACCGGGTTCAATTCATATGCTACTGGTTGTCACTTAGTGACGCCGGTATTGAAGATTAAAAGTCGTCATGGATCCAGTGACGCATGCACTAAACCTCCTTATCCACTCAAGTTTCTCTCAAAAGAAGCTTGTTTCATTCTCACAGGGAACCCTACGTAAACTATTGGCTTTCTCTTAGAGATCGCTGGTATTGAAGAAGGAGACCCTCTCCCTAGTCTCCACTCAGGAAAACCAAAACGCACTATTGAGTCTAGAGCCACGAGATTCATCAAAAGATCTATTAGGAACACTTGACATTTCATCACTTGATGTTCAACAATAAGAACATCAGTGGTACGTTATCGAGTCCTTCACAGATCTTAGCAATCTGTCGAGAACATTTATGAGAGGTTCACATCTGTGATCCTCAGTGATTGAATGGAAACTCCTGCCATGGTCAACATCAAACAGCCCTGACAGCAGGTCACTTCGGTAACTCCTCGTAGATTAAGCTTAGTGTGTCTCAAACGGTCTACAGTCGTGAGGTGATGCTTCGGTGTACCTCAGCGACTCATCTGAACTGTAGATGTACTTCGGTACATCGTGTTATCTCACTTGTGGGACTCCAGTTCAGGAACGGCCTTTGTAAGAATTAGAGTTGTGTTTTTACACTATGCTGTTAACACTCTCGAAGTTCAAACTTGTAAGTGCCGGAATCCGCTTATTACTAACCGTTTGAATGTTTTCTTCTTATGGAAGCTCTGGAGCGGAATGATCATGCAGATTCTTCACATGCTCATGCCAACATCATCACTAATGGAAGTTCTATCTTAAAGCAACACAACAGTCAGAATGATTCTTCGTCAAACCAAAGAATCTACAAAGTTAAAGACTTAAAGAACTTCATCAGTACTGAAATCCAACGTTAAAGAGCGTGTGAGCGTGTTGAAGAATGACGTGGAGACACTGTAGCAGCGAAGCAGACCTGAGGCAGACTTGATGCAGACTACAACATACTATCACTTTCATCACAAAGAACAATGATCAAAGAAAAAAGTTAAAGATGACGTCAAAGCAAAACTGTTTAAAGAAAACAATTTCTCTACACTGGGGAGATTGTTCAAATCAAGGCAATTCTTCTCACAAGAAAGAAGAATGTCAGAAGACGTCAAAGCTACTATTGCATCAACGCCTTCACCGTTCATATTCATTCATCACTAACACTTTGGGGGAGATTGTTGGAATCACTCCTAAACCTAAATCAAGTGTTAGTAATTAATATGTAATAGTTAACTTAATTATGGCCTTTATGTTTGTTCGTAGCCTTAAGCTTATGTAGAAGGCCCATGAGCTTAGGCCCAAGCCCATAGGAGAAATGATGGGAACTAGGAGTGTTGCCCTAGCTTCCCTCCTATAAATACTCTTGTATAACCCTCACTTGAGGGTTGGTTGTTCAATTTACTTTCTTTCACATACTCTACGCCTAACCGTCTAAGTCTTACGTGTGTGTGTGTTTGTTTATTGTTCAATCGCCTTTATCTCTTTCTATTAAGCTTGTGTTGTAAAACTAGTGACCTAACAATTATCATAATGTGTTTGTCATTTTTTTTGATTTATTTGTTTCATACTCCTTCGTGATACATTAGAAGTCATGTATGCATGTTAAAAGAAAATGTAGGTTAAAACATATATCTTGGTATAAAACTATGAGATCTAAAAACCTATGCGTTTTCATATAATCTGGTTTTGTAATTACAGATCTACGGATCCCGGAAGTTATACTAGCCGGATCCCTTTTGAAAATGAGTCGTGGGATCCGTCATACTGGAAAACAGTTTTTCATGCAAATTAAAAACCACTATCTTTCTAATAATCCACTAGAAAGTCAAAACCTTGAGTAAGTTAAAGTGTTAAATACCATTGTTAATAAAAAACTAGTAAAAACATTAGATTATCATAGGTTGACCAAAAACACCTCTTTTTATTTAACTTATCATTTCTATAGGTTCAACTATGACGCATGAATATGAGTTTGATTTTTCACTCACTAGCGTCTACACTCCGAACATCTCTCTCGAACCCAACACACCTGGCAATCATGTCCGTGGGTTCAATAATCTCGAAAACCGTCACTTCTACAAAGGACGTATTGTAGACACCTCTCTACAATTCGAAGAAGGTATCAATACCTCCTTCCGAGCCATAGGACTATAATGTCTTCTTGAAATCAACGAGAAGATATGTCCAAGGTTCATAATGCAATTCTTCCGTCAAGTCGAACTCGTTTATAACGAGGATCGCTCTCTATCTCTTTGGTTTTATATCAAAAACCAAAAGTTCACTCTAACCCTTGGGCATTTTGCTTACATCCTCCGGATTCCAAATCATGGACAATGTGCCTTCACCGAAGATTGGTCTCTTGATTCTCTCTTCAACTTTCGTGAAGAAAATAGTCCATAATGTTCACACATACCCTCTCCGGAAGATTTAAATCGCATAATATGCAAACCTCGACCATATTACTCCGATCCAAACATTATCTTTACAAGGGATATCCGAGAAGAGTACAAGCCTCTTGCACTCATCCTACGTGAAAATGTTTGGAGCCTTAGGGGAAATCAAGAAATTCTTCCCGCTTGTTGTGCTCACATGTTGTACTGTTTGCTAACACAACAACCATACAATCTCGCCTACTTCTTCGCAAGGCGAATTGCAAATCTTCAAGGCTCCAAGAATAAACTCATCCCTTATGGAATATTCTTAACACGCCTCTATCATAATGTTATGCACTTCCATCCTCAATTTCAAAGTCCGTTGTACGTACTTGTGAACAAGATGGTGGAACCGCTAAACATATCTCTCATGAAGACTTTCTTCATTCCTGATTCCACCAACACTCATCAATCACATAATGATCCTCCTAGCGAAAACACTCAAGGAACATAGTAGTATTCCAAAATAGGATCAATTCTCTTGTACTCATGCTTTATCAATGTAATCCAATTTCTTTCATGAAATAAAACATCTTACATTTGATATCTTAGTATTAGAACTCTTTTTAGACTATCCTTGAGATATAATGCATTGTCAAGATCATTGCATACCTTTAGTAAAGGTCCTGCTGAGCAGATGGGCGGATCCCAAAGATTGTGCTAGACGGATCCCTACACTTAGGGAACCGTGGGATCCGGCAAACAGAAAATGCAATTGCAAGCATTGTATTTCAAACATATCCTTAGAACACCTCACACTAAGCTAAACATAGTGCCTTAAGGAAAATTTAGTCCTTATCAAGTTAAGTTGATCCTTCCCACTCACACATAACTCACCTAGATCACACTCAAAGACGCTTGTAGATCTATCGTTTCATTTTAATCCATTACTCTTCCGCTCTTAAACTCACACTTCATTTTCTACTTGATCCCTCACATCTAGTCTTAGAAATCTTTCGATTATGGCAAAATTGATCATAAATCGTCCTTACCCCAAAATTGATCAAAGTTGATCAAACTCTAGTTTTTCCCATCTCAAAGCTTCTAGGATATTTTTCAAAACACTATCCTAAGTCACAACCTGATCTCTAGGATCATTTAGCTTCAATTGACACTCTAAATCTTTAGTGTCATCCTTGCTCATCCATTAGTACTCTTGAAAGTTCCAAATCCTTCCATAAAAGACAATCATTAGCTACATAATTCATTACCTTCAAGTACTTAAGCACCCCTTCATTTAAAACACTTAGGAGGACTGAAACACTCAAGATGTTATAGGTCTTAGATCTTAGAAACATCATTTCCACTCTTTCATAAACTGCTGAAATCCGGATCCCTAGGATTAGCCTATACAGATCCCTCTAAAGAGGGAACAGTGGGATCCGGGTGACAGTTTATGCCAAATCTTGGTAAAACAATCATTTCAACTCATCTTCCTAAATCAAACACTCCATCTCATCTTAAATGAGTTCCTAGATCAGTGCAAACTCTGAAGTTGACTCTTGTGCATGTTAATCATCACATTCCAATGAATCCTAGTGGCTTAAGGCTTAAATGCACTTGCCAAATCTCTTGGTTTATAAACCACTTTGTTAGGACCTCCATAGTCATCACTCTCATCGTAACTTTCAGAACTTTAGAAACCTTTGCAAACCTCTTGAAATCATCTCATCATGAGGAAAACCCCAAGTAGTAACTTATCCACCAAAGAACCACCCATGAAAAAGGCGCGTGTTATACACGAAATCTCTTCAGCCGAATCATCTCCGGTCAAGCCAACAAATGATAGGATCCTTCCTCATCTAATCAAACCAATTCCTAAAAGGATAGTACCCACAAAACTACCAATGCCAAACACCACCATACCTCCTAGGACAAACAATATCATCTCCACTAAACCATCACCATTGGTTCCTAGAGCTATTTCATTTACATCCCCACTATCATCACCACACCTCTACAATTTAGAGGACTTGCCTCCTAGGTCGTCTCATCCGCTTTCGCCGACAACATTCTCCTCATTAGGAGGAATAATGGTACAAAATCAAGGTGTTGAGTTAACACTTTCTCCGGCTTCCTTTTCGCCGTTTCCATCATATAATCCCATTTGGATTATGAGAAATCATCAAAGTCAACCACCCGACCATATGGAAGTTGACACTTCTCTACCACCACCATCATTCTTGGTCGAGCCATTCTCAAATGCGCCTCCACCAATCCCTCCATCGTTTGAAGCTCCACAAGCCGCTTCACTTGATCCTTCGCATTAAGTCATTTCATTTCTTCCACCACCACTACCTAGCCATGACAAAGATTGCTATCATTGTCAACATGTTGAAGGTTTGATACATGAAGTACGAGAAGACCAACGTTTCATGTTCTATCATCTCCTTGAACGTTTCGACGAGATCAAACCTAAACAAAACTTGAGCTAGAAGATTTTAGTGGTGACCTAGCATCAAGCGATAGTTGGTTTAGAAATTCCTAGTCATGTATTTTCTTATTTTCTTAGTTTTTAGAGTCATGTATATCATAACTCTAGTTTTATTAAATGGAATTACATGCTACTTGTTATTTTTCTGAGCATATGATTACCTTGTATTCATATCTCATTTTTGTGATAACATTACTTGTTATATCACCTTTGCTGAAATTAATCAGTTAATACGGATCCCTCAGAATTGCCTAGACGGATCCCTACTAGGAGGGAACCGCGGGATCCGTGAGACAGAAAACTATTTTCTACTAACTTGGACCACATTTGCAGGAAATTGTGAATCATACTTGCTTTCTAACCTTTGTTTTGTAGTTATTCAATTTACACATGAAGACTTTGACATCCTAAAAGCTAGGGGGAGCTTTATGTCAAAGCAATACATTGCAAATTACTTGCAATACTAGGTTTACATTTCGTGACATCCCCTTGCAAAATTGCAATCATCAAGGGGGAGCACATTCGTCTCTTAGACGAAATATTTTGCAAACTTATTTGCAAATAAACTAGATTAGTATCACTTACTTGACGCCCTTACATAGGGATAGACTCGTCAAGGGGGAGTAAAGAAGAGATCCTTTCCCGTTACTTGCTCTCTATTTCCTTTTATTTTTATTTCTTTCACATGTTTTTCTTAAAAACGATGTGTTGCTTTCCTTCAAACACTTTTTGTTTCGAAAAAAAGGGGGAGAAGAAAGTAAAAACTACAAATTCAAACTTTTACGAATTTTAGCTTTTCCTTAAAATAATTTTATGTTTTGTCATCAACAAAAAGGGGGAGATTGTTAATACAAATAAGCCCTAAAAACGTTTATTTATATTTTACGATCTTCTAATGTTTTGTCGATAACAAACGTAAAATCATGTTAACGAAACAAATAAAATACGTAAATGGTTTGAACTAATAGTTTCTAACATATTCACATTTTCACATAAAACACTAGAACAAGTATAAGTGATTTTATGATTTAGTAATACATATGTACAACAACTAGTGTTTACATACTTGGGCAAAATATACACATAACTAGTATGTAGTATATTGGATAATATAAATGGGTAGAAACTTAAGTATCACAACCCATTGGGCAAATACATTGAATGTAGTTGGGTACAACCCAAAGCCCATAACCCATGGATCTTGACCCATAACCCATTGCATGACATCATGCTTATATCATACATGGATAATATCCATAACCCATGGATCAACCCATACCCAAGTGACTAAGTGCATTGCACTCAAAGATACCTTGTATATAGCCAAAGATCCATGGTTCAACCCATGACCCATGACCAATAACCAAAATACCCATGGGCAAAGAGGAGCGTTTCACAGATCCCTAGCTTTGTGCTAGCCGGATCCCTTGTGGTAGGGATCCGTGGGATCCGGGGAACAGTAGGATTTTTCCTCTATAAATAGTGAGCCATTTCTTCATTATTTCTCACCCATTTCTAACACACTTTCTCCCTGAGTTAAAAACTCACTAACCTCAGATCTAAGAGATCTATGTTTGTAGTTTTGTTTTTGTGTGATCTTTTAGGTTCCTCTTAAAGGCAAGATCACCACCTTTGAAGTCGAGCAAGCTCAAGTCTATGAGTTGCCATGCTTCCTCATCATCAAGGCTATTGAAGTCTTCTTGTTGATGATTCATTTCTTTCTTCAAAGAAGTGTAGTGTTGAAGACATTAGTGAAAGATGTCTCAAGTGTCAAGACGAAGATATTAGTGAAGGGTATCTATCGTCTATAGCATAAGCACTTGTGGTAGGTGCTTAGAAGTCAAGACAAGAAGCATTAGTGAAAGGTGCTTAGAAGTCAAGACTAGAAGCATTAGCGAAAGGTGATTAGAAGTGAAGACACAAGACATTAGTGAAAGGTGTCTTGTAGATCTAGTCAAAGGCATTAGTGAAAGGGTGCCTTAGATGTACATTCGATATGGTGTGTTTCGATGTACAAGATAGACTAGTATTAGATCCAAGGATATTGATATCCTTGAGAATGTTGTAAAGGAGTAGATCTCCTTTGGGATTAGTCGTTGGTGTAGTGTGGTAGTAGTTCCTCCATTGCAATGGAACTAGGTGCTTAGCCTAGTACCTAATAAAGGGTAAGCGACGTTGTGAAGGTGTAGACCACCTTGGAGTGAAAGAACTAGGTACTTAGCCTAGTACCTTATAAAGGGTAGGCGACGTTGTGTAGGTGTGGTTCACCTTGGAGTGAAAGAACCCGGTGGTTAGCCTAGCACCGGAAAAAGGGTAGGCAACGTTGTGAAGGCTTCTCCGCCATAAGGATATTGGTGTAGTGATTACGAACTCTCAAGTAGGTGACTCGGGGAGTGGAGTAGGGCAAGGAAGGTGTCCTTGTAGCCGAACCACTATAAATACTCGTGTTGTGGTTTTGTGCTTCTTACTCTTATCTTTTCATTACTTACCTTTATATGCTTGTTTATCAACATCCAACACACACATCCAAATAGATTGACATAAGTCGATCTAAATAGATTAAAAGGAAGTTTTAATTGGTAAAACTATTCAACCCCCCTTCTAGTTTTCCACAGTTCGTTTGATATGCTTTTATAAATCACAATCGGTATGATTTTGGATATAAGGTAGGCTCCTATGGTATGATAGTTTACATATCTTTCATTCTTGAGTGGTATGTAGTATGTAATATATCCATCTATGATTGTTATATTTGATATCAAGATTCATTAAACAAACATCATTATTTGGAATGAAACTCATTACGTCATTCCGATAAGAGCATAGGGTATCATGCCCTCAAGTTAAACTTTAACTTAGTGTCACGTCAGCGCCACATTAGCTTTAACTTTTCAACCTTC